>CM059974.1:30960415-31560415 GCA_030490835.1 Annona cherimola
TGTGCAGCATGCTGCACCGGAATTCAGCATCGCTGAAATAGGCCCCACATGATCATGAAATCATGATCTACTCCACCCATTGTATTTAGAATAATATATCGCTGAAATGGGATGAAAATTGGTATGGTAATAGAATACATTATTCTAAATAAAATGGGTAGAGTAGATCATGATTTCATGATCATGTGAGGCCCATTTTAGCGATGTTGCACAGGAATATCTCTCATATATATATATATATATATGCGTGTTTTTTTATTCGGAATGCACTAAGGTACATTCAAGCTCGGTGCACTTGGGTGCGTTTCAGTTATTTTTTAAATTTTTTTAAATTTTTTTATTCAACTGTTAATCTAGGTGTATTTAAGATGTATATCAATTTTTACTATTAATTATGAAAATGCCACTGATTTTAAAAAAATTAAAAATAAATATCTAAAAATCTCTAAAAATAGTAAAAATTGATATAAATGTTAAATACACCTAGATTAACAGTTGTATAAACAAATTTTCAAAAAAAATATAAAAAAGATTTTTTTATCCGGGACACCATTACAACTCGTTTTTCATTCCAGTAATAAACATATATATTTTGCAGCGGTAGAAATTCGCTGGTCAGAGATTTTGATACAAGTACACTTTGATTCGATGTTCCGGTACCACAATCTGTACCTACCATAACTACCTGCTTGCCAAGCATCAAGAACAGCCAGAGTAGAATTTTTTTTTTTGGAGTAGATATTGAAAGCATGAAATCACATGTAATGGGGCAATGGAAGAGACAGAAATATTTAATAATGCAAAGCATAGGTGGTGTGAGGGACCATTTTATTGATTGGTGAACCAGTTGCAGGTATAACAAATTTAATTGTCCAAGCAAATTTCAGCAGTCAATCAACAGGGCCATTACAAAAGGCGGTTTTCACTTACAACCTGTTTCCATTTAATCAAATGTTTGACTGGTTCAAGTGGGTCGCATTTGCACCATTTTGTGAAAATTTTCCCTCCGTTGTATTTAAAATATTTACTTAGTTGAGTATATACTAATTCGATTTACAAATAGATATGATGGGCCACAAAAATAATTATAATTTTCAAATGAATATGAACCTTATTGTAAAATAGATATGGTCGTTTGGGTATTTACAGAACGAACTACTTAATTTTTAAACATATTGCAAAATGAATCTCGGCATGAGTGTTTGCAAAAATTTTTAAGAGTGCATTTGTTTAGAGAAGAATGGAAGGGAATGGAATAGGTATAGTAGCTAGGAGTAAAGTAGAATAAATAAAAATAAATAGGATAATTGTATGAGATATGTAATAAAATGATTGAAAAGATATGAGAAATAATTGGAATGTTAGGGTAAAAGTATAAAAAAAAAAAAAGGGAAGTCGGAGGTAGCTGGGTGTTGGCTTTTGCACCCTATTTCATTCCCGTCCGTTCCCTTCATCCCAAACACACTCTAATGTAGAATGGAATGTAATCTTAACGTAATTTTTAACATTTTGAAATCATTTGAAAATTCCACAATTACTTAACTTATTTTATATCTAAAATTGCTTGATACATATCAAAGTCAGGTCTACTTTTGAAAGTTTTCAAATTCATAAGATTTATTTTGCAAATGTTCAAATTATAGGGTTTAATCTGTAATTAGGAAAGCTTGAGAGTACCTTTCTTTAAAAAATCCAATACCAATAATAATAATAGTAGTAATAATAATAATAATAATAATAATAATAATAATAATATACATGAAAATTCCGAATTACCTGGGACTCTGTGAAAGCAAATTAATTCTCCAGTGGGCACTCTGGGTGGGAAGCATCCAAAAAATTGTAATATTTATTTTTTTAAAAAAGTCCAACCGCTTATTAAATTCGACCGTTTATATATAGTAAAGTTATTAAAAATGAGATGGTGTAAATTAATAAAATAGACTCAAAGAATTTTAACGGTAGATATACTTTTTGATTATAAGTGACATATATAATAATAATTTATATAATCGAAGCATAAAAATTTATGCATTTTTATCAGACAAGTCTTAAAAAGTATGTATATATTATTAAAATTATCTCATGTCATTTTTACGTGACAAATCTATGGTTTCTATAATCTGGTTTGTATAAAAATTTTCTATGGATGGTTGACATTATATTCTCAATCCAATAGACAGTGTTTTTGAAATACAAACCAGAAACAAAATATTTCGATGGGTTCCCACAACGGAGGAGTCTCTTAGGAAGCTTGCCAACCATATTGGAAAGTGACTGAGCTGAGGAAAAAAACAAACATGTCCTCATCTGAATCGTCTGGCACGTGATCCAGTAATGCCCAACCCTGCGTTAGTACATTTTTGGACCATTAACCAGCTAACATATGCGCATTTTGTATTCATGTATGCCTTCTTCCACCACTCACTTCACTGCTGCTAACGTCGAGTTCACCAATTACTTTCTTTTTTAAAATCACTTAGGAATTAGGATGATACAAGATTCTTGGATCTTTATATCGGATTATAATGTGAAAATTACTTTCTTTTTTATAATCACTTAGGAATTCGGATATACAAGATTCTTGGATCTTTATGTCAGATTATAATGTAGTGGTATGTGTCGAGAATCATCGAGAATGGATAAAGTTGGGTTAGAAACTGAAAAAATTATCGCACTAGTTGAAAAATTATCTTGAAAATTGTGATATAAATTCAATTTAAGAATCTTGTATAATTTGGGTCTTTATTGTTGTTATTATTATTATTATTATTATTATTATTATTATCTCAATCAAATTTTTAGTTTTTACCCAAAAACCATCTTTTTTTTTGAGAAAATGTACTATGTTTTAAAAATGCATATGAAGATTTAAGAGGTATTTTTGTTAGTTAAAAATTTATCATTTTCTTATAGATTATAACTTTATCCCGTGGATAATGGGAAATGAGGTGAAGCCTTTATCAATTAGAAGAAAGTTCGACCAGTGGCAAATTATATGAATTAGATCGCATGGATATTGCGTAAATTGAATTGACAAACGGACAAATGTGAATTGCTCTATGTAAGTTTGTTGAGTTTAGCTTGCAAACGATTTTTGCAAATTAGGCTTTAACTTCTTTAAAAATCTCAAAAAAATAAATATATATGTCCAAAAATAGTAAAATTTGGTTATATGTTAAATACACTTGTATCAACAAGTGTATGAAGAAAAAAATAAAAAAAGTATTGTAAATGTATTTTTTGTAATAAGTTAAGCGAGACATTTATTTAGACTAGTCTAATAGGATTGTTCTTTATTATTTACAAGGTGTGTTTGGAAAGCAATATAACTTTTAATAAAAAAATTTCGATGTAAAAATTTTTAAAAGAAGAGAAAATAAATTGATATGATAATAAGTAAAGAAAGTAAAGTTAAAATAGAAAGGTTAAATATGAATAGTTGTATGGAAATGATTGAAAATATGATAATTGTGAAAAACGAAAAATTTTAGATTAAAATTTTTTTTAGGTAAACAAACACCCCCATAACATATTGTTACATTTTAATGCATATGTGATAATGCATAAAACATTTCTTATCATTTATATATGAATATATATTTTTAAACAAATATAGTTAAGTGCATATTTGATTATATTTTTTTAATAGAAAGGCCACTGTGCCAGCCTTTAGGCCCAATCTCACAACTCCACGGTGGGAGTTAAAAGGGCGATGAGCGCCTAAAGGTGATTCATTAATGAGGTAACTGTCATTACGTAGATTTGGTAATGAGACCACTTTGATTTTATTAAAAAAATAATAGAAGAGTGGATTGTTCATCAATCGTTAAAGTGAAAATAGATAATATTATTTTGCAAGCATTAATTACTTTGAAATATACAAAATGACTATTTAAGAAGCTCTATTTTGTAAATTCATCTATTAGATTAGGCTAAAAAAATATCAATAAAAAAACTTTTAACTATCCATACCTGTACTATTTTTAAATTATTTTTTTTACATTTTCTACACAACCTGCTTAGGGTGTGTTTGAGAATGGATAAAACTTTTGATGAATAATTTTAGAGATTAAAAATTGTTAAATGATATGATATGATAAAAGTAATGATGAAGAGTAAAAAAGATAAAGTTAAAATAGATAGGTTAGTTGTGTGGGTAGTTATGTAGAAATAATTATAAAATTAGAGTAGTTTGTATATGAAAATGTAAACAAATAATTAAAAAATATGGTAATTGTGGAGAGCGAAGAGTTTTAAATTGAAAAGTTTTAATTAACATTTTTTACACATTACCAAACACACCCTTACTTTTTAATTCTTTTCACACAATTACGTATATAATTAATTTATCTATTTTAACTTTTTTATTATCACACATTATTATTAATTGTATTGTATCATAGCTTTTTATCAATTTAATCACTTTTACCATCGAAACTTTTCATGGTCAAGTGTACCTCCGACCACCTAAGAAAAGCAGCAGAAAGCCAGAAACGCAAAAACGAATCCGAAATGAAAGGTGACTGAAAAGTGAAAAGGGGATATTTCTGTCCTTCAAAAGAAACTACAGCACCTCTCGTCATAATTACAAAGCGTTTCCGCCCAGTGAGTCAGTGGTCGACATTAATGCCCGAAGGTAAGTGCATAAATGATTTCCGCGAACAAATGTTTATGCAACAAACAAAAAAATAGTAAAAATACGTGGGATAAATAATCATAAACACGGTTAAAATGGAAGTATGGCTATCAGGCTATTCAATTCCCACCGGCCCACAAACCATGGATCAGATTCTTAACAAGTCATTTTGGATCAGCAGATGCTGCCCAAGCTCGTAAATGCTTTTGTTCACAACTTAAGTAGGATGACATCTTTTATTTTTTAAATGTACCATTTTATTCGCAAAAATAGAAATTTATTTTTTCTATTTTTCATCTTTTTTTAAATTTTCTCATCACAGCCTCGTCAGATCCAAGCATTGAACTAGAAAAACTTTATATTATGAAATGGAATAGAATAAACAGAGATTTAAGAGTTAATTCCATGGAATAAGATGGAATAGAAAGAGATTTATTGGAGAACCTATTCCATAAAAAAGGATTTGGAGGAGAAAGTTATTTAGTAAAAGGTTTATTTACATAACAGCTTAAAATTGAATCTCACATTGAAAGAAAATAATTTTTAATAATTTATAAATGAGACTCTCACATTGAATATAATGAAAAATATTTTCAAAATGTGCAGCTATGTTGTGAAGCCATATTAATTTTACTGGTGAAATACCGATTTAACCCACATCCATAAACACCCACACTAAATATGGCTATCAAAAATTTTGAAATATTAAAAATATAATTTTCTAATAATAATTTTTGAATAATAAATATATACATACCAATAAGTATGATGTTCAGATTAAAAATATTTTAAAATTAGAAAAACCAAAGACACGCATGGAGTAAGGGTAACTACCGAATTATTGGACATGCATGGAAACCTCGAATCAAAGATCGCAGTCACCACTTCAATTCCCCTCCGTCCAAGGACAACTACCAACTTTATTGCCTGCAGAGCAGCAGCTGAACAAGGCACGCCCTCCCACTTCTACCAGTATATCCTTCCTAGCTACGAACCACCGACCGACCGACCGACCGACCGACTCGGAAGCGGAAGAAGAGAAGGTTCTTCTCTCCACCGTCTTCTTCATCTGCTGCTCCTCTGCTTTGCAAAACCCATGAAAATGTCCAGACGGTTGTTCGTACTCATATCATGCTGCTGCTTCCTCACTGCCGTATTTTCCACCGCACCCAAGAAAACATACATCATCCACATGTCCAAATCCGAGAAACCCGATTCCTTCCTTGAACACACTCACTGGTACTCCTCCATGTTGCAATCTGTCATTGCATCCGACGAGGACGAAGCTGTCCAGCGGATCATCTACACCTACGACACTGCTTTCCACGGCTTTGCAGCGCAGCTCGAGGAAGACGAAGCTAAGCAACTGGAGAGCAGCCACGGCGTGCTGGGGGTTTTCACTGAGACGGTTTACCCGCTACACACGACGCGGAGCCCCCACTTCCTGGGCCTCGAGCCTGTCGACAGCAGCAGCTCCTGGTCCGAGACGGTGCCCGACCACGACGTCATCATCGGGGTGCTCGACACCGGCATCTGGCCGGAGAGCCCGAGCTTCGACGACCACGGCATGGGCCCCGCCCCGGCCCGCTGGAAGGGCGCGTGCGAGACGGGAAGGGGGTTCACGCGAGCGAATTGCAACCGGAAGATCGTCGGCGCGCGGATTTTCTACCGCGGCTACGAAGCGGCCATGGGAAACATCAACGAGAAGGAGGAATACAAGTCGCCGAGAGATCAAGACGGGCACGGGACGCACACGGCGGGTACCGCCGTGGGCTCCCCTGTGAGAGGCGCTAGCCTCTTCGGCTACGCCATGGGGACTGCAAGGGGGATGGCGCCGCGCGCGCGCGTGGCGGCTTACAAGGTCTGCTGGGCGGGTGGGTGCTTCAGTTCTGACATCCTCTCCGCCGTCGACCGGGCCGTGGCTGATGGGGTGGACGTGCTTTCCATCTCGCTGGGCGGTGGGGTTGCCTCCTACTACCGCGACAGCTTGTCGGTAGCAGCGTTCGGCGCTATGGAGAAGGGGGTGTTCGTCTCTTGCTCCGCAGGAAATGGGGGGCCGGAGCCCGTCAGCCTCACCAACGTCTCGCCGTGGCTCACCACCGTGGGCGCGAGCACCATGGACAGAGACTTCCCGTCGGCGGTGAAGCTGGGCAGCGGCCGCGTCCTGGGCGGCGTCTCGCTCTACAGAGGCAGGCGCAGGCTGGCTGCTGGGGAGCAGTACTCCCTGGTCTACCTGGGCGGGAACTCCAGCAGCCCCGACCCAAGGGCGCTGTGCTTGGAGGGAACGGTGGATCCGCACGTTGTCCGGGGGAAGATCGTGATATGCGATAGGGGAATCAGCCCGAGAGTGCAAAAGGGCCAGGTGGTGAAGGACGCAGGGGGTATCGGCATGGTGCTGGTCAACACCGCAGCGAACGGCGAGGAGCTGGTCGCGGACAGCCATCTCCTCCCAGCGGTTGCAGTGGGTGAGACGGCTGGGAAATTCATCAAGCGCTACGTGCTCACGGCCCCGAGTCCGACCGCGACCCTCACGTTCGCCGGCACCAAGCTGGGAGTCCAGCCGGCACCCGTGATAGCTGCCTTCTCATCCAGAGGACCCAACTACCTGACGCCGGAGGTCCTGAAGCCGGACATCGTGGCGCCGGGTGTGAATATCCTCGCGGCTTGGAGCGGCATCGAAAGCCCCTCGAGCTTGTCGTCCGATCCACGCCGGGTGAAGTTCAACATCTTGTCCGGAACCTCGATGTCCTGCCCGCACGTCAGCGGCATCGCCGCGCTGCTAAAGGCCAGGCACCCTGGGTGGAGCCCCTCCGCCATTAAATCGGCTCTCATGACGACTGCGTACGTCCACGACAACACCCGCAGCCCGCTGCGCGACGCTGCCACAGGGATGCCGTCCAACCACTACGCGCATGGCGCAGGCCACATCAACCCCACCAAAGCGCTCGAGCCTGGACTGATCTACGACATGGGGGCTCGGGAATACGTCCAGTTCCTCTGCTCTCAGAAGTTGACGCCCGGGCAGATGAAGGTCTTCACCAAGAATTCCAACCAGTCTTGCAGCCACGTCGTCCCCAGGCCAGGGAACCTCAACTACCCGGCCATTTCGGTCGTTTTTGAAGCACTGCCCTCTGCTGCTGTCCAGACGGTACGCAGGACTGTGACGAATGTTGGCCCGCCCGCCTCTACTTACAGCGCCGTCGTCAGCCCGTTCAAGGGTGCCCAAGTCACGGTCAAGCCGAGAACGTTGCGCTTCACGGGCAAAAACCAGAAGCTCTCTTACACCGTGACCTTCGCAACCAAATCCCGGCAGCCGACGCCGGAATTCGGTGCTTTGATTTGGAGTGACGGCACACATACCGTCAGAAGTCCCATCGTCATCACATGGTTTGCGTCAATATGAGGAGCAGAGGGATCGCCCGGTGTTTTTGTTTTGTTTTGTTTTTGATAAAACAAAAAAAAAAGCGAGCTGGCTTGAGAATAAATAGTTAGCAATGTTTTCTGAAAGAAGTTCAAGAAATTCCTCTTGATCATTATCATTTTATTAATTACTACATGAACTGTTCTTATTTTCGATACAATGATACTCGAAACCCAGCACTTGGGACTAAAACAACAACATGCTTAGTGGGCTAGCACATACATGACTGATATGGGAACTCAGGCCTTGGTCGCTGCAAAATCATTTTTACCTGCTTCCCATATAGTCACACCATCACATGTACAAAGCTTTTTGTAGTTCTCCCCTACACCTGCGCTTCTAGCAATGACTGCAGCTGCAATGCCCTGGTCGGATTTGTCTTCAGTTTCATACACCACAATGGATCGGCCTATCAGATCTGCAACCCTCAGCTTCTTTTTTGAGCCCGTGTAGAAGGTCTCCCCAGATTCATGGACATCAAGCGTTCCCAGGTCGCCCAGCGGCTGACAAGAAAATACATAAACCCGCAGTCAATAAACTTTCTAAAATGCTTTTTGCAACAAGGGCATGGATTTGCACAAGGTATAAATGGCATGAAACTGAATCTATTGGAGATAAAATTGGTACAACACAGTACATCCTCTTGACCAAGTGTCATGACGTCCCAGCATGTGCAAGATGCCCAAACCAATAGATCAATGGATTGGGCAAGAATTGAAGTTTCTCCCAGCATTTCATGGAGGAAGATCATAACCATTCCGTTGGTCGCCTGTTCTTATGATGCCCGATCATGTTGTATTTTTCCAAACGACAGATGTGCAGACATGATCAAAGGATTGCCACCAACGATGGGATACATGACTGCTGATTTACACCTGTGCTCAACCAATCATGGGTCTTTCACAGGTTCTATTAACAAAACGAGTTTTAGCACTTTAAAAAGATGATATATTTTAACAACACGAACATGCCTTCATGTTAAATTGCACAAAAAGTTGAACACCCCCACCCCCAAAAAAATAAAAATAATCATTCAATTCTGTGGTGCTGGCGCAGCTGAAGCACATCAGACTAGTAAGTGCGAAATGGACATGTAGATGTGGCAAAATGAGTACTCTACCAAGAAAGAATTAAAAAAAAAAAAAAAAAAAAAAAAAAACCAAATATGAGAGTAACAACAAATTCTAGCACTGAAATGTGAAATTTCCACAGAGTTTTATAACTTGAAATATTCTCATATGCATTCTAACAGAAATACTACATATATCCATCTTTCTAATAACAGCAAAACACATAAGAGAAGATGCTTTGCTTAATCACCATTACACGGCCCACCACCATGAATATGACTGACAGTTTTCCCCTACTTCTCTCCCAGGTTATAAGCATCAACTCTGAACTGCGCTCAAACATCAATTTCATGATCACAAGTGCATTTTCCTACTCCCTGCCTAACCGACACATCTCTTGTTATTCATGTACTTTCTTAGTCAAGATCCTCTTTATCATATTAGTAGAGATGTACAGATTTACATTTCTACCAAAGAGCAAAAGTAAGAACACCAGCTCACGAAGTGTCTCATCACTCCCCAGGTACCCAAGATGGCAAGATAATATATATGGCAATGTGAATCAAAAAAGGGCCAAGGGCTGAAAAAGCAGCGAGTTTGAATCCATCCCAAAAGATCTCATTCCAATATATCATGGACCAAATTCTCAGTTACACCATCAGTTTCTCATCTCATCAACTGTGTCAAGCTCTTGTTGGTCAACAGAATGCACAACTTTGGCTCCTTGAGGCACAAAAGCCTAAAATGCCACATCAAATGGGGACAGAAAATCATGGTACTAACTTGTGTTTCAATTCACGGGACACCTGCCATCATGGTGTGCATTCCAAATACACTTATATTACATGCCCCTCTAAGTTACAACCAGATGGGTATTACTAAATACACTAATTCCTTTATTTCTACCTTTCGATGATTTATCCTCACATATTCTGCATTTTTGAATTTGAACAGCCATTATTCTATTATTTCAATCGCTCATTTACTCTTTCAAATTTGAACCAAATTATGCTACACGTCATCCTATTTTGTTCTGTTCCCCACTCCACCCTCCATTCCCAGTGTACAGCCTAATACACCAGTGCTCTAGAGAATCCAAACATCAAGAATAAAGATTTCCTTCATTCTTTCCTATAAAACGGTAATAAAGGCATCCCCTAGAACACGAAAATGGAGCATCCTCATCATCCTCATCATAGAAGTTCCTACATAGCTATTCCACACCATCAAACCCTATTCTCTCAACAGTCATTGCACATGTAAGGGTGAATTATCCAAAGATGATCCAATCAATATACTTCTCCCTGTTGGGGACCAAAAAGCATATAACACAAGGAAATGCTTTGCCACCTTATTCATAACACACCTGTTTTCATCACTAGGACTTCTAAATCATCTTAATAGTGCTTCACACATTAGATAGATAAAGGCCATACACAATCACTAATATCTATACCCTACTGATGAAAATAGCAAGAAATTTCAAATCTATCTATTCTAGGCGCAAGAATTTTGTAAAAGGGAAATAATCCTAGAATATTTTAGAGAGATTTTATTTTGCTATTTTTGAAAGATATTAGAAGATTCCTAGGATATTTTAGAATCTGTTTAAAATAAGCATGTATCTATTTTAAGTTTACTTCCTTAAGAAGTTTACTTAAAATATACAACTTCCTTTTCTAGAAGGATTTTCATAGGAGATTTTAGAATCTATTTAAAATAAGCAAGTATTTATTTTAAGTTTACTTCCTTAAGAAGTTTACTTAAAATATATATTTCTTTTTCTAGAAAGATTTTATTTGCTACGATTAGGTGGTATGTTCACCTATAAATACAGCTCTTGTAAGCTCTAAAGGGGCATCAGTTTTGAGATTTATAAAAGTGTTCTCTAGTCTTCTTCTACTTGTTCTTGCTCTTCTTTCCTTATTCATCTGTTCTTTCTACCTTCTTTCTTCACTTCTCATCTCTAGAAGTTCCTTCCTCTTTCTTCTATTTTCTTCTCTACCCATCCTACATCAATTGGTATCAGAGCCAAACTTGGTACTACTTTCACCCAATTTCTATTACTGTTTGCCATCAAAAAAAAAAAAAACTACTACTGTCCATTCTATTGGAGTTTGCTGTCCACAACCTGGTGCTATCATTGCTGTCCATTTCGTCGCTATTTTATGCTGTCTACTGCTGCTATCACAACAACCTCTTGGTCATCGCGAAAATACTGCTAAGAAGTAGCTGAAATTACTTTCAAGTTGTCTCTTGCTAAACTTGGTAATATTGGACCTCAACAGGTACATTTTCTCTAGTTGAAAGTACTTAATTCATATCTGTTTCAATCAAGTTCTTTGCTTTTGAACCTTTAAAAAAAAGGAGAGAAAAAAAAATCATTCTTAGTAGTAAGTCTTTCCTATATCAGCATAAGTTGAATTTTGAGTCACCATGCCTACTAATGCTGAATTAAATGCCGAACTCGAAGCTTTATCCAATTCTATTGATAATCGATTTGAATCTTTAACAACCCTTTGTGATACCTTGGCCCAAAAGCAAAAAAATTTTCAAAAAGAAACCACCTCTTCCATTCAATCTCTCATTACCTCAGTAAACAGGTTGACTGAAATTGTTGGAAAACGTCCTATGATTGAGACCGGACAATCATTTCTAAATGGTCAATCACACAATACTCATGCTTCTAGTAGCTCTCCTATCATAACTGGCCTTCTCCAAAATCCAAACATACATGCTAAAGGTCATCATAACCTAGAGCATTCACATTTTCCAGAAATGCATACAAATTTGGAAAATCATGAAGACGACAATAATTTTTATGAAATTGTTTTTGCAAACAATCTTAGACATGAGAACTATCAGAGAAATTATAATATAGCTTTTTCACAACAACAACGGCGTGTAACTGATAATTCTTGGGTGACAAAACAAGTCAAGATAGATGCTCCTAGTTATGACGGTCGTCTAGACCCTAATGCTTTCTTAGATTGGTTGGCAGACATGGAAGATTTTTTTTGTTGGTATGATATGGATGATGCTCAACGATTGAGATTTACAAAAATGAAACTTGTTGGGTCTGCCAAACGCTATTGGCAAGGGGTTCTAGATGAAAGTCAATGCATAGGAGTACCTATCACAACATGGGCTGAAATGAAAGCTAAATTGAAAGAGAAATACCTTCCTGAATATCATCAGACTCAACTATTGGAACAACTGGTTAACTTGAGACAAGGATCATTAAGTGTAACTGACTATCTTAATAAGTTTGAAGATTTAAAAATGAAATGTGGAATACAGGAAGATCCTTGGGTTACACGAACAAAGTTTATCAATGGCTTGAAACCAGAAATCAAAACTTTGTTGAAATTGCATTCAGTTGTTTCTGTGGAAGACACATATTATAAAGCTCTAGAATTGAAAAATTTTCAAAAATCTTTCACTAACAAACGTTTGATTCCACAAACTGGAGACACAAGGGTATCCAAATTAAATTCTAATCTAACGTCTTTTCAAGGAACAACAAAATCATTGCCTGAACAATACACAAGTAGGGAAAAGAGTAATCCAGTTTCTCGATTCGATGCCACTAGTAAGCGGATTAATGGTCCATGTTTTCGTTGTGGGGGTAAAGGACATATTGCATCACAATGTCCTCAGCACACACTCGCAATTAATCATGTAGAGGATCATGAAGATGTGACCATTGATCAAGTTGCTGAAACTTTTGAGGAACTATCGGATTGTGAACTTGATGGAGACTATAGCTATAATGAGGACTTGCAATTAAATGTTATGCGTTGCATTTTGACTACTTCTTTTTCAAATAGTGATTGGAGACGTACAAATATATTTGATCAATTTTTTAAATGTGGGAATACAGTATGCAAGATTGTTATAGATGGAGGTAGTTCCATGAATGTGATTGCCAAATCAGCTATAGCCAGATTGAATTTGAAAACTGAACCACATCCTCATCCATATCGTGTAGCATGGGTAGACAAAACTACACTTCCTGTTAATGAAAGATGCTTGGTTCCTATATCGATGGGTGATTATTCTGATCATATTTGGTGTGATGTGCAACCCATGGAAGTGGCTCATATTCTTCTTGGTCGACAATGGCTATATGACTTAAAAGTAATCCATTATGGGCAACCCAACACCTATATTATTAAGCATAATGGAAAATCTATCCTTTTGAAGCCTGCTAAACCTAAATAAAGTGATAGATCCCACAAAGAGTCTCCAGTTGATTTATCTGAAA
The DNA here is from genome assembly GCA_030490835.1 of Annona cherimola. NCBI lineage: Eukaryota > Viridiplantae > Streptophyta > Magnoliopsida > Magnoliales > Annonaceae > Annona > Annona cherimola. Next base: position 30,973,813 of record CM059974.1, read on the forward strand.
AACGACCTTTGCATATTCTTACAAGAAAACAATTTGAAAAAGAAAGACAAGATTCAGGACTCATTCTAGCTATAGTAGCCAAAGAGGACGCAAATACAGCTCAAAAGAGAAACACTGGACTATACACTTCTCTGCATATACCACATATTCTTTGGCAAGACATTAATATGGACTTTATTCTCGGATTGCCTAAAACCTCTCGAGGATTTGATTCAATTCTTGTGGTAGTTGATAGATTTTTGAAAATGGATCATTTTATCTCATGTACGAAATCTGCTTGTGCTTCATATATGTCAAAATTATTCTTTAGAGAAATTGATAAGCTTCACGGTTTACCAACTTCCATCGTTTCTGATTGGGATGTTAAATTTGTAAGCTATTTTTGAAAAATATTGTGGAAACATTCGGGTACCAAATTGAAATTTTCATCTGCTTTTCATCAACAAACTGATGGCCAAACTGAGGTAGTCAATCGGAGTTTGGGAAATCTACTTAGGACTTTGGTGGGAGAACATATTGGAACTTGGGATTCTGTATTGGCTATTGTCGAATTTGCATACAACAATTCAGTCAATTGTTCTACTGGGAAATCTCCTTTTGAAATTGTCTATGGTTATATTCCTCGAGCTCCCATCGATTTAATTCCTTTACCCATTGACACCCGTTCATCTGGTACTGCTGAATCTTTTGCTCAACACATTCGAGATATTTATGCCGATATTAGAAGAAAGATTACTCTAAGTAATGAAAATTATAAGCTTGCTACAGATGTTTATAGAAGAAAACAAGAGTTTGATGTTGGGGATTACGTCATGGTTCGTGTCCATCCAGAAAGATTTTCTAAAAATTCTTTTAAAAAGTTGCATGCACGAGCCAGTGGACCCTTTTGTGTTTTAAGAAAATTGGGATCCAATGCATATGAACTTGATTTGCCTTCAGATATAGGAATTAGTTCTACTTTCAATATAGAGGATTTGTTTCCTTACCGAGGTACTTTTGAGCCTCCAAGTTTGTCTGCAGGAATTTCAACAGATAACAGTTCAACATCACCACATGTGCCTATACTTTCACGAGTACCATCTACTTTTTCAGATCAGATAGAGAATATCCTGCAAGATGAACTTGTCACTACTGGATCGGGCATTATGCAAAGATTTCTTGTCAAGTGGAAAAACAAGCTTGATTCTGATGCTACATGGGTTACTGAAGATGACCTACGCCACTTGGATCCAAATATTCTTGAGCAGTATCAAAGTCGGAACTCTCCAGTGGCGAGTTTTTCGAAGCCAGGGAAAATTGATGAAAATAGCAAGAAATTTCAAATCTATCTATTCTAGGCGCAAGAATTTTGTAAAAGGGAAATAATCCTAGAATATTTTAGAGAGATTTTATTTTGCTATTTTTGAAAGATATTAGAAGATTCCTAGGATATTTTAGAATCTGTTTAAAATAAGCATGTATCTATTTTAAGTTTACTTCCTTAAGAAGTTTACTTAAAATATACAACTTCCTTTTCTAGAAGGATTTTCATAGGAGATTTTAGAATCTATTTAAAATAAGCAAGTATTTATTTTAAGTTTACTTCCTTAAGAAGTTTACTTAAAATATATATTTCTTTTTCTAGAAAGATTTTATTTGCTACGATTAGGTGGTATGTTCACCTATAAATACAGCTCTTGTAAGCTCTAAAGGGGCATCAGTTTTGAGATTTATAAAAGTGTTCTCTAGTCTTCTTCTACTTGTTCTTACTCTTCTCTCCTTATTCATCTGTTCTTTCTACCTTCTTTCTTCACTTCTCATCTCTAGAAATTCCTTCCTCTTTCTTCTATTTTCTTCTCTACCCATCCTACATCACTTACCCTTCAAGAGAACTCCAAAGTCGATACAAGTATGCTGGTATACTCTTTCATTGCACCTTAGGCATGCACTAATATAGCAACACACAAGAATCACAAAAACACACTGGCTTTACTCTTTATTTTAAATAGTTTAATTACAAAAAAATACTGCAAGAAGCAAACATAGTCCAGGAGCAAACCTCTTCAGAAGCTGCTTCATGTGGGTTGAAAACTTTCCCAGTGCTTGCAGCTCCTCTTGTGAGATCTCCAAATTCATTTATGCTCCATCCATGTTTGCCAGGTGACAAACCACTAAAGCTGGCCTCTATTCTTGCCAATTCCATACTAACTTGTGCCAAGCGAACAACACCAAATATAGCTGGACCCTTGAACTCAGCAACAGCAGCAGAAATCAAAAAATCTGCACAATTAGGATTTTAGCCATTAAAATAGATTAAGACAATGGATACTCAACAAAATATCATGATAGAAACACAAACTGGTATGCGCATGCAAATTTTCAATAACTGAAGTGACTGTTGCCTGTTGAGGAACCGAGATGTGGTTGAATGTCTAAAAAATTGCACAGAAGAGCTTGGCATCACTTGAAAAATCCATTACATGAGTGAATTTTCTTGGGCAGTTGTTTAATATTAGTCATTATAATGATGAGCATAGAAATCTGGTTAAAAGACAAGTTTAGCTTCCTTCAGGTTATTTATTTTGTGTTTCACCCAAGTGCAAAACCATGAATTTAAAAATATGAGGGAAACAAATGGCATACCTTCAGGTGAACCCTGACCAATTAGACGAGCTGTTCGACCTGTTTGCTCCAAAGCATCAACCATGGTCTTTACAGGTAAACATCCAAGCACTCTTACTACTTGATTGCTCAGGTCTACATCAACTCTTTCAATTCCTTATTGAGAAGTAATCAATATCAGGATCTATGACATGTAAGAAGATGTGGAAACCAATATCAACCAGTTCAGACTAAGACAGAAAATAGATCTAAATTTTTGAAACTGAACATGCCTAAACACCTAATGACGGGTCACAGATTCCTCTGCAACTAATAGATACTTACCACTGAGGGTCTGCAATTTATTCTTGACAGCTGAGACGCAACCATCACATTTCATATCCACCATGAATTCGGTCTGAAACCAAAGTGAAATAAAAATTTAGGACTGCATTCTCAGATTCAACAAGTCAAACAAAAATGCCATAAGCTCACACTGACACCTACTTTTTGGTTTCATCTTCATCTTCTTCCAGCAGATCATGAGTAAAAAATTTTTGGATTCATGCAATGATATGAGTGCAAATCATTGAATCCTCTCACCCAAATAGGTCCTAAGGTGCTAAACATTCTTCATAAGAGTTTTAGTTTCAGGTTCTCTGTGCTGTATATTAATTACAAGACTTTTAGTTTCTATTCAAATAGAGAAGTGATTTGATCATTTGATGAGATGCATCCCCATGTGGAAAACATTATTTTTTTTATGCACTTTTGGAGCACCTTCATTTTTTTAGTTCTGTAAGCCTTGGGTTCTGGTTTCACTACCTTCCTTTCAAAGATGATTGCAAGAGGCAAAAACCTCTTAAGCATAGGAGTCACACAGCACATTTTTCAATTTGTTCCCCAACCCAACACCAATCGTTTTCTTTTGCTACGCCGGCTATCAAAGTTACAAACAATAAGATTACAACTGCCAACACCGCCATCATCAAAAGATATGTTACATTTTAGAACCAACGCAATCATTGAATGATTAATTAAGTGATGTATCATCCCTTATTTGTCCAAAATCAATTCTCTTATCACCATGCACTTCCCAGTATGAGATTTGGGAGTTTTCAGATGCACTACATTGTGAGTGCTATTGAGAGATAATATCCAAATCCATATCCAAATCCTCACTTCCCTTCCTCAATCAGCACATTCACATACAAGCTCCAAATTTCAACCACTTCCAGCACAACTTCAATTTCAGAACTACATCTTCATTTCAACATACACATAAAATAAACTGCAATCATCGGATCAAAAGACATTCGCAAAACTAAAAGGAATAAACATCTTACCAGCAGCTGCGGTAGAACCTCGTTTTTCTGCATATGGTTGACACAAGAAAAGGTCAAAAATAAATAAATAAATAAATAAAATAAAAAGCATACATCAGTATAAAATCAACAAAAACAAAGTCGCATATCTGTATTTCAATAGGCGAAAAAGAGCAGAAATGATGCGAACCTGATTGGTAAGTTGTGAGGAGTCCATGCGAAGTGCTGATTGAGGAGAAGGGGCGAAGGTTCTGGAGAGAGGAGAGGAGAAGAGATGATGGTGCCTATGGTTTGAAGAAAGGGAGGCGAAGGGTGGAATGGGAAATTGGAGTTTGGAAGGATGAGAAGAGGATGAAGAGAGAGCGACGAATGCTAGACCCGCAGAGGGGATGACCGAAGCAGTTGCTATGGACCTGAGGAATGCCATCTCGAGACTCTCCGCACGCCTCCTTCTACCGCCAAAGAAATTGATAGGGGGTGCGTGCACTGGGGGCCCAAAAAGGAACTTTTGCTAGTTTGACTTTGACTCTCTAACTGTACAAAATTGAGTATTTGACACTTATTCTGAATATTTATTAAAAATAACTTCATGTTTAAAGTATTTTGCAAATTTAGCCCTATGCAGTCTGCAAACTAACAGCCCTTTATAATTTCCTTTTAGACGAAATTTCTCTAAATTTTATTTATAATTTTTGCAACATTAACCCTCTAAAACACAAAATTTAATATTCTAACTTTATGAGTTATGTAAATTAAACCTTTCGCAAAAAAAAAAAAAATTTATTCGAATACTTGTGAAATTATCCCTTAAGTACTTTTTCAAAATTTAGAGGGTTAATTTTACAATTTCATAAAATTAGAAAGTTAGCGTTTCAAAAAAATCCAACTAAAAAATTATATCAACATTTTCCAAAAGAAATTTTTAAATAATTTAAATTAGAAGATTAACTTGTATGAGTTGCATTGAAAATGTATGGTAAAAATACATAAATTTCAAAATTAAAAGATTAATTGTGCAAAAACCATCTAAGAAATTTATGCAAGTTTATCAACTTTTTTTTTTTTATCGTTGGTGCCAATTATAAATTAGTTCTTGTGAATTAGGTATTTCAAAATAAATTTTTTAATAAAATTTGACATGATATTTGCAAGTTAATTTTACACATGACAACTTCAATCAAAAGAATATGCCTAGGTTTAAGTAGTGCTTTTTAATATTTGGAGTACATTCGAGATCATTTTTTCTTATTGTATATGGAAACTTGTTTGTATATAGTTTGTTTCTAGAGTAATTTACAAATATACTTCATAATTTGATTGTAATCTAATGTTAATATATTTACCTAGTTTGTGAAATCAGATATATGCTTGCAAATATTTACAATCAATGGAGTAAGATGCTATTTTACAGAATATGTCCGCATAGTAAATAATAGGATAATTTGTTATTTTGTAAATTATGATCAACTCATATATTTGCAAATTACAATTATTTTTACAAGATATAGTTTTGCAAATATTACAAATATAAAGTCTAATTTGTCATTAAAGAAGTACGGTCCATGTTGTAAAAAACTCGTGGATTTAAGCTTGGACGAAAATGTGGGATAAAAAGTGTTGTTAAGGGTTGAAAATCGAAAAAGTTGTGTTAAGATTGAAAAAAACTATATTGAAAATAAAAATAAATTATTATATTTTGAGAATAAAAAAATATTGTTAAAATCCTAATTCCGATACGAGATAGCCTCATCCGTGATATCACGGGAACGAGATATCCTCGACTGTCGAGGCGGTGCGCGCAAACACGTCCCAACGGACGAGCCCCGCCATGAATATACCGGTTCGGTTCATCCCGGTTCGATCGGATAAACAAGTTCTCTGCTGAACAACCGCGAAGCGAAACCCGGGATCGTCGCAGCTGGAAGACCATCATCATCCGATTCACAGTCGACACTCGACGGTCGACAGACCGCTGCGCTGCCTGCTCTGCTCTGCTACGCAAAACCTCCTGCTGATCTAAACGTCCGGGAAATCCCATCCCTTATGGATCCTCTCTCCGTCCTCCGCGAATTCACCATCCGCGGCGAGCTCGACAAAATCGTCCGAGTGGGCGACGACTTCCGATTCGGCCTTGACTACTTTTTCCCCTGCTCCGCCTCCACCGGCTACCGCACCAAGCAGGGCAGTTTCTACACCCTCGAAACTCTCGTCCATTACATCAAGAACCACCATCTCAAACACGTCGAATACCTCCAGAACGCCCGCAACCTCAAAATCCCTCCCGTTACTTTCCCCGACCGCAAGCCTTTGCTCGAATACCTCCAGGGCAAGATCTCCTCCCACGACGCCATCGAGCTCTTCGTCCCTGCCCTCCATTCTTCCGCCCCAGATGTCGAGGAGTACCGCCCTGACGATCCCTCCCTACCCTTCCAGAAGGACGGCGCCCCGGCCGACAAGGAAGACAACGGCGTCGAGTCGGGGCCTCCTCTCGATCGGCCTGTCGACTATATCTCCATGATTCGGGCTCTCGAGAGGCCTCTCAGGGATCGGGAGACTATTCTGGAATGCCGGAACCGAGATTTTTACAGCGTTCTCGTGGCGTCGACCAAGCGGGAGGAGGAGCGGCAGCGGGCCGAGTCGCAACAGCGAAAGGATGGGCTGGTGGCGAAGAACCGGCTGCTGGGGTCGGATGGCGGTGGCGGGGGTGGCGACGATGCTGGGTTTGAGGCGACGCCGAAGCCAAAGATGCATCTTAAAGGTAGTAAGATTGGGGAAGGGGTCCCTATCATCCTTGTGCCGAGCGCATTGCAGACGTTGATCACGATCTACAATGTGAAGGAGTTTTTGGAGGATGGTGTGTTTGTGCCGACGGAGGTGAAGATGAAGTTGGGCACGTCAAAGCCCGATTGTGTTACAGTGCAGAAGAAGTTTAGTAGGGATAGAGTGGTCGCTGCGTATGAGGTGAGAGACAAGCCATCCACTCTGAAGGCCGAGGACTGGGATAGGGTGGTTGCAGTGTTTGTTTTGGGGAAGGAATGGCAGTTCAAGGATTGGCCTTTCAAGGATCATGTCGAGATCTTCAATAAGAGTGAGTAAAGAATCAATTTGGTTATTTTTCTTTTCAAATTCGCTCAACCTATAGCTTTACAGAGCGAATTGGCTTTATGAAAAATTAAAATTTTATGCGAGCTAATGAGATTTATAACTAAAGTTATTGGGATTTAAAATTTATAAAATGTACCTGCATGTGGTGCTTGCACCGAGTTCCTGTTGGTTGTTCATGGTAATATGTTGGGGCTTTGGACTAAGGAACAGCAACCCAAACGGTATTTTCATGATCTAGATCCACTTATGTGTTTTTTCCCTTAAGCTTCATATTTTTTTCCATCACTCCTATTAATGTCCAACGTTCAATTCTGAGTACCTCTCGAGCATCTTCTCTGGGAGAAGTGGATTAGCACAATTGTTGGTGCCACCTAATTCATTTCTTCTTCTTCTTCTTCTTCTGTGAATAATCATTCATTGTGCTGTGTGGTGATATCCCATGGTTCAGTAGGCAATATGGGTGCTTCTTTGTTGATTGGTTCTCTGATTTGCTAATGCACTGTTGTTGTTTGCAACAAGTTGATCTAAATTCTTCAATCCTAACTCTGATAGGGCATTCTGTTCTGTGACCCCTTTTCACAGTTTGCATAATTAATTTTCAATGCCGAGACAAGGACTGGGTGTATTAATCCCCCTTTGGATTACCATAAGTCATTATTGAATCTGTCTGGCCTTTCTATTTTATAAGCTTATATGTTGCTCATGCGTCTCTATATAATTGGGGCTATACAAATCTCTATCTCCATGATGCCACAATTTCTCATGATGCTGGTGGTGGATAAGACACATTTTATCAGTATTCATTTCAGTCACATGCTTTTTGTTATTTTTTTATTTCAGTCACATGCTTGAAATGCTATTGATAGTGGCAGCTCATCTTCTTCTTCTATTGAACATGCAAAGTCATCGTCTGCCTCAACTTCCATCTTATAAGAAATGTTTTTCACTCAGTATGAGTGGCATCCTCATTTTATCATAATGATGAATCATGGTGGAATAAAATTGTGGCATCCTCATTTTATCATTATAGTTCCAATTTATAAAAATAAGGGAGATATTCAAAATTGTGCAAATTATCGTGGAATAAAATTAATGAGTCATACTATGAAATTATGGGAAAGAGTAATTGAACATAGACTAAGACGGGAAACTAATATATCTGAAAATCAATTTGGTTTTATGCCAGGAAGATCAACTATTGAAGCTATTTTCTTACTTAGACAACTATTTGAAAAGTATAGGGAGAAGAAAAAGAACTTATACATGATTTTTATTGATTTAGAAAAAGCTTATGATCGAGTACCAAGAAAGTTAATATGGCAAGTGATGAGGAAAAAAGGAATTAATGACAGATACATTGATATTATTAAAGATATGTATGAGGGGGCTGTTACAAATGTGAGAACCATTAGTGGAGATACTAATGTCTTCCCAGTTAAAATAGGTTTACATCAAGGCTCAGCCTTGAGTCCTTACCTTTTTACCTTAGTAATAGATGAAATTACTAGACATCTCCAAGAAGATGTACCTTGGTGTATGTTATTTGCAGATGACATTGTTCTAATAGATGAAAGTAAAGAAGGACTAAATTTAAAATTGAATAGGTGGGTAGATGCTCTAGAATCTAATGGTTTTAGAATTAGTCGCACAAAAACTGAATATATGAAATGCAATTTTAATAATAGTGAGAACCCGGATGATGAACCAATTAAGATTTTAGATCAAACAGTAACAAAAACTAATCACTTTCGGTACTTAGGATCAATAGTTCAAGAGAACGGGGAAATCGAGAAAGATATAATACATAGAATTCAAGCAGGATGGAAGAAATGGAGAAGTGCGTCAGGAATTTTATGTGACCGTCGAGTTCCAGTCAAATTAAAAGGAAAATTTTATAAGACTGCGATTAGACCTGCTATGCTTTATGGGGCAGAATGTTGGGCAGTTAAAGAGCAACATATACAAAAAATGAGCGTAGCGGAAATGAGAATGTTAAGGTGGATGAGTGGTAAAACAAGAAAAGATAAAATTAGGAATGAAATAATTCGAGAAAACTTAAAAGTGAGACCAATTAATGATAAAATGAGAGAAAATAGATTAAGATGGTTTGGTCATGTTAAAAGGAGGCCTGAAGTAGCACCGGTTAGGAAAACAGAGTTTATCCAAGTAGAAGGTGGTAGAAGAATGAGAGGAAGACCCAAAAAAACATGGATGGAAGTAATTAAACAAGATTTAAAAATATTACATATTACTGAAAATTTAGTCTTAAATCGCCAAGAATGGCGTAACAGAATCCATGCAGCCGACCCCACATAGGTGGGAAATGGCTTATGATGATGATGATGATGATGAATCATGGATCCATATTCCATGGCGGATTAGATACCCAGCTCTCTGGGTCTTTTCCTAGCAGTTCCCTTCTTTGGAACTAAATCTTAGGATTTCCTTCTAGGGTTGACAAGTATATTCCATGTAGATACAAAGAGCCAAAGATCATTTGCAGTGTTAGCAATTTCTATGTTATCAGTGAAATTTCCTCAAGCACGAAGTGTATCTGTTCTTTGATTATTTCACCAAAATGTAAAGTCCTTATCATGGGCACTAGACATTATTGGTGTATTACTCTTCCTTCATAATGTCAACTTCTTGAGCAGCAGCACAGGATATAACAGTTTATCTGTTCTTTCACCAGAATTTGAATTCTTTGTTATGTGCATTGGACCACATCATTATAAGAATAACCATATGCTGAATGCTCACTCAATTTTGGCATGATATTCTATATATTACTGCAGTATGTATAACTGGCCGTACCGAGTGAGTCAATATAACTGTTTGTTTTTGCCTTACTTTCAGAAATAGATGAAATCCAATCTGCATACTAAGTGTTAACTGGAAGCTGGAACACTGAAAATCATTCCAATTAGAGGCTTTTATGGACTGAACCTTTTAAAAAGTTACTAATTATGTATAAAATATGTAAGTCACTTGGATCTATCTACTGAAGTAATAAACTGCTATAAATTATATATGATTATACATTTGAATAGGATGAATATACATATATATATATATTTTATGAAGAATAGGATGAATACTCTGGTAGGTATGGATGTTTGATTATTAAATAAGAGAGTTCTACTTCTCTGAAACCTCACATCGACGTAACCCCATTCATTTTTTTCACCTTGATGATTGATGAAAAATCAACTTCATCTATTATATTTAGTATCATTTATATTGTTAGGGAAACCCCATCATTTGTCTAGTATGATTTTACATGGGCCCTATTTACAACTGTGTAAAAATCAACATAATAAAATGGTTTAACACTAAATGTTGTATTTTCAATAAAGATAAATAAAAATTAACCAATGAATATTTGCTACCAAATGTTTTTAATTTTTAGGCCACCTTTTTAAATTTTAATATTATAACGAAATGTATATCTACGAATATAATGTTATATTTGACACAATCAAAGTATCTTATTATGCCTATAACGAAAGCTGGAATGGTTGTGCAAACTACTGAGTGATTATGTATTGTGTCTGCATTTTTGTCCATGTCTCTGTATACGTGGGGCCTACATCATTGCAACATAAGTTGACTAACTTACACACTACTGTATATAATCATAGCCCTGTATGTATGTCTGTATGTCTGTGTTTATTTTTGTATCTCTGTATGCGTTCTCATGTATGTGCTGTGTAAAATCTGTTCTCCCTGTTGACTGGCACAACAGCTTGACATCTATATAGTATTCTAACCTACTAGACAATCAGATTCAACATGTAGGGTCCACTTCGTAAGAGGCAAAAAAAAAAGGGGAAAATTTTGAAAACATGTGTAATGTGATATAATAGGAGTAAGGACAATAAAGATTAAAAAAAAAAAAGATAGGACATTTGCATGAAAGTATGTGAAAAATGATTAAATGTAGATGTAATAGTAGAAAATTTTAGGTAATTAAATAGTTAAGATGTCAAATATATCAAAAGGCGTGTAGGATGAAGTAGGAAATTTTTTTTTTCCTTCTACCGAATGCCAAATGGACCCATGAACTCAGCCAGACTGACGTATGTATAGTATTTGAGCCTACATGTATGATGAGTCTACACTGGGAGTGCCCAACATCTAGTATTTTTTCTTTCAGTTTTGTTCTTTTTCAATACTAGTTTGCGCAATACTAGTCTTACCTTGAATATTTTTATTATACATTAACAAACAATAGTTGTTTTTATTTCTAGCTATAATTATTTTACTATGGTCAATTAGTATTTTTAGAGTAAATAACTTCTGGTAATCAGAACGGAAGGGTACCCTCTCATTTTCCATTGTTAATTCTGGATTATGATTGGCGTTTGACCATGGAATCTAAGAAAATGACCACGTGAAAGAGTTTCCCTAAATGTGGTGACTTTTGAGGGCTATATGCCTCTTTGGTTCATTCCGGGTCTAGAATTTGTTTATAGCTTACATTGTTATCAAGGCCTTTAGTATTGCAGTCTCTTTTTCACTTTCTCTGGAAGAGGGACAATCATTTGTGCTGCTTCTAGGGCTTTAGAACCTGTTGATCAATTATCTGTTGCTTCTACGAAAGGAGGGGGAAAAAAAAAAATTCGGCACAAATTTTTTCCCCCTTTTTTTGTGGCGCAGTTGATGCATCTATTAAAGTTCTCAATAGGACTTGCCTGGGAATTTTCAATTGCTCCTCTTAGTGTTTTGCATCTGTCAATTGAGTTTAGGGATGGATGGGTTAATCTAAAAAATGGTCTACATGAAACTGTGCAGTCATTGGGTTTTACATGCGTTTTGAAGATGATAGCGTGGAGTCTGCAAAGACAGTGAAGCAGTGGAACGTTAAAATCATCTCAGTGAGTTCTCTCTAACATCCTTCCCTCATACATATTTTCCAGCATTTAGGAATTGAATATCTGTTGCTGTTATTCCATCATATTTATCACGTGTCTGTGATGTGCATCTGGCTTGCAGATTAGTAAGAACAAAAGACATCAGGACAGGGCTGCAGCACTAGAGGTATGGGATAGGTTAGAAGAGTTTGTTCGTTCAAGGTCTCATTAGTGAGGTATCCAGGCTCCAGAGCATCATTAGGTTGAGCTTTGTTGTGGTGTTCGTTTTTTTTTTTTTTTTTCCTTATTTTTTCCTGATCGTTGTGGTGTTCATATGTTAAATGGCAAAGAATGTTGGAAATTAATGTTTTGATTAATCATACAAAACAATGTAAACGCAGTTGGGAGAAAGTTACTAACCTGGGCTTACAATGGGCACAAATCCAGTTCTTGCAAATTACTAATATCAGAGGCATCTCCAGCCGCAGAACTTTTCTAGTTCAAAAATTCTGCAGAGACAACCCAAATCTCAGAGCTAGCCGTCCAAAGTGACAGTTCAGGATTGGGATGGAAATATATCAGGTTAGCAGTTCACGGTTCCGTTCCATTTGATCACTTCCATATTTCTGCTTTCCCGGGTTCACCATGAGAGGGATTTTATTTCTCAGAATATAGATTTGTGTAGGATGATTGACACCATGCACATCTCCAGTCTCCATAATTTCTCTTAAAAAATTTTGTTGTCATAACGTAAACAAATTTTCGATTTGCCCAAAAATGCAGTGTTTGTCTATGGTTTATGGTTAAACAATATAGATAACACGATCTAACTACGATATTCAATAGAAAAAAAGAGGAAGACATCATTGCAATATTTCGCAGTTAGAAGTGAAACAAATTTGAACTTAAGATAACTAATCTCATGCTTTAGAGACGAGTGTTTCCTAAAAACGATGGGATGGAAATCGGACATACGTGATGCGATTTTAATAAAACAACACGGTAGATTAAATGAATTATAACTTGGGTAATATTATAAAATGATCAGATATTTAGGATAAACTGGCAGTGTTGTTGTCCATAGAAACGATATGATTCAGGAATCCTATGCCATCATGTTGGAGTAACTTTACTACGGTAAAAAAAAAAAAAAAAATGAAATGGTAAGAAAAATAAGATAATGATGCGACTGGATATTATTAATGATTAGGAATAAAAAATAATGACCGGATATTTTAATGATTATTGAACGGATTAAAGTACGACTGGTGGCCTAAGGATTCTCTCAAATGCTAGACATTGGTTTTTTTTTAAGGGACTTTTTCTGAAGCCTACTATGCTCCGCTTGGTGATTGCTTTGTCTGTTATGGAAAAAATGTTTTCCTTGATGGTAATTTTAAGGAAAATGTATACATGGCGCAACCTCCAGGCTTCTTTGATTCTCAACATCTCTATTACGTTTGTGTCTTAATCGATCAAATATGGTCTTAAACAAGCACCGCAAGCTTGGTTTGATCATTTCACGTTTTTCTTGTTCAAATTAGGTTTTCATTGCAGTCGTGCAGATTCTACTTGATTCATTCTTCAATGTTCGTCTGGTATGGTTATTATCTAATTGGGGTCCATTTCCTATTAAAGACCTGGGCGTTGTTCATTAATTTCTTTCTAGGCGGTGTTTCTCTTACTCAATCTAAAATATGTCATGACTTTCTCTCGTGTGCTTCAATGTTAGAATCTACCTCTATATACACTTCTATATTAAGGACAATTCCACTCTTTAAGGATCGTGAACTTTGTAGATGCTACCACGTATCAAAATATCTTTCTATATCTCATTGTTACAAGGATTGGTATTGCTCATGCTGTTTATTATGTAGGGCATTGATATAGTATACTTTGGGTGCACTTAGCCTTGGTACACCTAAGTGTATTTAACTCTTTTTAAATTTTTTTTGAAATTTTGTTGTACAACTTTTAATCTAAGTGATTCAACGTGTATCAAATTTTATTATTTTTGGAGATTTTTAAAATTTTTTATTGTTGAAAATCAATCAAAATAAAAAAAGGGATTAAATGCACTAATGTGCACCAAGGCTAAGTGCACCCAAATGCATTTAGCCCCTTTTGAATTATATATGTCAATTTATGCATTCTCTTACCGTGGCTCATCTTCATTAAACAAACATTCTGCCGTATAAAAGGCGTCCTCGTCTATGGCGTTTTGATTTCTTAACTTGCTTATTTTTTATAACTAGCTAGTTTATTTTACTTGTGAGAAGTCGAGTAATTGCACGAAAATTTTTGAAGAAAAAGTGAAGGACAAGTGAGAGAGTATTGCGACATGAAAGAAATTACCACTTGGGTAACTAAGTGGTTAGCAGCAGTGTGTGTAAGGGTGTGTAGGATAGGAGGTCCAGGGTTCGCGGTAGGGTAGAAGTAAAGGAAATAAATTTATAATAGATAGAGTAATTGCACCAAAACATGTTAAAATGATCGAAAATTAGGATGGTGGAGTAGTTGAAATGTCATATTATGGAGAAAAGAGTGTGGAAAGTAAAAGAAAAGGTTGCAGGAAGTTTTAATCCTTTTTTTTAATCTTCTTTCGGGACACAATTGTAGAGTGCAGAAAATCAAGGCATCTTAGACTTTAATTTCTTATAATTATTTATATTTAAAATAAGACCATGAGCTCAAACTCTAATAACTTGACGTGCACTTCGGTTATCAGAGTTGAGGGGGGTAAAAAACTTGATATACGAATGATGTACAAGTCAGTCCTGGATTCATGGTGTGATGATGCTAATATTTTGTGGATGATGATTTAATTCTGACGATAAGCGTGGAGGATTTTAGACTTCAATTTCTTATTTATATTAATAAGACCGTGAGCTCAAAGTCGAATAAGCTTGACAAGCACTTAGGTCATCCGGGTTAATTAGGAAAAAAAAAATAGTATACGAATGATGAATCAGTCAGTCCTGGATTTATATGGTGTGATGTTGCTAATATTTGTGGATTATAATCTAATGCTGACCATAAGCATGGAGACTTTATGCTTACCTTTAATTTTTTAAAATTTCAGTGTTTATCTTTTTTAAATCTAAACCATTTATAACGTTTAGTGCATCTTATATAATTATATTATTAAAAATAATTTCTTTGAGAATCACTACAAAAATAGCGACTATTGAGGGTGAATGTATAATTATTAAAATTTTAAAGAATATATACAAAATTTTTGTATATAAAAGTTGTAATACATGTGATGTCTTCGAAATCATAAACACATACGCATGATAAACAATTTAAACGGTTTAATTTTTTTGAAAAATACTTTAAAATTTTAAAAAATAAAGCGTATGGATCCTTAATGCTCATGGTGAGTATTGAATCGTTACCCAATATTTGTTAGCTTAAATTACTAATGAATGTTGTGTACATTGCAGCTATGATGCGAATGAATTCGGCTAAAACTTTGCATCAGGATTATGGATGGTAATTCCTTCTTATCTGGGAGATGGTCGAAAAATTGTACAATACCTCCGGCGAATTGCAAATAGTCTTTCTTCATATTATAACAGCTTCGACACAAGAAGGATCATATAATGTGTTATGATCGGTGGATTTTTTAAAAAAAATTTGTCTAGGTGTTTTCACTCACGTCTATGGTTTCCTACTCAATTCTGTTGATGCTTATAATGCAAAACTTATTGCAAATAGAATATAGATATTGAAAATATTTTTAGTTATGCTAATAATAAGTGTCAACTTCTTGATTTCTACCAACAGTATCAATTTTTTTGATAAGTCCAAATCATCCGCTTTATTTATTAATGCGAATTTAATTAATATACTAAGGGTGTGTTTGTTTGGGGCCAAAATATGTCAACTAAGGGTGTGTTTGTTAACAACAAAAAATTATCAAGTTAAAACTTTTCAATCTAAAATTTTTCACTTTCCACAACTACCCTATTTTTTAATCATTTCTTCACATTTTTCTATACAACTACCCTACTTTTCAATCATTTCTACACAACTACCAACACAACAAACCTATCTATTTCAACTTTATCCTATTTATTCCTCATCATTACCCCTATCGTATCACATCATTTGACAACTTTTCATCTCTACAACTTTTCATCAAAAGTTTTATCCATTCACAAACACACCCTAAAACTTTTCAACCCAAAACTTTTCACTCTCCATAACTACTCTATTTTTTAATTATTTTTTCACATTTTTCTATACAAACCACCCTACTTTTCAATCATTTTTACACAACTATCTATATAACTAACCTATCTATTTTAACTTTATTTTCTTTACTTCTCATCATTATCCCTATTATATCACATTATTTTCTATCAATTTGACAACTTCTAGCCCCAAAACTTTTCATCAAAAGTTTTACCTCCAACCAAACACACCCTAAAATTTACCTTGATTGAACACCTTAGTGGGAGCTAATAAATGTAAATTTATGACATTATCTTAAAAGTTCTAATAAATATAAAATATAAGAAATAACTAAACTTATTTTAATAAACACAATAAGTTGGTTTGAATTTATCAAAAAGTTGATAATATTTATAAAAAACTAAGAAGTTGACATTTGAGAAAGGCGCAACCGCGTAACTACAAATATTTTAAATACGACCCCCAACCATTTTAGGTTGGCCTAACACTTGTCGATTTTGAGCTGGCCTAAAACTTTTTTTTAACAAAATTGTTTTCTAAAGTATATGTAGTTTATATGTTAAAATTTATCATTTTTGGGATATGTGCAAGTTTTGTTTTTAATTTCAAAATTAAGACGTTTTACTCATTTTCAACAGCTGACAGTGACTAAAATGAATCTAACTTTGAAATTAAAAAAATATTTACATGTCTTTAAAAATGTTAAAATTTAACATACGAATTAAATATACATAGGAAAAAAAATTTATACAAAAAAGTAAAAAATAGTTTTTAGGCTGGTCTAAAACTATCATATATAACCCCTTAAATGTCTATAGAAATATTTGTAATGAGTTTTAAATCATAAGTATAAACACAATTTGTATAAGAAGCCAGAAGTATGTGTAAATAACTTTTTTTTTATAGAACAATGCGCTTAATTTTATTTAATTTATATATCAAATTATATATTTTTTAGATATGTCATATGTGTATATTTGAATTTAAAACTATTGATTTTGAGATTAAAAAAATTATCTATACATTCAAAAATTGTAAAAATAGTTATGTAAATTAAATACATTTAGTGCCTATATTTTCAAACAATTTTTTTTATTTTAAAAACCACTCTTTGGGCTTGAAATGCAGGGGTTAATGTTAGCTTGGGCTAACAGGGTCGTTACCCTCATATAGTATAAATGAACGCCTCCAGTTAAATGCAAACTTTTGCATTGCATTGAAACTCAACGCAAATATTTGCATAGTTTTTTATTTTATTTATTTGTTGGCATTACAATGCGTCCTAACATGTACTCCTTGCATACACAATTTTATTAAATTTTTTATTTTAACAATAAAAAATGCTCTTATTCATGTGCATTATGCCCCTGGATTTTTTATTTTTAAAATCTAAAATATTGACATATCAAAAAATTATAAAATTGGGACTCTACTTCTCTCCTACCAAGTTATATAAAAGTAGTTTCATTTAACTCTTTCCAATTTTAATTTTTTTTTATGTTTGATAGAAAATCTAATTTATCCATTGCATTTAATATCATTTCTTTAACTAGGAGTTCAAGTTTATCTAAGTCAAGTATATGTATGGGTTACATTTGTTGAAAAATACAGATTCATATATAGTTATAGAAAAAGCTTAGATTTATTTACATATGTATTAGAATGTAATAATACTTTATAAAATCCTTTATCTCTGTATTAATGATTTTTAAATAGTTTAGATATTAAAATTATAATTTTAAAATAGATATTTAGATTTAAACTATTTATTACATTGATTTTATAAATTTTAGAAAGGTTCATCTACAATGAGATTAAATAAATAAAGGAATTTTCATGATAATGTAAATAATGCTAAATACAATAAATAGAGTTTTATCAATTATTAAGGTATTAAAAATGGAAGAATTTACGTAAAAAAGGGGTTTCATAAAAACAACATCCATAGACTTATATGTATATATAAGAAGATGGTTTGTGGTCATTTATGACAAGTCGAAAAAGAGGAGATTTAAGACTAATCATAATATCCATTTCTTCGCATTTTTTTAATACTTTTTAGAAAATGTCAAGCTATTAACAAATGCCATTTTTTAAACGGAGTATTATGGTTATTTTCAATCTTATCTTCAAAAATGACAAATCTTGGTTTATATCCATTATACACATCGTGTTTAATATTTCAAAAAATAAAAATAAAAAATGCAAACAAATAGGTATTACGGCGAACAGGCTGCAAATGATCACTTTTTCAAGAAGTATATGCTTGGACTCATATCTTAATGTCAAAAGTTAAAAAAAAAAAAAAAAACAACAACAAAAAAAAAAAACTATCATTAAAAAAAATTTAATGATTATGCAAATGGTTGACTTAGGCATTACGCTTTGTTCGTAGGGGTGCAACTCGGGTTGGTTCAATTCAGGTAATAGTTTACCCTACCTATATCTTATTTTCAAAAAATTTACCTCATCCTACCCATTTAACGGGTTGATTTCTATTATACTTTACCTTATCCATTACCCATAGAGTTGGTTCTAAATCAGTTCCTACAATAACCAATGATGATATGGGAAAAAAATATTTTTTATACTGTTTTAAATAATATAAAACAATACCTATTAACATTTTAGACTTTATAGTTTATAATTAATTTGATTTTGTTGTTGTATACATCTATTTCCATGTTCTTTGCAATCTCATTATCCATATTAATAATCACATTAACATTATTATTCGCAATTATGTTATGATTATCCGTCATTGCAAATACAAATCCAAAAATTAAACCAACAATAAATTAGTGGCGAATGAGGATAAAAACTAAGGTAATTTGCATATATACCTACATAGTTTGACGCTAATTGCAGATATACTCACGTAGTTCCACGAAATGCATATTACCCCCACATAGTTTCACCAAAATTGTGTATTACTCTCATGCCGTTAACTGCCGTTAATATCTGCCGTTATATTTTCAAAAATGATGAAAATGTCATTATTCATAGTTTCACGAATTGCATATCACCCCACATAGTTTCACCAAAATTGCATATTACCCCCATGAAGATTAGAGCATTTTCGTCATTGTTGAAAATACAAAGGCAGATATTAACGGTGATTAACAGTGTGGGGATAATACGTACTTTTGGTGAAACTATATGAGTATATATGCAAATTACCTTAAAAACTATTATATATTTATTTATATATACATGTTTCCAGTTATTTACTACGAGTATACCTATATAGGTACCGTCTGCATTGATTTTAGGTACCCAGTACATATACCCTACCCTTATTCTAGTTTGAGAGTTTAGGTAATAATTTTGGGTAAAATTTTCTAATTGTTGCATCCAGCTTATTCCTTTTGACTATCTTTTTACACATAGTACAGCAGTACGTCCAAGTGCCGAACTGAACTTTTCCCGTTGGTTGTTTCCAAGTCTATTTTTACAGCAGTCAGCTCAGCCATGGACCGTTCCTCATCCAAAGCTTTTGCCGTCTTGATACTGGGGAAAAAAAAAAGAACATCTTTGCCGTCTGTTTTTGGACCGTGCAAAAGACGATACAAAAAGAGCAACAGAAAAGTTTTTCTTTCTTTCTTTTTTTCAAAAAGAGTTACGCAGTTTAGCACGCCTTTAACAATACAAGCCACTATTTTGCAGGAAAATTTTAATTTGGCTGCATTTGTATCAAATTCTGCCGAGTATTATATTATTTGTGGCCAAAGTTTGATCAATATTTAATCAAAATTTAATAATATTTTTAGCTACATTTGATGTAAAAAATGACCATATTTTACCAAATATTGTCACTCAAAAGCAATTAAGTATTTGTAGATAAATAATTAATTTCAGTTAAAAACTTAAAATACATATAATACAGTCAAATACATGTTTTAAGTGACTAACAAAGTAGCTAAAAAATGAAATTTGTTGTGATGTTCTTTTTGGAATTACGAAATGTCATTGTGTTTAAAAATATTAAAAATGGTAAAATTTAATTTTATATATTTAATATACCTAGCTTCACATTTAATGAGAAAACTAAAAAAATTGCCTCAAAAAATATTTTTTAAGAAGCTTAAGTAAGACTTTACTTAGACTGGTTTAACAGGATGGTAATTCAAACCAGAGCTGGATAACCTCAGTTGCACCTGTGTAAAATGCACAAGGCCTGTTTGGCCTAGTGCACAGTAAAATACAAGCACTTTTGCTAATAATAGTTATTTTTTAGATAATGACGTATTTTCTTAATCCGGCGAAACACATATCAAACTAGGCAAGTAGAGTAAAACTTGATTTATAGATAATATACATGTAGATTAATAGTTTTATTAAAAAAAATTCAAAAAAATTAAGACCGGTCATCGTTAGGCCTTTTTACATGCATGCCGGATCTATTTTTCTGAAGACCCGCACAGGAAACAAAGGTAGTATGATTCCAAGTGACTGTGACTGGATGCCTTCGTCAATATTTTCTGGATTTGCTTATTGGCAAACGACACGTTGAAAACAATGGGAGATTATAATGAATTTTAAAAGATAATATTTCAATGCATGAAAAATGCACTGAAACTTCAATACACTCAGACGCAAATTTTAATTTTAATTTTTAAAATTTTTTGCTTTTATCTTTATTATAATCGATAATTTAAATGTATTTAACTTATGTATTAAATTTTATTATTTTTGAATTTGTATAAATACATCTTTATTTTTAAAAACAAGAAAATTTTGGTCATTTTTAAATGACAAAAATAATTTTATTTTTAAAAGTAAAAAATATATATGTTTTCGAAAATAATAAAACTCGATTTTTATAGATTAAAAATACTTATATTAATAGTTTTATAGAAAAGCAACACGTGGTTGCAATGCATCGGAAACATGACTCGATTTTAAAACTAGAGTTTAAGTTGGTTGGTCAGATATTGGTTGAAATGGGGCATACGCGGGACGGCATTTCGCATTTGCGTTCCCCACGACATTTTCTCATTCGCCGGCCGCATTTATTTGTGGTGTGCGATGAAATTGAAGGGCGTTTCTGTAATTCGGTAATCGACTGTTGACTTTGACACTTGAAAGAGACGCCAACGGAGACCCCTTCATATTCTCGCTTGCCTACCCAGTCGAGTCGACTCGACTCAACGATTGATCGGCGCACCTGCGCGATTGCGTCTGTTTAGAAAATCTACCTCGTCTGTCTGTTGGGAATCGAATTAATCGACTAGCGAGGCAATCACGATTCGGGCGCCAACCATGAACCAGCCAGGCGGCCGCCCAGCATCAGCATGATCGTCCTGATTCGGGCCCTTGTGACGGGCAGATGCAGGCGCACGTGATTCGCGATCTGGAACAGGAAGGCTGTCATTGTCAGACAGATAGCACACCCGCAGCGGAGAAACGGAGATTAGTATGATGAAGAACAAGATTCTTTTACTCAGTCACTCACCTTGAAACATTATCAACCAACCTTGTCTATCGACCAGTCCAATCCTCCCTAATTTTCTACCTTTTCTATTCCTCTCCTCCTCTGACTCCATCTCCCTAGCTCAGATATCATGTCCAAATACGTCGGCCGTTTGCTTTCCGCCGCTGGCTCTGGCCACGGCTCTGGCCGCCAGCACCCGCAAGCTCTGACATCCACGCCGTCTCTCAAGGTCCTCCTCCTGCATGGAAGCCTCGACGTGTGGATCCTCCATGCCAACAACCTCCCCAACATGGACGGCTTCTCCGACAAGCTCAACGACATGTTCGGCAAGGTCCTCTCCGGCACCAAGCTCGACATCACCGCCTCCCACAAGATCACCAGCGACCCCTACGTCTCCGTTACGGTCTCCGGGGCCACCGTCGCCCGGACTTTCGTCGTCGAGAACTCCGAGAACCCCGTCTGGACCCAGCATTTCTGCGTGCCCGTCGCGCATTACGCAGCCGACGTGCGCTTCGTCGTCAAGGACAACGACGTCGTGGGGTCTCAGCTGATCGGGACAGCGTCGATCCCCGCCCAGGATCTCTTCTCCGGCGAGAGAATCGAGGGAACCTTCCCTGTTCTCAATTCGAGCCGGAAGCCCGTCAAGAACGGGGCATCTTTGAGCGTCAAGATTCAGTACATCCCCATCGAGAAACAGAGCAGCTCCGGCCGCGGAGTCGGGTCTGCTCCTGACTACTGCGGGGTTCCAGGCACGTATTTCCCTCTGCGGAGAGGCGGGAGGGTGACTCTGTATCAGGACGCTCATGTTCCAGATGGGTGCCTCCCGAATTTGGAACTTAATCGGGGAATTCGGCAGGAGCATGGCAAGTGCTGGCACGACATCTTCGATGCTATAAGCCAAGCTCGCCGTCTGATTTACATCACGGGTTGGTCTGTTTATTACAAGGTGACGCTGGTGCGGGACGGCGGCCGTGGCTCCGGCGTCACGCTTGGAGAGCTCCTCAAGGCCAAGTCCCAAGAGGGTGTGAGAGTTCTGCTGCTTGTTTGGGATGATCCCACTTCAAAGAACCTTGGGGTTATCCGAACGGTAATGTCTTACAGGGACTCTTTTTCATTTCATACTTGGGGTCGATGGAAGATGGGTCATGTTTCTTTCCATGAATTTTTTCTTTTGTTGTCAGTTAGTGCGTTCGATCTCACTCCATTACCGCTGCAGGCTGGAATCATGGGCACCCATGATGAAGAGACTCGCCAATTTTTCAAGCATTCATCGGTGCAGGTGCTGCTTTGCCCCAGATCTGCCGGAAAGAAACATAGCTTAGCAAAACAACAGGTTTCCCCCCTTCTTCTTCATTTCAGTCTTCGTTTTCGTCTCCTTTTAAATTACCCTTCCTGAGTATTATGATGAATGCCACCCCTCCTTTAATTACATTTCCTCAAGCATCATGATGAACAACAACCTGCTTTAAATTACATCAACTCAAGTGTCGTGATGAGCAACAATACGGTGTGGAAATTTTGGAATAATGGTTGTAACGCAACAATATTTGGTTCTATAGGTACATTTTTTTAAAATTGTGTGACGCGTTTTAAATCGTGTGACTTGGCCCATGTGTGAGGACAAGTTTTTTGGATTCATGCGTTACAGATTATCCTTAGATTATCCAGTTAATATGCATATAAGAAAGGAAATATATTGATTTGGATTAATAGAAATAAATACACAATCAAATAATTTTTTTGTATGGAAATTATTATATCATTTCAACAGAGAGAAAATAAAAGGAAAATTGAACTCAAGCTCCTCATCTAGTCCACTAACCGCTGAATGTGTGACAAATACAAATACCCAAATGAGCAACTTAGAAAATGGGAATAAATAGAACTATGTTCGGGTCTGATGCATTTTTAATGAATCGAAATGCAAGTCACTCTATACACATTTCACCTTGTTCCAATTTCTTATAATCTAAGCTAAGTTACTCTTCCCTGTTAAGCTTAACACTTTCAATGAGGTTGCCCACCTAGATCTCATAATCGTGATCTTTGATGATCAATCCGATCCTTCCAACCAATCCAGAATATCAAAAATATGGAAATCAAGAACCGATTCATTAAAATAAATCATCCTCTCGCAATTTATATTGTGATGGAAGTGGACGGCTCCAAATGCGTCACTTGGCATGTCAGACCGGTGCTGCTCGCCTGGGCTAGCTCTCTGGCCCACTCTTTCTTTAGTCTGCCTTCTTTTTGGGCGGAGATGATGTTGGGCCTAAATGGCCCACCACCTCCTTACTACTCACCAGTCGCTCTTGTCTACATTGACAGCAAGCCTTGCTGGACCCAGCATGTCGTATGGGCCAAAATATATATTTTTAATGTTCTTTTCATAAAAATCTGGACTTAAGTATATTTAATTCACATAATAAATTTTATATATTTTGGATATATTATATTTTTTTGAATTTCAAAAATCAAACACACTTGGGCCCCTCCAGGATTGTTGAATTTTGAAATTCTGCAAAAGATATACAGAATTGGAACCCATATTCAATACATTTAATTACACAAAGGGCCCAAAAATACCGCTAGCATAATAATCAGACCGCATAGCTAGGGATTTCGACTTTAAAAGACAAAAACGTTACTTTTAGTTCTTTTGTTAATTAAAGCTCTAAACTAAACAAGTTTTAAAAATAATTGCCGTAATGAAGTTCAAAAAAAATAATAATAATAATAATAGCTGTAATATTTTTTCAATCCCATCTAGGGGTGCAACTTGGGCCGGGTTGAGCACAAGCCCGATTTTTAACGGTGTTAAAACTCGCTTTTCTACATCTCGAGCCCGAAGAACCCGAACCCGATTTGTAAATGTGATAGTGTTAGGGTTCGAGTGAACCCGAACCCGAGCTCGATTTCTATTTTATATGTATTATAAAATATATTTTATCTATAATATATAAACAATTTTTTTATATATTGTTTGTATTTTATGTTATTTATATTTATAAATACATATTTGACATATTGTAATTATATTATAAATAAAGTATATTATTTTCATTTATATTTGTCTTTTATTTCTATAATCTTCTTCATTTATCTTGTTTTTTATGTTAAATTTTTCTAAAGATATTCTTTATAGACGAATGATTTTATTAGCCCGGGCTAAGCAAATGTCCAACTTAGCCCACTTCAAAAAACTCATTTATAACAAATTTTTTATTTTTTTCTTCAAACACTTGTTTATCTAAGTGTATCTAACGTATAAAATAAATTTTACAATTTTTGGATATATGTATATACACAAATGTTTAAAAATCTCAAAAAAATATATACACTTATCCAAAAATGGTAAAACTTAGTTTATATGTTAAATACACTTAGATAAACAAGTGTATGAAGAGAAAAATATAAAAAGTTATTGTAAATGAGTTTTTTGAGTTGGGTTAAGTGAGACATTTGCTTAGTCCGGGTTAACAGGATCACTCCTCTTCTTTATATTATTATATTTTTAAAAAAATATATGGTTTGACCGTATATTATTATGTTTACTTATATAATTTGTTATTATTGTACATTCATATAAAATTTTAAACCTATCACTCTTAAATAAAATGTAAATTTATCAACCTAAATTCCAACCCGAGCCCAATTTTCAAAAATAGGGTTAGGGTTTAGGTTTTATACGTAGGGTTAGGGTTAGGGTTGAGGTAAACCCGAGTTTCATGAGTCCGAGTTGCACCCCTAATCCCATCATGGAAAGTCTTTTAGTTCTTTTGTTAATTAAATCTGATTTAAACCACACAAGTTTTAAAAATAATAGGAGTAACGTAGTTAAAAAAAAAATAGCGGTAATAATTTTCCAATCCCATCATGGATGGTCAAACTTTCAACTTCCATGTTAGATTGACCCTTTCTAACAAAATGCATATTACGATGTTCAATTAGATTTGGTTAGAAATTGAAAATATGGGGGCTTCAAGGCTTGGAGTTCACCGTGCAAAGCAATGTTGTCGAAACTTTCAAAGATACAGATATGTAGAGCTTTGATCAATTATGTAGAATTGTGCACCATTTGTCAATTAATCACACCTGCATTTATAGAATACATGGATTTTAAGAATGCTGGCTAGTGCATCATTTGTCACTTGATCACAACAAAAATTCTAATATACATGCATTTCTAGCTACTACTGTTAAACTCTTCTACTTCTTCTTTTACAAGTCTCGGTCAGTATGATTTCTTTTCTATCAAAGATCAGCAAAGACAGAGGAGGCAGTGATGGACTCAGGGCTTTCGGCAAGTAGAGCAATTTGAAATGAGGGGTCATTTTGTTATAAAATGAAATGCATTTTAAAAAGAGAAATGTTCTTATTAACCCCGCTTGGCTCATCTCAAATAACCCATTTACAACCACTTTTTTTGTTTTTTCTTCATACACTTGTTTATCTATAATATATAAACTAAGTTTTAATATTTTTTAATATGTATATATATATTTTTGATAATTTTAAATATCTAAAATACCCCCATGTTCAAAAAGCTCAAAAAAATATATATACGTATCCAAAAATGATAAAACTTAGTTTAAATGTTAAATATACTTAAATAAACAAGTGTATGAAGAAAAAAATAAAAAAAACTACTGTAAATGGGTTTTTTGAGGTGTGTTAAGCGAGATATTTACTTAATTCAGGCTATCAGGATCACTTCTCTTTTAAAAATGGGCAATCATTTGGGAGGTTGGTTCAATGCACCCGGGTGTACTTCACCATTTTACTAAAAATGCCACTAATTTTAAAAAATTCAAAAAAATATCTAAAAATCTTTAAAAATGGTAAAAATTTATATACATGTTAAATACACTTAGATGAACAGTCGTGTAAAAAAATTTTCAAAAAAAAAATTTAAAAAATGGGTGAAGTACACCCGGGTGCATTGAGCCAGCGTCTAATCATTTGTGCTTGATTGCAAATTAGGCTATTTGTAATCAGGACAACATATAATTTTTTTTATTTTTTGAAGATTGTTTTATACAACTGTTTATATAAGTATATTTAATTTGTAAATCAAGCTTTATCCATTTTAGTCATTTTTATTTCTAAAATTTATAAAACTTGATTTACAGATCAAATACACTTATATTAACAGTTGTATAAAAAAATTTTAAAAAATAAAAATTATATCTTTTGGCCTGGGCACAAACGAGAATTGAGCTATTTTAAAAATATTTTTAAGAATCTCATTGGATTCATACTAATTTTCAAATTTTCAATAGGGCAATTGCCCCCACTTAGCTACACGTAGACGGTAGATCCGCCCATGAGAGTAGGGAATTATGAATATGGTTACTGTAGTCTTAAATATCTCTTTCTCATATGCTATGACTTGGGAAGGATAATTTAAATTCAAAAGGGTTTATTCTTGTAACTTGAAATGTTCTTTTGTATTGATTAGATTTATTATGGATAAGCTACTTTGTATAGAATTTCACTTGTTTGCTAAAACTTTGTTATTCAGGAAGTAGGAGCAATCTACACACATCATCAGAAAACTGTGATTGTGGATTCTGATGCTGGAAATAACCAGAGAAAAATAATAGCATTTGTTGGAGGACTAGATTTGTGCGATGGACGATATGATACCCCAAAGCATCCTATATTCAGAACTTTGCAAACAGTGCATAAAGATGATTACCACAATCCCAACTTCCAGGTAATCTGTCAACTCTTCATTTCTAAATCGGGATTAATTTGATTAATTTGTAATGTACGATAATAGTGTTATGATTATAGTAACCTTAGATTTATAACATTCTGTAAGTATCCACAAAAAAGTGTGGAAACTTCGATTTCAATTCCAATCAAAACACATACTGACCTTGAAATTGCAAAGTACAACCTTCTTTTTAACGAATTAGAAAATGGGAATAACAAAAGAAAGAAAAAAACGTGAAGAAGAAAAGACTTTTCCTTTATCTCATTGAGAAAGTGATATAAAAGCGATGAGGCCAATTTAGGACCATCAATCTCAGTGAATGTGAATTCTATGGAGAGAAAAGTGTGATTATTGAGCTTTATAAGCAAATGTCAATTTGCAAATTCATTTTCTACAAAACAAAAAGATATCCATAGTTGATTTTGGTAAATGGCAATAATTTAAACTTCTCTTTTTCCCCCTATATAGGGGTCGACTTCTGGCTGTCCTAGAGAACCATGGCACGATCTTCATTGCATGATTGATGGCCCTGCCGCTTATGATGTCCTTACCAACTTTGAAGAGCGCTGGTTGAAGGCTTCTAAACCTCGGGGAATTGAAAAACTGAAGAAATCATATGATGATTCATTGCTGAGGATTGATAGGATTTCTGATATAATGGGAATAAATGATGCCCCATATGCAAAGGGCACTGATCCAGAGACTTGGAATGTGCAGGCAAGTAATGTATTTATCATTAAGAGAAGTAGGCTTTTGCTTGATTCTTAAGCTTATTCAATTCATTGTTTTTCAAACACATGCAGGTCTTTCGTTCGATTGATTCAAACTCGGTGAAAGGCTTTCCAAAGGACCCAAGAGAGGCGTCCAGGAAGAATTTGGTCTGTGGGAAGAATGTACTGATTGATTTGAGCATCCACTCTGCCTATGTAAATGCTATCAGAGCTGCCCAACATTTCATATATATGGAGAATCAATACTTCCTTGGATCGTCATATAATTGGTCATCACACACTGACTTAGGTGGGCATCATAGAGACATCAATAAACATTATGATAGAGACAGCCATTGCAGCTTGCATGTGATCAATCTTACATTTCTGTTGGATTTGTTTCTGGTTTTTCTCATCAACAGTGACTCGGTTTTGCTGGTTACATTCTTTTAATTAATCAAATCAAAGTTGAGTATCATGTAGTGCGGGACAACACCGCATGGCCTAGATACCAAATTTGGCTATTCAAAGAGAACTTAGATCATGGATACGCTGAGATTTAAGATTGAAATGTGGACTAATAAAAATATGATTCCCATTTTGGTGAATATTTTTCAACCAAATGATCTAGTGGCTATAACATTCTGATGATTGTATTTTATTCCATATTCGTTGAAATTTTATTCACACATTCCTCGTCCACTTCTGTTGTATGAGTACACTAGAAATTAATTTGTAAATGTTGTTGTTTCCTTTATTAGCAACTCTTTTTGGATGAATGATTTAGGATCTACCATATTTGACCTACTCTTTTCCTTTTCAAGAACACTAACCTGGGGGTTATTGTGCAGGTGCAAACAATCTAATACCTATGGAAATTGCTCTTAAAATTGCAAGCAAAATCAAAGCAAATGAGAGATTTTCTGCATACATAGTTATTCCAATGTGGCCTGAAGGTGTTCCTACATCAAACCCCATACAGCGGATTCTATTCTGGCAGGTGAGTACACGGCACCAACTTTTGAGTTCTTGTCTTTCATCTGGTTTCTTGCTTTACATTTCATGAATTTCTTAACCAGACTATATAACTTAACTATACATCTTTTAACTCCAGTTATACGACTGCTTTATGAGCATGCTGCAAGGGTCAACTAATCTGTTTCAACAGCTAGTAGTGGCTTTTGCATAATGAAAATTTTCCACAACTAAAGATTTCTGTTGGACATTGGAACCAAACGGCTACTCTAGGTGGATGCAACATGACAAATCATTCATGGACACCTTATAGCTCGAGATGTAGATTTTGATTATACGGTGCAAAGAAAAGTTAGTGTCCTTCTAGAGAAATCATAACTTGGTAGATTTGGCACTTCTAGTTTTTGTCTTTCTGTTTAATTCGGTATACAGATTTAATATTTCCATTGTTAGACACTTCATCTACCTCCTGCAGTCCAATGATTGTATAACTCTCGTAAAAAAGAAATGTGGCAAGCTGAATCACAGCACCACGACTCATGAACCAGCCAGAAAATAATTACTTGGATTTCCTTGTCTGTAACAGCAGTAGAGAGCTTTCCTTTATCAGTTATGATGCCACACACACCAATTCTGTTTCCTTTTTCTTTGCTAAATATTTGAAATCCTCTTCACATGAATATGAAAGGCCTTGCAAGAGCTGCTTCTGACATGTGAAGGATGACAGACTGAATATCTCATATCATTGGATGCTTAAATACTAGTAGGATGTCTAATATTGCTGCAGGCCTGGCAGTTCTGAAGATTGTGGGCTACACCAACAGATTACAGAATGTCTAGAAGGATGCTTGTCATGTATTTTACCCTACTAATTTTGGAACCTGGCTTATCTAATCTGTTTACGCATTGCTTTTTCATCCAATCAAGCTTTGCTTCTCTAGCAGAAAATGCAACAGTTAGTAATAGATTCAGGATTGCAAAATCCATAATGATTTCTTTCCGGCTTCCTTCATCTAAATTGACCACTGAGCAAGTTCAGATTCATTTTTATGCATCCATTATATATTGAAATTGAATAGTTATCTCAGCATCGATCATTAAAATAGACTGCATCTTGATTCCTGCAGAACAAGACAATGCAAATGATGTATGATGTAATCTACAAGGCTCTAGAAGAGGCTGGGCTTGAAAATAAGTATGAACCACAAGATTATTTGAATTTCTTCTGTCTTGGCAACCGTGAGACTGTGGAGGGAAACGATACATTAAATGGAACTGCAGGACAAAGCACCCCTCAAGTAAATTCCTGCTCCCTAAAATGCTTTTTGGTTTGTTATTCATAATCATATGTTCTTTTGGTTTTCTGTCTGTCAGCTTTTGGTATTTCCCAAGTTCCAAACATTGTTTGTTGGTGTAATCCTCAAGGGCTTCCTCTCCGATGACTAAGAAGTGCATGCACTAGGAGTGCAACTAGCTCACCCTCCAAAATCTATGATCCTTTCTTGTGTCTCCCTTCCGTTCTCCTCCAACAGTCTTCTTGATTTTTCTCTGTTTGAATCCTATAAGCGTCTTTCTTTAAGAGATTCCCTACCACCTGGATTGAGTGATTTCTAAAGCCTTATTTCACCCCATCACTTTTTATCTTTTGCATTGAAGTTCGTTCCTACAGCAGACACCAAATTGTTATCAAAGCTAGTCTCTTCTAGCAAGTCAAAAGGATAGCAGTAACACCAACTCAAGATGTTCATCTTTATTTTATCCAAAAAAAAAAAAAGTTCATTATTTGCAGCATGCCAACAATAACTAATGGTGAAAGAATAGAGATACGATTGAGGAAAAGTTTTTCTAATAGGGAGGAGCGTGTAGCCTCAGGCACTCAGAGAATCCCGATCCAATGACTAATGGATTATTTATTTTCCTTATTTGAACACCACCAACCGCTCATCTTGAAACAGTTGTTTAGACTTCCTGTGGTAACCATTGCCATAAGTGTTGAGAGACTCGCTAACCCTCAGGTTGACTGATTTCCCAAGCTTACTCTCTCCCTTCTTTTCATCTTTTACCTTGGTTGGTTTCTAGTTGGGTGACACTAGCTATGACTTCACATGTTTTGTGGGTCTTCCTCAATTCCTTCTTAGAAATGTATGACGGGAAAGTCTTGCTAAAACACGTAGCTTTTTGATCTTCTGCCCTAAACTTTATGCCGTTCATGACCCATAGAGAAGTCAAATGAAACCCACGTTTAGAAGATTTAATGATTGAGGGATTCCTGATTGAATTGATTGAATCTCTTGGATATACCATATTTTTTGCATTTGAGTAAGCTTAGGCAGCAGTCAGCAAGTATGTGGGCTTAGATAACATCTTCAACCAACTAAATTTGTTTTATGACTTACAGATTTAAATTATTCAGAGTTGTCAATCATATATTTAAACTACGTCTGGTGCAGCTGACAGTTGCAAATTCTCCGCTGCATTCTTTTTGACGAATGATCTTTTCAGACCGGTCGGAAATCCGGTGATTTCCGACCGGTCAAAAAATTTATTTTTTTTATTTTTTTTTTGAAAAATAATTTTATAAACTTGTTAATCTAGTTATATTTAATTTATAAATCAAGTTTTAACATTTTTGGATATATCTATATATTTATTTCGGATTTTTAAATACAGGGGTATTTAAGTCATTTTAAGAATATTTAAAATAACTTAAATACCCCTGTATTTAAAAATCCAAAATAAATATATATACATATCTAAAAATGATAAAACTTGGTTTATAAATTAAATATAACTAGATTAACATGTTTATAAAAATATTTTCAAAAAAAAAATTAAAAAAATGTATTTTTTGACCGGTCGGAAATCACCGGATTTCCGACCGGTCTGAAAAGATCGCTGCTCATTCTTTTTTGCCTTCAAGTTAACAAATTTACAATGCTGCTGCTAATCCAGGCTCTCACCCAAAAGAGTCGGCGCTTCATGATCTATGTTCACTCCAAAGGGATTATAGTGGATGATGAATACTTGTTGATGGGATCAGCAAACATCAACCAGCGGTCCTTGGAAGGCACCAGAGACACTGAGATTGCCATGGGTGCATACCAGCCTCGCCATACATGGGCAGAGAAAAAATCACATCCACGTGGGCAGGTGAGATCAAAGATTTTTGTTGTGATTGAACCAACC
This sequence comes from Annona cherimola, assembly GCA_030490835.1. NCBI lineage: Eukaryota > Viridiplantae > Streptophyta > Magnoliopsida > Magnoliales > Annonaceae > Annona > Annona cherimola. The sequence goes on from CM059974.1 coordinate 31,005,903, forward strand.
ATGGTTTGAGAGAGCTTGTGGATGGTGCATTATCTCACATGTTTGATCATCCTGCTGCAGATCTATGGCTATAGGATGTCATTGTGGGCAGAGCACATGGGAGCTTTGGAGAAATGTTTTGCACACCCAGAGAGCCTTGATTGTGTGAGAAGAGTTAGAAATCATGGTGAATCAAATTGGCAGCAGTTTGTGGCGAATGATGTTACAGAAATGACAGGTCATCTCCTGAAATACCCTGTTGATGTGGACCAGAAGGGCAAGGTGAGGCCTCTTACTGGATTCGAAACTTTTCCAGATGTGGGTGGGAAAATAGTGGGGTCATTTTTTGCTGTTCAAGAAAATCTTACCATTTAACATCATTTGGTGTGACCTTCCATCCATCATGGTTGTATATTACAAAGGCTAGGATTGATTGTTGTTGCATATACGTTGCAAAATTAGTCCCTTCGGATTTGATAGATGCAAATTGTCTCAGTTCTTTTACCATTGGATGTAAATAAGCAACAATTTTGTTGGATTAAGAGTGGAATTATTGGCTCTGATAATAATAATAAAAAAAAAAGAGTGGAATTATTGGCAAAGGTTGGCCACTTGTTGGATGGAAGTGAGGATACATTTGGACTTGGTTCCTGGAGAGAGCCCAGCACGTTGGTTCTTTTGTGGGTACTCCCGTGGTGGGTTTTTAATTTCATATTATTTGTAATTTTGTATGTGTTACAAATTTTTGCACCGTATTCCGATGTAGGACATGCAATTTTTAATGTATATATTAACATTTTTTGAATTATTAAAGTGGACACTATAAAAGAACTAACATTTTATGAATCACTTTTGGATATGCTAAACTTTTTTTTGTCATAATATTCTCTTTAGTGATATAAATCATTTTTGTTACTAAAAACTACATTTTAGCGACAATATTATGACAGATATTTCCGAAAGTATTAAAATTATAACTTTTAGTGATAAATTCAAAAAATCGTGATAAAAAAATCTTTTATGATGGACTTATAATAACTTAGTCATTGTGATATTATAGTGTGTGTATATCTATATATATATATATATGAGACCCGATCCTATGCAGTCCGCTGTAAAATGGACCCCACACATATTAGATTGTAATAAAATTTTATACACTCATTTATCCATATATAAATCATACTTTAGACGGTTTAGATGTTGACAAAATCACTTTAAACTTGATATTTACATTAAACTATTTTATTACGTTGATTTTGCACCATTTTAAGATGGAGACTGCACACATGTTGGATTTTGATGAAAATTGGTATGCTATTAAAGTGAACAATTCTAAATACAATGGATGAGGTGGATTTTCCATTTATGATCAGGTGGGGCCCACAGTGCATGGACTGCACGGTGCAGTCGCATGCACTGGAATAAATCCCTATATATATGATCGGGTGCAGTCCGCTGTAAAATGGACCCCACACATATTAGATTGTAATGAAACTTTATACATTCATTTATCCATATATAAATCATACTTTAGACGGTTTAGATGTTGAAAAAACCACTTTAAACTTGATATTTACATTAAACTATTTTATTACGTTGATTTTGCACCATTTTAAGATGGAGACTACACACATGTTGGATTTGGATGAAAATTGGTATGGTAATAAAGTGTACAATTCTAAATACAATGGGTGGGGTGGATTTATGGGAAATAATCAGGTGGGGCCCACAGTGCATGGACTGCACGGTGCAGTCGCATGCACCGGATCATTTCCCATATATATATATATATATATATATATCGGCAACCAGGTGTTGATCGGTTGATCTTGGATGTGGGCACTGTCCCCACAAACGTGAGTTGGAACTCCCGATGGTAGTTTCAACTATAAATCAATGGGAGCATGTTGTCTCTGTATAAATAGATAGGAGCTTAATGTTTCCTGCTGCATGAATTGTTGAGCTTAGTATATAAATGAGATGTAATATTACACTCGATCAAAAAATATAAATAGTAACTAGTTTTTACATGGCAAAAAGTTCATTTTCTAGTAGTGTGGGACACGTGGGGTGTACCATATTACACTCTAGTGAGGGTGCACCATTCATGAAACGGGACTTGTATTGAGGATTAAAATCAAAATCGATTCGGTCTATATGGTTTAAGATCATTTCTTTATCATGGCACCAAAAAACAGATCAATTGGACTCTTTGGGGGGCATTATTTGTTTAAAAATACATATGATCATGTGTACACTATAAAAACACTTGCATCCATAATTCCATATAAGAGTGATGTTTAAACCGTTTGGATATTGTATTAACAGATACGTTAATTTTACACCTTTTTAAAATGGCGCCTACAAGCATATTCTATTTAGAGTTTTACTGAATGCACCCGAGTGCATTTAGTTTCAGTGCATTTAGGTGAATTTAACTTATTTTTTAATAATTTTTAAAATTTTCATAAAATTGTTAATCTGTGCGTATTTAACTTGTATATCAATTTTTACCAATTTTAAAATTTGTTAGTTATTTCTTTTAGATTTAAAAAAAAATTTGTGGCAATTTTAGTAAAAATCTTCAAAATTGATAAAAATTAATATACATGTTAAATACACTTAGATTAACAGTTGTATAATTTTTTTTAAAAAAAAAGTAACAAAAATGAATATTTGCATTAGATGCACTGAAACTAAGTGCACTCATGTGTAGAAGATTGTGATTGATTCTATTTTAGTGCCTTGGTTAAATAAATGGTTCTAAATGCATTGTGTATAATAGATTTTGATTTCAAGTTCAAAAATGGGCTTCATTCGATCATGGTACTCCCTACTGCATCCCATTATAGCTTCAATGTAATGGTGGTGACATAATGCACCCGAGTGCATTCAGCTTCAGTGCACCCGAGTGCATTTCACCCATTTATTTTTATTTTTTGAAGATTTTTATACAATTGTTAATCTAGATTTATTCAACACGTATATCAATTTTTACTATTTTTGGAGATTTTTAAATATTTATTTTTTATTTTTTAAAATTAGTGTTACGAAAATATCACTGATTTTAAAAAAAAACAAAAAAAAATATTTAGAAGTATCTAAAAATGGTAAAAAAATGTTATATATGTTAAATACATCAAGATTAACAATTGTATACAAAATTTTCAAAAAACATTTAAAAAAATAAATTTTTGTGTCTAAGTGTACCGAAGCTAAGTACCCCTGGCTGCACTGTATCACGTCCCTTTCACCTATTTATTTTTATTTTTGAAAATTTTTATACAATTGTTAACCTAGATTTATTTAACATGTGTATCAATTTTTACTATTTTTAGAGATTTTTAAATATTTATTTTTTATTTTTTAAAATTAGTGTTGCGAAAATATCACTGACTTTAAAAAATCAAAAACAAATATCTAGAAGTATCTAAAAATGATAAAAAAAAAATGTTATATATGTTAAATACATCAAGATTAACAATTGTATACAAAATTTTCAAAAAACATTTTAAAAAATAAATTTTTGTGTCTAAGTGTATCCAAGCTAAGTGCCCCAGGCTGCACTGTATCACATCCCTCGATGTAATTCCTACGCAGCTGATGTTGTGGCAGTCGCTCGCATCGTTTACTTTGTACGTAGCATCATCCTCTGGCATGCATTGAGCTATTAAGCTCGGCCATTAAAATGGGCGAGCAATGTCCATAAGATGAACATCTGAGACAGAATCTATGCAGACATATCCTATCGCCAAAAAAAAAAAAAAAAACTATGTGAATTTTGCAGAGCATTTTCTAATGGAGGGAAACTTTTACTACGTCCTGTTGCAACATGATAAATCTAAAATTGTCGGGACTCTTGGAAATTTAATCGCCTTTAATGGAGTCTATCTGTGCCCTAGTAAAAGCCTACGATAAAATATGGGAATGAAAATATGCGTTTAACGGAGGTGAACATGGGCCTGATTTAGCTAAAAGTAGGGGTCGGGTTGACTCCTGTTGAGGTAAACACAATGGTAATCTACTTTATAAAATCTCAACTCAATCTTATTTTTAATATTATTTTTCACACTTTAACTCAACTTTATTTTAATCCTATGAAAATCGATTCGGTCCGGGTTAGAAATTGGAGATTTTCAGTCCGGGTTAGAAATTAGATTAGTAAATATATAATATTTAAAAATATTTTTTTCGTTAAATCTATTTTAAAATATAAATTTATATAAAAGAATAAAAATTAATCCTTTTTATAGGAATACTTTTAAATTTACAACTTATATAATGATATAATTGTCAAATAATCTTATGGATAATTTGCATACCCACGTAGTTTGATCGAAATTATTAATATAATCACGTAGTTTCACGAATTACATATTATCCGTACATAGTTTCACAGAAATCGCAGATAACTCATATGAGCCTACTTTCCGGTTTGTTATGATTAATGTATGGTGTAAAATTTTGAAAAATGACAAAAATAACTCCGTTTTGCCATTAGCAAATGCATCAATCCTCCATGCCGCACATGTTAGTCTGAACCATTAATGATACATTCTTCAATTACATCATGACTGTGTCAACGATGGAATTCCAATCTAGTGTTGGAAAGTTGCGGAGTTTCTTCCTTGCCTGCCTCCCTTCTATCCCTGCTCTTCCACTCACCTTCTACGACATCATATGGTTGCAGGCCCCATCTATCTAACGCCTCTTCTTTTATCAGTTTCCAAACAAAAACACAGACACCATGGCTCTTCTTTGTAAACTCAAGTGCTTTCTCCCTCGCACTCAAGATATACTACCCATTTGCTGAAATTCTCACCCATAACTCTGAAATCGGCTGCCATGAGATCTCTTCACCGCAGTTGACTCCATTCAACTTACCATCACACGGTCTTACTCTCACTTAGATCATGTGGTCAACTACGCCCGTTGCTCTGTTGCCACATTCCATCCTCTCACGCCCAAGATCCCCTAGTAAGCCTCCATCCCATCCCATGTTCTTTCGTTGTAGGCGACTCTCCGAGCTCAGCTATGAGCCGCCATGCAGGAGATTCACGCTTCTCGTTGTTTGTGCTGACGAATGTACGTCAGCGTACATGTGGGTTTGCATGGTGAAGGTAGATAGCAAAGCCACGGATGGAGAGCATACAACTCGCTTTGTGATGGCGGCAGACCATCAGTGCCGATTGAGCCCTCCTCTCCCGCCCACGTATTTTCCTTACTACATCCACGCGTCAGTGAGGGAGTTAATTGGGAGGACAATGTGGCTATGGAGATAGAGTTGATTCGGAGGATGATAAAGGGATGGAAGGCAACGACACGTTGAGAGGCGCGTCAACAGCAGCCGCTACCCCGCCTCTTCTTTAGACAAATGGGCCCCACCCAAAACAGAGCCTTGTAGCTGGATTTGGAGGTGGAAACATTGGATTGCACTCATCTATTTATTTCTATCCCCACTGCCATCCCATCTCCCCACCTCTTCTGTAGACAAATGATTTTTAGAGATGGGCGTGGATGGTATCCTCATTTTCTTAAAACGGTTGGCCTTTGGATTGGATTAGGAGTTCCATTTTCAAATTCTTCTTTGTTTTTGGGGGTTCCATTCAATTTGGATGTGTATGCATTGGCTTTGCTTGCCTTCTACTCTTGTCCTGCCTCCAATAACAAAGAATAATGCCAACCGAGTCATGCTCGGTTGGTGGCCGCAGCAGTAATAAGGCGTTTGCGGAGCTGCGGTCGTGGGTTTGAATCCCATGTTGGGATTTCGGCCCGAAAAAATGGTGTGGGAGTTGTTGTCTCCCTTTGGCTTGGTGGAAGCTGTGTCTTCCTGATTCTTTGGTGGAGCTGTGTCTCCAGATTTCTTTGGAGGAGTTATGTATCTCCGTATTTGTAAGAATGTCTCAGAACTTCAATGTAATATGTGTTGAGATGTATGTAAATATAACCATAAAAAAAACAAAGAATAATGTCAAATCAGGAACTGCATTTGAACAGAAATATGAAATTCCAGTTAAAGGAGTCAATCGTAAATGCTTGAAAATGGGGAACATTCTTCTTTAGAAAATTAAAAGATGGCTGGAAATCTACATTGAAGATAGCTATGAATTCATAGTCCTTCACGTAAAACTGCAATTGATAATTGCATTTATTTTCAAAAGAATGCAAGGGTCTTAGAAAAATCTTGGTTAATTATATTGTCATTAGGATCCTTTATTCTTAAACGGTGGAAGGGGTTTTTTTGGGTTGAATTGAAAAGAAATCTCTGTTGGGTGGTCAATGTTGTAAAATTAGAGCTGCATGTGCACAAAATCAAGGCAGCTGCTGGACTACCATTTTTTTCACCATCTTCCTCAATATGGTCGGCCATGGCTAATCAAAAAAGGGGAAGAAGAACCGCCACGAATTATGAAGTCAAGACGAGAAGAAAAAAGGCATCAACAGGCAGATTTGTAATCTGCCCTTTTCGTCAATTTCAAGAGATAAATGATGTGAAAGCTCCAAACTCGGCACCCATATACTGATTTGGTCCACTAGTGACTCACCAAGCAGCGATCCAGGACGTAGCAACAACGAGGTCGTTCTTCATTGCAAAAAACTCTAACGTCCAACTAAGGCTGGTTTCACCAACGATTGTCGAATGGCACTCAATGCAAGCATATGCGCAATTTCCTAGCAGGCTAAGGGACAAGAAACTAATCAATAGTAAAAGTGGCGTCTAAGCCGTGAGCAATACATGATTCAATTTCAACCGTCCATCGTGCGCAACTTAGGCGAAATCCAGAAATTGCGCGGACGATCAGTTTTCTCCCAAACTTGCCCTCTCGTGCATTCAGCCCTTATAAAAAGGGGTCGTGGCAAGCTTTCCTGGCAACTAAGCTCTACATCCAATTCTCAATTCCAACTTCAGTTTTCGAGCTCACAAGTCTGGAGAAGCTTCGGGGGAGAGATCTTTTTGGTGCAAACTTTCCGGATTTATTTTCTTTTCTGTGTTGACACCCCACAGAAACGTAAAGAAAAATAATAATAATAATATATATAATAATAAAATAAAATAAAGTGAAATTTCAAATGGGCTTACTATTATAAGGTTTTGTGGATTCATTTTGACTTTTAACTCATATCTTTGCAAGCTCAAAATTGTGTAGGATCCATGGGTCTCCAAAGCCTCAAAGCCCACTAAGGAAGTGACGACCGCTGATCCATATGGCAGATCAAGGGCAATTCGCATTCAAGATAAAGTGAAGAATATTCTCTCAAGATAATTAAAGCGGAATTGACATGATGAACGGTTTGGATTAAACAAATAATCGTTATTTTAAGAGATTTTAATAGTCAAAGTCAATTTGACCAAAAAAAAAAGATGAGAATTTGCAATATTTTCAAATGATAAATAAAATTGATAAATACAACTTATTAAGTAAAAATCTGAACCGTTAAAATGAATAAAGAACATTAATAAATGTGGGCCCTATAAAAAATCAAAGAAAAAATTTAATAATCAAGATATAAATAAAAGGTCAAAAATATGCAAAATCAAAGGCTAAAAAACTTTGACTCCCTAGCCAAGCAAAACCATGGGCCCCCATGGGTGGTTTTCAAAAACCACTCATGAAATTACCTAAAGGTCCATTTTTGTTAGGATTTTCCAAAAAAAGGAAATATGGAGTTGTGCAAAAAAAAAACAATCAAAAGAAAATACCAAATTGCAATTTCTCAAACTTTAAAGGCTATAAAAAGGACCCTCCTCTCCTCTCATGAACACGTTGGAAAAGGTCTCTCATAAATCAGTCACTCTCCCTTTCTTCTCTAAGCCCGTTTGTTCTTTTTTTTCTCACAAAAAAAAAAAAAACAAGAGAAAAAAAACCTCCCAAAACCAACCATTATCCTTTTCTTTCTAAGCTTATTAGAGACCCACTTTTTTTCTGTTTTCGTTTTTAAAAAAAATACAGAAAGAGCAAAATCCCACTAGAACGTTTTTTTTTTATAAAAAAAATAATAAAAAAAAGCTCGTTCCTTTTTCCCTTCTATCGCCGCTCCTCTCGTTTTTCTTTTGTTTTTTTTGTTTTCCATAAAAAACGAAAGAGTTCCAGCACATCTTTTTTTTTTTCATTTTTTATGTTTTTTTTTAAAAAAAAAAATCAAAAGGGAGCAAAAAAATCTCCAGCACGTTATTTCCTCTCCTCTTCATTTAAAAAAAAACGAGCAAATAGACTCCAGCATCACCGTCCTTTCTCTTCCCTTTCTTTCATTTTTCATTTTTTTAAAAAAAAAAAATCAAAAGGGAGCAAAAAAAATCTCCAACACGTTATTTCCTCTCCTCTTCATTTTAAAAAAAAACGAGCAAATAGACTCCAGCGTCACCGTCCTTTCTCTTCTTTTTCTTTCATTTTTCGTTTTTAAAAAAAGAAAAAAAAAGAAAAGAAAAACGAACGAACTCCAGCACGTTTTCATTACTCCCTTTTTCGTTTTTGGTTTTTTTAAAAAAAAATCAAAGAGATTCAAAATCCCATTGACCTGTTATCCTTTTTCATCATTTTCATTTTTTTCGTTTTTCTAAAAAAAAAAGACAAGCACAAGAACTTTTTCATTTCTCCCTTTTTCTCATTTTTCGTTTTAAAAAAAAAATCAAAAGAGGACACAACTCGCCAACACGTTTTCGTTTCTCCTTTTCACTTTTCGTTTTTTTTTAAAAAAAAAACAAGTTCCAACACGTCCTTTTTCTTTCTTTTCATTTTTTTCGTTTTTTTTTTTAAAAAACTGCTGTTGAAGTTTCTTTTTAACTGCTCATAATTTTTTTTTAATATGTATGCAACAAGTATGTGTCCTTATATTCATGGAATAAACGTAAAAAAGGAAACATAAAAATCAAAACCATCATAAAAAAAATGTTCTTTCACGCAACAAGAACAACAACTGGCCTTCAACTTCCAGAGTGAGTTAGGGCCTCATAAAAAGCCTAGGGATTAAATTCCCGCTTCCACCCTCCTGAGCTTTTACATAAAAATATAAATATATTAATTTTTCGCACTCCTAGGACCGATGTACTAGAAAAATAAAGTTGTATTTTTTTTCTAGTTGTGAGTTCATCCAGAAAATCTCTGTATTTCGGTGCCTTATTATATACGGACTAACCACCGTTATATGGTTAGTGGCGACTCCAAAAGTTAATATATTAAATTTTATCAATATTTGTACGCATATTACTAATTACTAATTACGTCTAATTGATATACATGTTTGCGTTTGACTAACTCGCATCATAAAAAAAATCTCTAAAAACTTGCATCATCTAAAAGCCTTAACGCTTGCATCTCCCTTCTTTAACCCCCATGTCTTGACCTTTTATATTTTTTCCATTTCTGATCTTGAACCCCTTTTCTACACCGTTTATATTTTTATTTTCACACGTTTAATTTCTGCACCTAACTTGCATCACGTCTAACCCGCTAACTCGTTAACTCGCATCTCATACTTATTTTCTTCTCTGGTGTATGCATATTTTATTTTCACATTTTAGTTCACAGTCATATATATTCAATGAGCCTACCTTACACTTTTTAGGCCCATTCGCTGGCCCATCGTAGCGCGCTAAAAACCACGTACTACAGTTTGGCGACTCCACTGGGGACGGCTAGGAGTGCTAATTTCCATTTTTAGTAAAAGCTCAAGGAGGGTATTTTCTTTTAATTTTTTTTTCTTTTCTCTCCTTTTCTTTTCTTTTTTTAAAAAAAAGGGGCTAAAAATAAGAAGAAAAGGATTCTAACGCCCTTTCTGTTTTGTTTTTTTAAAAAAAGGAGATAAAGAATTTTTTTAGCCCTTTTCGAAAGAAACATAGAAGTTAGGTACTGTTCAGCATTAAAAATATAATAGTAAGAATAGCGCATAAAAAGAAAACATTACCATCCCGTAGTCCAATAGTCACCAGGTCCAAAACAAATCAAACAAAAATGGCTGAAGCAACACAAAATAGGGAAGGATCATCCTCAAATCATCCGGTTACAGACCTCACTAGCGTAACACAACGAGTAGACAAATTAGAAGGAATGCTACTCAAAGTTTTAGAAAAGTTAGAAAATTTATGTCCATCTAGGAATTCAGAAGACAACAGAGAAGGCGTATCTACTAGTAATGCAAATAAAGGAAAAGAAATAGATCATTATGAAGAGGAGGAAATAATTTTAAAATAGACTACCGATAAAATAGAAAAAGTAGCAGAAACTCTCCAAGCCCAATTAAAGCAATTAGAAGACAAAGTAAGGCTACACGGTGGAGAAGGGTTGTCATCTTCAAAAATTGAAGATCTATGTCCTTTTCCTAATATTACCCTACCTGATAAATTTGAAATACCAGTTTTACCCCACTATGAAGGAGATTCATGTCCTAAGGCCCACCTAAAAGCCTATTGTGGAATCCTATACCCAATAGTAAAAAAGGAAGAAATTTTAATACTCTTATTTCAACACAGTTTGAAAAAAGACGCTTTAGAATGGTATACGTCACTAGACTACAAGCAAATTAGAACATGGGAAGAATTATCATCAGCATTTTTAGAAAGATTTTCCTATAGATTAAACTCAGCCCCTAAAAGGGTCAACTTGAAAAATCTAAAACAAAAACCAAATGAAACTTTCTCTAATTTTGCTGCTAGGTGGAGAGCTCTTGTGGCCAAAATGAAAGTGCTCCTCTCCATAAGTGAGCAAATATACATAATAGTAAACGCAACTCACCCCAGTATATCAGGTTACCTTACCTCCTACCCCTATACAAATTTTGCCCAGCTAATTCAAGCAGGAGAACAAGTAGAATCGGGGATAAGGCAAGGAGTAATATCACCATGGCCTCATCAGAACGGGGCGGTTAGGAAAAAGCCGGAAGTCAAAGGTGCAAGTAATATTGGAAATAAAGCACAAGAGGTAAATACAATCGGGACACCTGAGAGGAAAAAACCAAGAGAGGCTAGAAAGCCTTTTAGGAAATTTACTAGAATAGCGATGTCGTATACTGATATCCTTAGCATGTTAATCAAAAAAAATATTTTAAGTCCACTACAGCCGAGACCACCACCCAACCCACTACCAAATAATTATAGAGAAGAAGAATATTGTGCATACCATCAAGGAAGGGGACACTCAACTGATCGATGCTTTACCTTAAAGCATGCGATCCAATATTTAATTGACGAAGGGAGAATTAAAGTAGATCATAGTGTATCAAACGAAAATGTCCTACAAAATCCTCTACCAACCCATAGAAATGACACTCCAAGAACAGTAAATTTAATATCCTATGAACACTACGATATGGGTCAAACTTTCGAGCTTAATATGATAAGGATAGTAGAGCCTGAAATAGTCCTGAAAGCTGCCCCACAAAGAAATCCCCGTAATTATATCTCAACCACTACAGAAACTTTGATTCTACCAGGATTCAAAAATTTGAGGGTGACAAATCAGGAAGAGAAAATTTCCTATAACTCGCATCGTGTACCATGGAGGTACCCGGAACCACCAGAATGTTCAGAAATAGAAAATATTCAACCAAACGGGAGGATAAATAAGCGAGAAATAAATAAAAATCCTCCTATTTTTGAAAAAGGGGAAAATGCAATTTATGATGTAGCTACCCAACTCAAATCACTGCCCGCACAGATTTTTATATGGGAACTACTATGCACTTCTACTTTGCATCGTGAGGCCTTTACAAAAATATTAAATAAAGCTTACATTTCAAAGGAGGTTGAGCCGGAAACAGTGGCTCACATGATAGGACAAATTATCTCCCAAAATGCCCTCACATTTACAGATGAGGAACTCCCACCTGAAGGGCAGTGTCATACACATGCTTTAAACATAACAGTCCAATACAAAGATCTTAAAGCCCCATTTGTAACCATAGATAATGGGTCTAGTTTAAACGTATATCCACTAAGGACAATTAAAAGGTTAGGCATCCCCATGGACGGTCTTCGCCCAAACGATATTCGGGTTCGAGCATTTGATAATACCATTAGGAATACTCTGGGAGAGTTAGATAATGATTTAACCATCGAGCCAGAAAACATGACTATAACCTTTCAAATCTTAGAAATACCTGCTTCATTCAATATCTTGCTAGGGAGGCCATGGATACATCAGGTAGGCGCCGTTCCATCCTCACTACACCAAAAAAATTAAATTTACTACTAAGGGAAAAATAGTTGTAATTAACGCTGACCCCGAAATAATCATCCCTAGGGAGGAAAATACAAGTCATGAAGTTCCTTTTGGAGAAGCTTATGAATCACTCGACCCATTACCATTTGCCGAATCACTTATAGAAAATATAAATTTTATTCCCTCGGGACCTATAATGTTAGATAAATATGTAATTACACCAGCAGAAAGGCAAATCAGTCAGTATAAAATCAGACATGGAGCAAAAGCCAATTTAATCAATATTCAAGAAAAAAAAGATAAATACGGTCTGGGTTACGACCCGGAGGAACCACAATTAACAGAAAATAAAAACCAAAATATTTTCTCAAGCGCAGGATTTTTTCTACATAATTTAAGAGAAGAAGAACAAATAGACATAATATTAATGATTCAAAATCAAGAAAAAAAACGGTTTCAAAACAAGCAAGGAAAATAATAAAAAGAGATGGTACACAACGCCAACCTGTTTAACAACCCCCTCACAAAAAATTCTTATCCCAACATCAAGTTACAAAAGAGGTCCCACTGAGAAAGAGCTTTGGGCTAGCATTTACTGTGCCCAAACAACTATAGAGTCCTCAGAAGAAAACAACAATAAGGGAGCAGGAGAGGAAGAATTGCAAAAGCAAATGGAGAAAATAGAAGGTAAAGACATGGCGGTCGCTGAAGATTTTGAAGTCATCAATTCAGGAACTGAAGACGACCCCAAAACACTAAGGTTAGGAAAGCAATTATCTGAAGAAGAAAAAGGTATGATGATAACCCTCCTTAAATCCAGGTTAATAAATTTTATTTTTCTTATAATAATATGTCAGGATTAGATGAAAATCTTATCACTCACACACTCTCAATAAAAAAGGAAATTAAACCCATAAAATAGAAGCTCAGAAGAATAAAACTTGAATGGGTTCCTAAGATTATGGATGAAATTATTAAGCAATATAATGCTGGATTTTTAAGAGTAAGTCATTATCTCGAATGGTTAGCCAACATAGTACCCGTACCAAAAAAAGATGGTTTAGTTAGGATGTGCGTAGACTATAGGGATCTCAACAAGGCAAGTCCAAAAAATGATTTTCCTTTGCCCCATATTGATACCCTAGTAGACAGCACAGCTAGATATGGTTGATTTTCTTTCATGAATGGTTTTTCAGGCTATAACCAAATCAAAATGGCACCAGAAGATCAAGAAAAAGCGTCTTTTATTACTCCATGGGGCACGTTTTGTTATAAGGTCATGCCCTTTGGACTAAAAAATGCCGGAGCTACCTATCAGAGGGCAATGACCGCTATTTTTCATGACATGATGGGTAAAGAGGTAGAAGTTTACGTGGACGATATTATTGTGCGTTCTCATTCTTTTGACGACCATTTACAAAATTTAGAAAAATTATTTGATAGAATGGAAGATTTTCAACTCAAATTTAACCCAAGTAAATGTGTTTTTGGAGCTAGAAAAGGGCGATTATTAGGATTCATTGTAAGCAAAGATCAAATACAGGTAGATGGTGAAAAAGTAAGAGTCATCCTAAAAATGCCCCCGCCCAAAACCGAAAAAGAAATTAGAGGATTTTTAGGGAGGCTACAATACATTAGCCGATTTATATCAAAGTTAACTTTGACATGCGAACCGATATTCAAACTTTTGAGAAAAGATTCTCCTAAAAAATGGACAGCAGACTGTCAATCGACTTTCGATAAAATCAAAACCTACCTTACAAATCCACCTATATTAACGCCACCTACTATAGGTAACCCGTTAATTTTATATTTATTAATTACACCCATAGCTATGGGAGGAGTATTAGGGCAATGTGATAATAATGGCAAAAAAGAATTACCCATTTATTATTTTAGTAGAAAATTTACGTCCACTGAAATTAAATATCCTGAAATAGAAAAAGTATGCTTAGCATTGGTTATAGCCATTTTTAAATTGAGACAATATATTATGTCAAGAACAATTTTGCTCATTTCTAAACAAGATCCTCTTAGATATCTGTGTCAAAAAATTGCTCTCACTGGAAGACTGGCTAAATGACAATTGCTCCTTACTGAATTTGATATTGTTTATGTATCACAAAAAGCGGTCAAAGGGCAGGTATTAGCCGATTATTTAGCTGCACAAGCCCTACCAGATTTTCAACCTCTACAAGATCAATTTCCAGATGAAAACATTCTAACTATAGATGAGGAGACAGAAGCTACTCATTGGAAAATGTATTTCGACGGTGCACGAAACATGAATGGTGGAGGGATAGGAATAATTTTATATGATCCTAAAGGGCTACCTACTATGATAGCAAAAAAAATCTTGTTTCCATGCACCAACAATGTTGCAGAATACGAAGCATATCTCACTGGCATTAAGGAAACTTATGATTTTGGGGCAAATAAATTACAAATATTTGAAGACTCACAATTAGTGATTAATCAATCCATGGGAGAATGGAAAAGTAGAGATGAAAAATTGAAACCCTACTAGATTGCTTTAGCTAAGTTTGTAAGTCAATTCGAAGAAGTCACTTTTTCATATAGTCCAAGGAATCAAAATCAGTTAGCAGATGCCTTAGCCAGCCTAGCTGCAGTTATAGATATCCCGTATGGTTTAGCTTCATAAGAAGTTCAAATATACATAACAAATGACCCAGCCCATTGTTTATCTATAGGAGAAGAAAGTGTTGCAAAAGATAAACCAAAACCTTGGTATTACGACATAAAAAAATACGCCAAAGATCAAACTTTTGAAGAATATGCAAATTCTGTAGATAAGCGCACCATTAGAAGACTAGCTTATCACTTTTGTAATAATTGATGATATACTATATCGTAAATCTTATAATCAATTATTACTAAGATGTATGGATGAAGAATAAGCTAAGGAAGTTATGGTTAAAATACATGAAGGAGAATGTGGTTCCCATATGAATGGAATAATGCTAGCAAAGAAAATTATACGCCAAGGTTACTATTGGTTAACCCTAGAATGAGACTGCGCTCATTTTGTGAGCAAATGCACTAAGTGCCAGGAACATGAGAACCTTATCCACACTCCGGCTAACGAATTACATAATATGACCACTCCTTGGCCATTTTCAACATGGGGAATAAATATTATAGAAAAAATATCACCAAAATCATCAAATAATCATGAATATATTCTAGTAGCGGTGGAATATTTTACTAAATGGGTAGAAGCTACTTCTTTTCCAACAATTAATACCAACCACGTTATTAAATTTATAAAACATAATATTTTGACAAGGTTTGGTGTGCCCAATATTCTGCTTAGCGATAACGGAACAGTATTTACAAGCTAGAAAATGCAAGAATTTTTACAACAGTATAAAATTCAACATCATAAATCAAGCCCTTATCGACCACAAGCTAATGGGGCAGTAGAAGCCGCTAATAAGACCTTGATTAAAATATTAGGAAAAATGGTAGAAAGTTACAGGGATTGGGCAGATAAATTACCATACGCTCTATGGGCCTACAGGACATCGATTAGAACTGCAACGGGATTTTCCCCATATGCACTAACCTACGGGATGGAGGCAGTGTTACCGATTAAAATAGAGATACCAATTTTGAGAATTTTGAAAGAAAACGACATAAGTTCAGAAGAATGGATTGATGCCCGACTCATGCAACTAGATCTTTTAGATGAAAAGAGGATAAGAGCGTTATCACATACATACGCTTATCAACGACGAATAGCAAAAGCATACAATAAAAATATAAGGCATCGCGAATTTCAAGAAGGAAATTTAGTGTTAAAAAATATCATTGTGCCTCAACCGTCCAACAAAAGAGGTAAATTTAGACCTAAATGGGAAGGACCATGGATAGTAAAAGAGGTATTAGATAATGGAGCTTTGATAATATCTCGATCTGAGGAATCCACAATAGCAGAATTAGTAAGTACAGATCACGTAAAAAAATATTTTCAATAATTGGTCTTCTCTTAAAATCCAGAACAAAAGATCTCATGTGTCCTATATTTAACCAGATAAAAACACCCTTTTCGTTTTCCTAAAAAAAAAAAAAAGGGAAACTCCAACCCTGCCACATCCTATCTTCTTCGTTTCTTTGGAAAATTTGCATCTTTTAAGGGAACCATTGAATGCTCTGTTCAGATTTTAACATCGCCTTAGCATTTCTTCTCACGCCACTTTTGCCTACCTCTTTTCTTTTTTCTTTTTTTAAAAAAAAAAACACAAAAGAAACTATGGCATCCCGTTTCTTTCATTCCTTTTTTCTCCTATAATTTTCTTTCATCAATCCTACATACAATCCACCTAATCTAATACTCTTCACAATTAATTAAATTTTTTTTTAAGACTATTGTTCCATTTTACATCTCTTTCATTTTGCCTAAAAAAAATATAATAACGAAAAAGGAAAAGGAAGCATGTATTTACTAAAAAAGAGAAAAGTTGAAGATAAAAAAAATCATGCCCATCTTATATATCACTTTTCCCTTTGTGTTTTTCTAAAAAAAAAGAGTTAATAATGATAATAATAAACGTAGACGGACGATCCTAACTACTATTTTCCATCATTCAAAACCTGTATACTAGCAAAATTATCAAAGTTAAAAAGCTCTTTCAGCATAGTTGTTGATATATAAACCCATAAGAGGATACAACCTAAGAGTTCAAGAATCAATAAATACACATAGTTAAACTAAAGCAAAAAGGATCATATACCCAAAAAATGCATTCATTATCATAGAAGTGTTTACATAACCTGCTTTACATGTATAAAACTCATAACATGAATTTTGCACTTTAAAAGCCTCCCCAAATGAACAAAAAAATACAAATTCAATTACAAGGAGTTTTAAAAGTTCAATGTTCATGTCATACAAAAAACCAAAAAAAAAAAGGTATGAAAATTCAAAGTTCATCTAGAAGAAGGTGCTTGTGTAACAGCCGTTGACCTTGGCTCCAAAGATATCTCGTACTGGGAGAGCACTTCACGAATGGAGGAGAGGGCATCTGACAACTACCCAATGGAAGAGGCGAATGAAGTAATCTGCACCGTCAAATCCTGAATTTGCGTCTCTAAATGATGGAGAACTATCACAGGTACGCCAATTTCCATGGCCTCTCCTTCCACGGGCTAAGGAACCTCGTTAGCTTCTGGAATGATATGACCCATATCTGTAGCCAACCAATTCCTGTAGTCTAAAGAAGATTCAGGCAATCTAGTAAAGGTTAGTCCAAGTTAAGAAGCAGACACACTAAGATGCCAACCGGAAAGTATTTCATCTACAATCGCAGCCCCACTATATGCAGTAAATCTAGTAAAGGTTCCCCTCATATTTGGAACACACTGAAAAATACCGAACTGGCGAAGAAACCTTTGTGGATTATAAGAACAATAGCCTGAAACCCCTAGCAAGGTGAGATACCCATAATCCCTACAACTTATAAAAGGATCAACAAATAACCAAGAAGCCTTCCAAACAACCCTCTCCTCAGATAAATTAGACAAATATGAGAGCAAATCTGAAGGTAAAGGGGTCCATTCAAGACTTAGTAAAGTGCTAGTAAGGTAAGAGAGGTGGACCATATGTTCGGGAAAAGATGGGATACATCCCAAGTGTTCCATCAACCAGATCTGTAAAAAAAAGGGGAGAGAGAAAGAAAAGAGGAAGAATTCAGCAATATAATCATGGAAAAAATGGCATAGCATGTGAAGTTATCAGATTTTAGACAAGACCTAAAGTCATGAGAAATATTCTAACATCCCTTCAACTCACAAATCCATAAAATCATGACTAACTAACAATACTTCAGATTATAGTAACTGTTGAAAGTAACAACACTTAAAACTTCAGATTTAGCAACTCAACTTTTAAAGTTTCAGATATAACAACCTTAAGAAAAAATTTTCAGATAATGAAAACTTCAAAATAACAAACAAAATTACAGAAATCTCAAAGCCACATCAAAACTTTAGATTCACAATGGCAGGTAACATCTTAGAAGCAACCATTTCAAAGTAACAACCATGGTTCCAGATTAAACCACATTTGAGTAGCATGATTTCAGATTTAAACATTCAAAAAAAAATCTGAGTTTTCAAACTTAATTCCCAACTATATTAACATCAGATAAGCATTCCAGAAGAACTAACTTTAAAGAAAACTTAGGTTTACAGTAAAGTCTGTAAAATTTCAGACTTAAATAAAAAAACAAGCATCCAAGCTTCTAGATTCAGCAACATCAAAATAGTATGCTTAACTCCAGATTTAACAGTTTTGAACCATTGTTCAGATTTTCAGACCCAACTATGTACTGAATTTTAAATCTAGCAATCCCAAGATAATATATAAGTTTCCTGAAGCAGTAACAACTAAAAAGCAGTTCAAAACTTCAAGTAGAAGTTCAACAAAATAGTGTTCACTAACTGTGGCGCCCCGAACCGAGGTGCCTAAAAGCCTTACTCCGGGATCGTTTTAATTGGTAAACGTGACTCAGGATTGTTGCCCTGATCACACGGCAGAATTTTTTTTTTCATCAATACATGAAAAATTCTCATCATTCATCCAATTTGAAATATATTTCACATAACACAGTTATGATCAAAAACTAAAACATTTTCATTGGAATAAAAATATTCCCTTTTCATCTCAAAATTATCATCGTTGACTTTACATAAAGTTTACATAAACATCATTTATATAAAAATCTACATAACACTTGGCATGCTGCCTTCATCATCATTTCCTGTCTGTTGTTGAAAAAGCATGGGTGAGTAATAATACTCAGTAAGCAAGCTATACATAATTTTTCAATCATTTTCATGCATTTCATAAAATGCAAATGCAATGCATACATAGCATTCATGACATTCCTTTGGATGCAACGCTAGCTAGGCGCCCATCCCATACATACTCCCATTTCATGGAGGTCGCCGCCGGCCTGGGCCTGTTAAGCGACTTGGCAATAGCGAGGGGGACATCCGGTCCGCTTACTACCTCGACTAAGGCCTATTCCTCGTGCACATATTCATTCTCATACACATGTCGGTATGATATTTGCAAATCATAAACAATTTCATAAAAAGCATTTAATAAATAATTTCACAAAACGAACTTCAGTTCATGTAAAGCAGTTATAGGTATGGTCAACCTTAAATAAATTTCATAAAGCAACTTGCAAACAATTTCAAGCATTTTGGAAATAATTTGCAAAATATATAACTTGCTTACCTTTTTAGGAGGTGTCTTCGACCTTCTCTTTTCCTTTTCCTATTCAAGGAAAAATGATATTTTCATTTCTTCTATTCAAGCTGCTTACCATGCATGTTCTATATTATTTGGGCATTATCTCTTTATGTGGATTTCTTTATCCATAGGTTCTTCAAAGTTTTCATCATCATATTTAAATATTAATCTCAAATTTTCTTAAAAATCACGCTGTTCACTATAGCAAATTACTGTAGCAGATCACTGTAGCAATATCACTGTTCATCCGTGGTTACTGTTCACAGCAACGTGGTTACTGTTCATGGGTTTTAAAAATTGATATTTTTTCCAAAAATAAAAAATACCATAACATACCTTATGCCTAGTATATCATTGGACATTTCTTATATTTTGAATTTATCATCATTTACTTGGCCAAAAAAATCATTTTCTCCATATACTAAAAATCATCATAAATTCACTTAAGCATAATCCTTAATTCCAAAAATCATGAAATTAATATATCATTATTCCAACATCATATTTATCATAATCATACATCCCAAATCATCATTTATAAATTTTGGAGCATTATTTTCACATATCATATGCTATTTTTCCAAATACCCTATCTTTGCTCCAAATTTTTGATGTTTTGGCATAATTCCATTTAAACATTATATCTATACTTATTTTCTCATATTTGGGAATTATCTAAGTATGGTTTTACCTCATCTAACATTCAAAACAAGTTTGAGGGGAATCCACTTACCTCAAGCGAAGTTATGCCTCTTCTACTCGCCTTTTCTCACTCCAACCTTCGATTCTCTTCTTTCCTTAAGGCTAAAACGTGTGGGGATGAAAAATGAAGTTGCTCAAGTGATTTTTGAGCTGGGATGGTTATGAATTTCGTCCATGGCCTGCTCCTCTATTTATAGGCGTCCATTTTTTCATTATTTGCAATTTACCCCCTCTAGCTTAGGGTGTAAAATCGCAAATGTGTTTTTTTCTAATTTCCAAAGGTGCCTTGAGCCAAGAGCAGCCACCCTAGGCCTGCTCCAGCCCCCCTATAGCAGCCCTAATTTTCTACCTATTTTTTTATTTTTTAAAATTAATTAAATTAAGCTAAATTAATCCTAGCCCTTGATTTATGATTTGGATGAATTTTGACCATTGATTTGGTCATGGTACCCCCCCTGCACGACCTGACATGTTGCTGCATTGCATTTAATTTTTTTAATTTTTAATTATTAATTTTAATTAAAGTCAAATACATAATTAATGAAAAAGTGAAGTTACTTTTTCACTTTGCATTTGACGTTTCATCTTGACCTTTGATTTGTGATTTTCATCACATCTTAGCCCATTCGTCATGTCCATCATGAATTTTTAACCATCCATAAAAAATTTCATCGAATTCCGACTTCCGGATTGCAATTTATGAATTTTTTTCTATTTTTCCACAAAAATCCAAATTTGGATTAAAATATCCAAAAGAATTGTTATTTTGTCCTGTAGTGATTAAATCTCTATTTTGTCTTTTATGATTAAGTTAATCCAAGTGATTAACTCTTAATCATTCATCTTAACCTCTTATTTACTATTCACGTTTTCTATTCACGTGCACTATTCACGGGGTTAAATTTTCAACTGCATTATTACAACCTCAAATACACATGTCCATTAATAAAATTTATAAATTTTTATTTATTCATAAAATAATCTTCAAAATTACAAATGTCGAAATGACGCGTATATGGTCGAAATGACGCGTATACGGTCGGGGTTCCACACTAACATCAGCATAACCTGATCAAAACAACATACAAGAATTTCAAGGAAACCATGATATCAGGGTTCCAGGGGGGAAAACAAAGCAAGAAGGGAGGAAGGAAATCAATAAACCCTATTGTTAGATTTAACAACCTTCAAAGTAATACAAGAGACATTAAGAATTTCAGACTCAACAACTACTTGCAAACATGATTTCAAAACTGATAGTCTCAAAAAAAAAAAAAGAAATTCCAGATTCAAAGGTTCAGGTTCAGCAATTGTAGAGTTGATAATTTCAAAAAAAAAGAAGACATTTCAAAATTTTAGGTTCAGCCATTGCAGAGTTGATAATTTCAAAAAAAAAGACATTTCAAAATTTCAGGATCAGCCATTGCAGAGTTGATAATTTCAAAAAAAAGAAGACATTTCAAAGTTTCAGGTTCAGCAATTGCAGAGTTGATAATTTCAAAAAAAATAGAGATACTTCAGATTCAGGTTTTCAGGTATAACACCAGGCACAAGAGCATGATTTCAGATCTAATAATCCCAAAAAATATCACACAAATCTCAGATTTCATAAGGTCAGGCATAAATGGCATATTAGAATGACTTGATAATCCCAAAATACAACATCCCAAACTTCGTGGTTTCAAGGGGGCATGCAAAGTTTCAAATATAATTTCAGGTTTGACATCCTAACACGTAAAATTTCACATTTGCATGATCTCAAGAGATAAACAAAGTTTCAGAATCAAAAACTAGCATGCAGAGTTTTAGGTTTGACAACTTTAATATAAAGTTCCAGATTCAATAACTTCAAAACCATTGTACATCCTCAAAGAAATGACAACAAATAGGAAAAGCTTAGCAATTTAGAATCACTAAACTAATCAAAGGTCCCAAGAATCAACAGCCTCAAAATGACATGCAAATTTTCAAGAATAGCAACTTCAAAACAGCAAATAAAATTCCAGGTATGGTATATCTACTTCCAGCACTTATAGTTTAGATTAAACTAAATCATCAGATTAAAAACAACACATATTATTTCCTATAACCAGAACCCAGAATAAGACTCAAGCCTAAAAAAGAACAAGTCAGAAGGCATCAAAAGCAACCTGATTAAAGATAATACATACATGTCACATATAAGAAAAGACATGTTTCACAAAAAAAAACACAAACATATTAATACTTACTTGTAAAACAGCTAGACATCCTTACAAAGAACCGGACCCTTCACGAAATTGAGTCAAGCTTTCATGAATTCTAGCCAAAACAGTAGGAACAAGAGACTTCCTTAGTATGACCAAATGCACAAAAGAAAGAAGTGTCAGTTTTAAAAATACATCCAAAGGGAGAAGAATCTCAGCAATGATCCCTAAAATTAAGGCATTCCTACATGCAACACCCCTAGGAGTACCAGGATGCTCTCTGCGAATAGAAAACTCCTCATAAAATAGGTCTAAAGAGATAGAGGGAGATTCATTAGGGGCAGACAAATCATAACGCCTAGGATTTGCATTAAATAGGAAAGTAAATATGTCTTCACCTATAGGCCCAGGAGGCAAAACTGAAATATCTCTAAAGAGGGGTAACCCAGTAAGTCTAGAAACCTCCTCTAAGGAAGGGGACAATTCCACATTCCCAAACCTGAATATTCCTAATGAAGGGACCCAAAACCGAGCCGCAGCTTCTAAGAAGGGACGGTTCAATACTACCTTAGACAGTTCTAGGCATTTCCCCATATGGAATGAAGACAAATCAGCCCTCTCAACAGCTGACAAGGTGGCTATCCACCGAGACAGTCTTTGACCAACAAAGGGAATACCCAAACTAGGACTGCTCCCAGTAGAAGAAGAAGAGTTAGAGAGAACACCATTCATGATGGAAGGGAAAAGACAAAAAAGGAGAGCAAACAAAAGGAACAACAATAGAGAGAAGGGGCAGAGCACGTGTAAGACAGTAGGGCAGTAGAGAATAAAATATAAAGATGGAGTATAAATAAAAAAAATCTGCCCAAGTAATAAAAGTTGAACAATATGATCATAAATCAGACAAGTGCAGTCATGTCAATGGTCAGCCCATTACAAGTAAGAAAATGTATATAAAAAGTAGCATGCTGTTATACATATAGGTTAGAATGTGAAACATAATCATTATAGGGATGTTCACAACTGCAGTTATCATATTAAAAGAAGTACTGGTGCTATACTGCAACACTGTTCATGATGGGCTTGCATAAAAGGAAATCATGATTAAATAATGACATCACAAATCAGACAAGTGCAGTCATGTCAAAAGTCAGCTTACTATAAATCAAAATAGATGGAAATTGTAGTTATATATGTATATATATAATAAAACAGAACTGTATAGATATAAAGTGCTCATGTCTGCAGACATCATGTTAAAAAGTATCTGAACCAAACTTCAACACTATACATGATATACTTGAGGAAGTTAAGGATGAACAAACCAAAATATATATAAAGTGATTCATTTATATATGTACCACAACAGGATATTGATAAAACAGAACTGTATAGTGACAGGTAATCATTATAAGAGTACCCAAATCAGCAGTTGTCATATCAAATACCAATGCATAATGTGATTACACAAAAAAAAGAGGGATAATATAGGTTCAATCACATCAAGTCATTTCTCTACAATGCCAAGTTCTTTCATTCATCATAGGCTCTGCACAAGTCATGTCCCATCAGTATGACCCATAGGATCTCATCAATACTTGTGCAATCATTGTCAATCCAAGAAAAGATCAGGAAAAATATGTATATTGAAAATCGAAAGCTTAACTTAAAGGACAAAGTCATCAGAATTTTAAACACACATATATATACAAGTTTAAGCATCATAAGACCAGATTAAAAAAAAGGAATTGAGAAAGAAGAAAATTTGAGAAAAGAGGACAATACTAATATGAAAATACCCCTACTAGAATAAAAAAAAACTTAAACAAGAATGAATCATGCAAAACATTTAGGAGCCATTTAATTCTTAAAGCTGAGTGAACAAGAATGAAAATACTCCCTCCAACCCTTATGTCTTGTTAGAATTATACTGATTAAGTTGAGCATATGATAAATCTGCATAAAAACTTCTCATCCCCATATTTACAAATTAATAGATAGAAATCTCAAAAGGAAAAGTAAAAAAAAAATCAGAATTGCTTAATCATTAAGGACTGGTATTGCAGAACCAAAATAAAAAATATATATACATACAAAAGGTGAGGGCTTGCAATTCACAGATGGGATGATATACAATCGATTACACTATGAGGATAAATAGCTAAAATACAGAAATTTATAATAAATGAATCATTGTAGGCAGTTAAGAGATTTAAAAGATAAAATTAAAACTCTAAACTCTTGAATAATTAAAACTCTTAGGAAGTAAGGATTGACATTACTATAAATTAGAAACGCCAAAGGATGAATAGAGGATCCAAGCATTAGTTAAACAATGGCTAATGAAATCTAAGATAATTTTTACAAGGCATAGATAGCTACATAATAAAACACCCGTGAAAAATATACTAATTAAAAGAGATATGTTCAAGATAGTCACTATAAAGAATCATGAGAAAACAGATTAACTCAATACTATGTAAATAAGAAACAGGAAAATAAAGAGAGTAAAGAAAGTAAAATCTAAGTTGCCTAAACCTAGGAAAAATGATCAACCATTACCAAAACGCATTAAGTGGAAAGATAAAAACCTTCTATTGCTGATTGGCCTAATGAAACCCAAACTGCACTACGGGTCATAAAGCAACAAATCTGCCAAAAGTACATTATAAGGAAACCTGTTTAATCCTAAACATAATACTATGTTAAAGTCCGAACTTTATTCCAGGATAAGTTAATATAAAATAAAATAAAAAATAATAATAAACAGTCAGATTAGCCTCATGACTAAACAGGGCAAATTAACAAGCTGTAATATAATAACATACAAATCAACCATAGTTCACCTGCATATCACCAAATGTGTAGCATAAATCTAACTTTAAAATGTATAGGGTAATTAGCACACAGGAAATCACCCATTGTTAACTAACTCAGAGTTACACAAACTATTAAGGATATACGCATTCATAATCAAATCAAGATAAACAGTCGCACAGGTCATGTTAGAGACAGATACATCCAAGCTATATCGACATACATGATCAACATCCAACAAGTAACAATCACGTTAAGAAAAGCAAATTGGTAACATACAAGGGTGCATGTACATGACATATAAAAAAGGAGACATCACAAAAGGAGAGGAAAATCTAATAAAAAAATGAAAATAGATCTGCGAACAGACGAGCTCAGAGAAAGATCTACACAATAATCCTCACATATAAAAAAAAACAAAAAAAAGGGGAGCAGAGGGAAGAAGATTTGCAACAGCAGATATGTAAGGACAGCAACAGCAGATCTTGATCGTAGCAGCAGTAGCAATGGCAGAAAACGGAGGCCGGCGAAAACGAGTAAAGGAAAACGGTAGACGAAGACCATAACTAGGGGTGTTAATGGTCATGGTCAACCCGTCAGCCCGCTCGTCTAACCCGTTAATAAATGGGTTTGGGTTGAGATTTTTGAATAAATGGGTTATGATCCGCTAACCGTTCAACCATTTAATTAAATAAACGGATTAGGGTTGAGGCTTTGCAACCTGTCAATCCGTCCAACCCGTTTATTTAACCCATTCAACCCGTCCAACCCGTTCAACCCGTATAACCCATTTATATATAATATATTATAATATATATCTATATAATATTTGAAAATTTTCAGCCCTACCTCTGCCCTTCTCGCTCCTTTATCCCGCCCACGTAATGTGGGCCTTGGCTAGCAATAACCTAATCGGCTAATCCCATTGAGTAGTGTGCCAATCTTCTCCATCTTGCATTCTCACCCCACCTCCTGTCTCTTACGGCGTCCGGCTGCCCTGCCTCGTCCTTCGCTGCTCTGCACTAATGCACAGCCCTGGCCCCTGTGAATCCCAGTGAGCGGTGAGCCAATCTTCTCCATCCCGCATTCCCGCCCCACCTCCTGTCTCTGATGGCGTCCGACTGCCCTGCCCCATCCTCCGCTGCTCTGCATAGCCCTGGCCCCTGTGAATCCCAGTGAGTGGTGAGCCAATCTTCTCCATCCCCATTCCCGCCCCAGCTCCTATCTCTTACATCGTCCGACTGCCTTGCCCCGTCCTCCGCTGCTCCGCACAGCCCTGGCCCCTGTGAATCCCAGTGAACCAATTTTCTCTATCTCGCCCCACCTCCCAACGATGACTTGAACACGGTCCTTCAGTGCAATCCTTCCCCCACTCTCTCTTACGGCTTCTTAGTAGCCGAGCGTCCTGCCGTCCTCCGCTGCTCCGCACAACCCTGTATCCCAATTGAGCCAATCTTCTCCATCCCACCCCACCTCCCACACGAACCAGCCGAGCGTCCTGTCGTCCTTCGCACAGCCCTGTCCACGCTTGCCACGCCCCAATCTCTCAGTCTCTCTCTCTCTCTCTCTTATGGACATAACCTTAGATTCTGACAGCTGTGTGGCTCTGATCAGGTTCAATAACTGATTTTCTTCTTCGATTCTAGAATTTCTTTCTCATTTCGGTAATTCTACTTTGTGAACTCGTCTTATCTACTGGTTTCGATCTGTGTTAACGTGTGAACAATCAAATAATTGTGAATATTAGAAATTATGGTTGTTTCATATAAATTACATTATCATGTCGGGGTTGTATAATTTATACTTTGTCTTGTTATATCTGATATATATAATTAAGTATTGCATATATAATTAGGTATTGTATAATTTATTCTTCTCAAATGTATGTTTATGAGTTCCACATTTATAACATTGATTGAATTGTTTGATAGAAATAAAATATATTGTATTTTGAAACAAAAATTGACATTAAACAGATGACTTGAGATTGGAGGTCATGTTTTCAAGCCAAAATAGATTAAATTTAGGTATGTTAACTTCGAGTTATTTAATTTATTTAATTTTACAGACTTTATTGAATGTTTTTAGGATTAAAATTAGTAATAAACACAACCCGTTAACAACCCGTTAACCCATTTATTAAATGGGTTGTAAATGGGTTAGGGTTGAAGTTTTTTAAATGGGTTAATAAACGGATTAGGATTGAGATATATTAAATGGGTTAGGATTAGGTTTAGGCTCTAACCCGTTCAACCCGATCCGTTAACACCCCTAACCATAACAGGGAATAAAATAATAATAATAATAAATAGAAAAAAGAACCGTCATTTGTCGATCAGGAAGCATTCCAGTGACGTCCCGTCCTCCGGACGACCAGCTTGCGACGTTGTTCTCTCCGGCAACAGCGGCTACAGACGTCGATAGGGGCGATCCTACCGCCGGTCGACCCGAGCTGGCAGCAAGTGAAAACAAGCTGCCGCCACCCGTTAGGACCTACAGGAAACCAATCCTCCTTTATCATTTTTTTTCTGGTCGAAACTCAACCCAAAGAAGGAAAAATACAGCAGGATAAAAGGCTTACCAGTTAGGGATCTGCAAAAGAAAGAGCAAAAAGAAGAGGATCCGAATAGGCGGGAAGGAGAAATTGTGGCCGGTAGCATCATCTCCTCTAAGACGTCAGCCTCATCTTCCTCCAGCCGGTAGCATCATCTCCTCCAAGACGGCATCCTCATCTTCCTCCAGCCGGTAGCATAATCTTCCTCCAGACGGCAGCGTCATCTTCCCGGTGGTCCAGCAACCTCGTATTCTTCCCGGTGTCTAACAGTCACCGCCTTCTCCTTGGATGTTCGACACCTTAGCTCCGGCAGCAAGGGGAGAAGGAAGAGACGGCGCAAATAGGGCAAAACGAAATGGGAAAGACAGCTCGAAGACCTAACCCTAAAGCTCCTTACGGTAATCCGCATGACCACCATCATCCGTTTGCTATCATAAGCAAGGGCTCATCCGGACCGTCCGTTTAAAGTAGAAAAAAAAGGAAAGGTACATTGTTCCATATTCATTTTAATAGAAATATATACACTTAAATATTTCTATAAAAAATAATAATAATAAATAAATAAACGATAGAAATATTAACACTAAAAGACATATAACAAAATACATAGACGCGATTAGTGAGGGAATCACAATTTTTAATAACATATTCCAAAAAAAAAGAAAGAAAAGAAAGAAAGGATAAAGGAGAAAAAGCGTTATATACATATTATTAGTATTAATCACAATATTTTGGTAAAAAAACATATACAGATTAGCGAGTAACGAGAAGTAATAAATAAAAATAGAAAATACCAAAAAATACATATGTATATATATGAACCAAAAAGAAAAATTTACATGCTCAAAATTCAATAGCATAAAAAATATATATAATAAAAAAAATATTAATGAAAATTAGTGGATACAAAGATAGTGCAACATTTTCTCATCCAAGGAAACAACTGCTAATATCACTATGAAAAGTGGTAAATTTGTAATATATCTAAAATAATCCCCAGATACCCTGAAATATGGTGAGGGGACAAGTTGCAAAAAATAAAAAGAAAAAAAAATCCCCAGATACCCTGAAATATGGTGAGGGGGCAAGTTGCAAAAAATAGAAAAATCCCCAGATACCCTGAAATATGGTGAGGGGAAATTTTCAAAAAAAAAGAGAGATAAAAAAAAGAGAAAGAAAAAAAATCTCCAGATACCCTGAAATATGGTGAGGGGAAAATTTCAAAAAAAAAAGAAAAGGAAAATCCCCAGATACCCTGAAATATGGTGAGGGGAAAATTTGCGAAAAAAAAAGAAAAAAAAATAGAGAAGAAAAAGCAAATCCCCAGATACTCTGAAATATGGTGAGGGGAAAATTTGCGAAAAAAAAAGAAGGAAAAATAATAATAATAATAATAATATTAAATAAATAAATACCTTTAAAAAATGGTATAATACACCACTATGTTGATATTGCAGTTAACTCACTTGGGTGGGCCAATGAAGTTTCATGCATCTACGCATCTACCAGTTAATAGATCGTATGCATGTGCGCTGTGTGATTTTGAACACCATGTGAAAATCATCACCGGTACAAATCAAATGAAAACCCTTAAAAATTTTATGGCTTTGCTACTTGCATAATTAAAAGAAAGGATAATAAATCTGTAATAGAGAATTATGAAAATTCATAAGGTTGCAAGAAAGTTGCTAAAGGTATTCCAAACACCATACTTTCTTTAAAGACAATGTTCATTATCGTCAAAGAAGGGGGGGCAACTGTTGACACCCCACAAAAACGTAAAGAAAAATAATAATAATATATATAATAATAAAATAAAATAAAGTGAAATTTCAAATGGGCTTACTATTATCCAAGGTTTTGTGGAAAGAGCAAAATCCCACTAGAACGTTCTTTTTTTATATAAAAAAAAGCCCATTCCTTTTTCCCTTCCATCGCCGCTCCTCTCGTTTTTCTTTTGTTTTTTTTGTTTTCCATCAAAAACGAAAGAGTTCCAGCAAACAGACTCCAGCATCACCGTCCTTTCTCTTCTCTTTCTTTCATTTTTCATTTTTTTTAAAAAAAAAATCAAAAGGGAGCAAAAAAATTTCCAGCACGTTATTTCCTCTCCTCTTCATTTAAAAAAAATGAGCAAATAGACTCCAGCATCACCGTCCTTTCTCTTCCCTTTCTTTCATTTTTTGTTTTTTTTAAAAAAAATCAAAAGGGAGCAAAAAAAATCTCCAGCACGTTATTTCCTCTCCTCTTCATTTTAAAAAAAAACGAGCAAATAGACTCTAGCGTCACCGTCCTTTCTCTTCTTTTTCTTTCATTTTTCATTTTTTAAAAAAAAAGAAAAGAAAAACGAACAAACTCCAGCACGTTTTCATTACTCCCTTTTTCATTTTTCGTTTTTAAAAAAAAAATCAAAGAGATTCAAAATCCCATTGACCTGTTATCCTTTTCCATCCTTTTCATTTTTTTTGTTTTTCTAAAAAAAAAAAACAGACAAGCACCAGAACTTTTTCATTTCTCCCTTTTTCTCATTTTTGGTTTTAAAAAAAAAATCAAAAGAGGACACAACTCGCCAACACGTTTTCGTTTCTCCTTTTCACTTTTCATTTTTTTTTTATAAAAAAAAACAAGTTCCAGCGCGTCCTTTTTCTTTCTTTTCATTTTTTTCGTTTTTTTTTTTAAAAAAGCTGATGTTGAAGTTTCTTTTTAACTGCTCATAATTTTTTTTTTAATATGTATGCAACAAGTATGTGTCCTTATATTCATGGAATAAACGTAAAAAAGGAAACATAAAAATCAAAACCATCATAAGAAAAATGTTCTTTCACGCAACAAGAACAACAACCCGCCTCCAACTTCCAGAGTGAGTTAGGGCCTCATAAAAAGCCTAGGGATTAAATTCCCGCTTCCACCCTCCTGAGCTTTTACATAAAAAATTATATATATTAATTTTTCGCACTCCTAGGACCGATGTACTAGAAAAATAAAATTATATTTTTTTTCTAGTTGTGAGTTCATCCAGAAAATCTCTGTATTTCGGTGCCTTATTATATACGGACTAACCACCGTTATATGGTTAGTGGCGACTCCAAAAGTTAATATATTAAATTTTATCAATATTTGTACGCATATTACTAATTGCTAATTACGTCTAATTGATATACATGTTTGCGTTTGACTAACTTGCATCATAAAAAAAATCTCTAAAAACTTGCATCATCTAAAAGCCTTAACGCTTGCATCTCCCTTCTTTAACCCTCATGTCTACACCTTTTATATTTTTTCCATTTCTGATCTTGAACCCCTTTTCTACACCGTTTATATTTTTATTTTCGCACGTTTAATTTCTGCACCTAACTTGCATCACGTCTAACCCGCTAACTCGTTAACTCGCATCTCATACTTATTTTCTTCTCTGGTGTATGCATATTTTATTTTCACATTTTAGTTCACGGTCGTATATATTCAATGAGCCTACCTTACACTTTTTATGGCCCATTCGCCGGCCCATCGTAGCGCGCTAAAAACCACGTGCTACACTTTGCTTTTTTAATTTTAGATTTTTATTTTCTTTGGGCTTTAGTCAGATTTTATTTATAACTATTTTTATTGCACTTTAATTCTTAGTTGTAATTTTATTTTGGGCAATTTAATTTAATAAAAATTTCTTTTTCCCAAATAATTCAAACTTTCTTTGCCTCTCTATGTATTCAACCAGTCTCAAAATTATTCTACGCTATTATTAGTTGTTAGTTTTAATGTGATTCAATATTATTTGAGATTGGTGATCATGAGTTCCTAACTTTGCACCTGTGATTATGCACCAACAATTCATTACTGATTTGAGATTCCCCTTTGTGTCCATCTCTAATGACCTAGTGTCGGTAGACAATATTCGCTCAAGTCTGCTGCCACTTTTCAGCCTCTTTTTTTATCAGAATTTTCGTCATGTGTTATTAGAATTATCCAAAACTTGAATCAGCAAGTTTGACCTGGGTCAATCCAGACTACAACAGGTAGCAATCAACTGCTAATAAACCTAAGAAATCCCACAAAAAATGAGCCACGAGAAAAAAATTGCTTCTAAAATCAAACAAAACAGAACTCTCATAGTTTCAGAATCTAAAATTAAGATTCAGTAAACACAAGTACATTTTTCTCATTGCACATGGGGACCTGAACAAGAACCATGGGAAAGTATACACATCTATTTACACCCCTAGCTAAAAGACTGATTAGGGGTCTAATTTGGATAAGGTACTTGTGAGTTTGACTTATTGGGTATCTTAAAACGGGTAGGTAGGTTCTTATTTTACTACATGTAATGTGGGATTGATTTAAAATAAAACATGCCCAACTAAATTAAGATATAATAGGTTCTAAGATCCGGATATCCAGAATCGACTGTATTGTGGTATCTTATATATTTAAAAATATAAAATATATCTTTTACAAATATAGAAACTTGTTTACTTTATTTATTATTTATAAGATTTAATTAATGCATTTTAAAAGTGTATTATTATCATATTGATTATAGATTTTAAGTAAGATTTATAGTAGACTTACAATTTTTAAATTGCAGAGGCCTGGTCAAAACTACCTCTTACACGTGCCCTCATCCCGTATCCTACATCGAATGGGCATTTTGGATGGGCTCTTACGTATCCATATTAGTAGCTAAAAAGAGAAGACAGAAGCATAATCACTACATTCGGCGAGAATGAAGCTCAGCTAAACGAAGTCAAGAGTCTATGCGATTCAACATTGAACTTTATCAAACTCTATTTAAACCAATTAAACTATATACAAGCTCATGAAAGTTTGATAAGCTTTAATTTAGGTTAATAATTGTTCATCAAAATTAATATAGTTTAATAGAAGTTATGTTAATGCCTGTGAAATTCTTTTAAATTTCATTAGACTCTACTTGGTCTTTAATAACAAATTGTATTCAACTAGGGTAAAAATAGGGTCAGGTAGATCCATGACCGGCCTCATCTCGATTTTACAGAGGGTCGAAGCAATGATTTTGACTCGATAGAGTGGAGTAGATCAAGATATTAGACATGTGTTTCATTTTTAAGGGGCAGAGCGAGTTGACCATGTTCCAACCCACCTCGACTTACAAGATGTAAATTACTTTTATAAATTATATAATTTATTTATGTGAATGTTGTTTTGTTGAATAAATATGTTTAACTTTATAACTGATTAATGTAAATAGGA
Source organism: Annona cherimola (assembly GCA_030490835.1). Taxonomy (NCBI): domain Eukaryota; kingdom Viridiplantae; phylum Streptophyta; class Magnoliopsida; order Magnoliales; family Annonaceae; genus Annona; species Annona cherimola. The sequence goes on from CM059974.1 coordinate 31,038,804, forward strand.
TTTATGTTTATATACGTTTAAATTTATAACTTGTTTATGTATATAATTTTTTATTTCTTAATTGCATATATCATGTTCAAGTTATCTCATTCATATATTTATCAAATAAATAAAATATATAATCCATGTTGTTTATATCTTACAAAAATAAATATTATTATCTTGTAATTTAGCAATTTTAATTGTAATTTAAAATTTACATCAATGTCTTTTTAAGGTTGATACACATATTTATTAAGGTTAAGTGGTAAACGAAATTACTTAAAATTTTTTATTAATGCTTTGTTATGACAATTGTGTTTTATTTACTAAATAGTAAAATATTGCATCGTTAACCTTTAAATTTATCATAGATATGAGTTTATATTAATATGTATATAAATTTTTAAACTTTGACCCGATTTTTTAACCTAACTCATTGTCCCGAAACCAATCCGAAATTTGTCTTGAGACCTATTGAGGGTAGACTGATCTTGTCCCAATCCGATATAAAAAGTAGGGTTAAACATTATTTTTTAAATGTAAGGCGCCAATTTTCGCCCCCTATATTAAACCCTTGCTAATTATTACATTATTTATAATTAAGAGGAAATTAATGACTGGGAATTATTTATAATTAAGGGGAAATTATTGCCACTTGGTCTCCTGCCTGCATATTCCATGGTATTCATATACACTTTTTGTAGTGTTAATTTGAATTCTAAGATTCCCTATCAACCTCTCTAGCAACCGAGTTAGGGACTCATAGAAAAGGGAAAATTAAGTGAATAAACTGGTTGCAACTTCAACCCTCCTCTTCAAAAATTTTAAATATTTTATTGGGTTTTTTCATCTGTACGTATGTGTTTTGGGTAAAATTACAAAAATATCTCTTAGTTCCACAAGATTTCAAATTACTCTATAATATTTGCCTAAAATTACAAGAGTATTTTTTTCATAAAATTACAAGTATATTCTTTTTTATTAGGTTTTATGAATGATAATTAACATTCTCAATGAAATGATGAAAATTTCCTTGTTAATCAACATGACAATCGAATTTATTATTTTCACTCATTATTTTGCATTACGAATATTGTAATAAAAACCATTGCAATGACTAAATATACTATTAAATAATAAAATAAAATAATTGATTAATATATTTTCAAATAATGAAAATTATAAGAAAATTAGTTTTAGAAATATTTCTTGCATTAAATAGATTAATTTCTTGTCCTTCGTATTTTGGAAATTCTCGACACAAATAACTTTAAAAACTAATAATCTAATATAAAATATAAAATTAAATGAAAATATTTTTAAAATAAAACTTTTCTTTTTTATAAATACTAAATAGATTTACTTTGTAGTTATCACATTATAAATTTTTATAATAAATAATTTGAGAATTTTAAATTTTAATATTATAGAAAATACAAGAAAATATCTTAAAATACAAATGCTTTATTTTTTAAAAAAAATTTGATGTTAAATATCTTAACGATTGTCAATTTTGAAATTTCTCATAACAAATAATATTTAAAATTTATTTTCTAAGATAATAATAGTAGTACAAGAAAATATCTTTCGAATACATGATTTTTTTAAAGAATTATCTTAATTTAGGAATATTTTTAAATAATATTTTTACTTAAGTGTATTTTCTATTATAAAATATAAAGTTATTTATCATGAAAAATTTTAACATATAAGGAACACAAAATTAATTTGTTTGATGTGAGAAATATATTTTAAAGATAAAATAATTTTTAAAATTTCTCCTTTATAGCATTATAAAACTAATCTGTAAAATTTTTATAGTCAAAATTTTGAAAATTGACAAAAAAAAATTATTCTATTTAATGTGAGGACTATTTTAAAAAATAAAATTTTTGGATTTGAAAGTATTCTCTTGTAATTTTATATGAAAATTAAATTGATTATTTTTATTTATTATTATCAAAATATTTATTTGTACATCCTATCATTTAGTAATATATTTTTTTGATAAAAATTTAATAATATATTTTATTTTTGCAATGGTGTTTTAATATTTGTTATATGAATAATAGTTGTAAATAATAAACTTAATTGTCATGTTTGTTGGCAAGGATATTTTTGTTATTTTATAAAAATTTAACTGTCATTAATGAATTTTAATAAAAGAAATATGCTTGCAACTTCATGCAAAAGTCAGAGATGAGTTAACAATTTTCTAAAACTAAGGCATACGCTTGCAATCCGTGTTTTAATATTTGTTCCACAAATAATGGTTGCAAATAATAAATTTAATTGTCGTGTCTTTTGACAAGAACATTTTTGTTATTTTATAAAAATTTAATTATCATTCATGAATTTTAACAAAAGGAATACACTTGCAATTTCATGATAGTTTAGATGATTTCCAATTTTCTAAAACTAAGGGGTATGCTTGTAATTTGGCCCAAATTATCTAGCTAAGGATGTAAAAGCCTCAATTTTATTTATATCAACGCTGGTGATCATATTTTCCTTATATGAATTTTTGTGATTTCAAAAGTCATTTTAATTGAACTTGTATATAATTAAAAATGAATGCAAATACACAACATTGTTTAAAATTATATTTGTCAATGTTATTATACCCTTTTGCATCAAGCTATATTTTTATTTAGATTAAGTAAATATTTTTAAATGCTTGGGTCTAAATTTAAAATGTTGAGAAGTGCAAAGCTTGTTGCAACTGGTTTCGAGGTAGAAATTCCCTGTAATTAGTTAATGGTGCTTTAATTGAACTTGTAAATCATGTGTTATGTAAGTAATTTATAAATTTAACAAGTAGGTGACTTTAAATTACAATAGTGTAAAAAATTAAACTATTTAAACTTCACCAGATTTCAAAAAGGTCTAAATAAGGTTGGGCATTAAGTTTACAAAATGGTTTATGGCTGGATTGAACTAATCGACAGATTTGTAGCTGACCCTGAGGCCTCGAGCTTAGCCTTGGTAAGCAACATCATGAAGATCAGGCTTAATTTTTCGGCTTCTTCAATTGAATCCAACCCACGCACCCAAGCATGCCAGAATCACTGGTGGCACACTGATTTTTTTTTATTTTTTTTATTTATAACTTAAACCTAAGTACATATTTTAATCTTAGTTTCGAGTGTAAATCTAACAATATTGCTAACTAAGTATTTTTTTTATAGAAGCTAATTAAGTAGTTATGAAGATATTACTTCGGAAAATTAAAGATAAAACTCTCTAAACTGGGAATTCGAAGTCCAAATCTCTTATACTTTAGGCAAGACTCTTGCCAACCACACTAGTCACCTGTTGTCTGTGGCACACTGATTGGGCCGGTTTGGGTGATGCCTCGTCCTGGTTTCCATCTTAATTGAATGCCCACGTGGGGGGATTGGATTACTCGTCTCGTTCAAACATGACGTTTTTGTAAAAATGCACTACGGCACTCATGAGGTGGAACGTGCCAAAAAGCTATCGAATGTGGACATGTAGTCAGGTATCAGCTAGCAAGCACTCCAAGGGCCAGAATGACAACCATCTTCTCTGAATATGGAAAGCAAAAGGCTTTGAATTCACCCGCATGCAATTGCCTCTTGCATGCGTCTGTCCACACGTCAACCACTTCTGTTAAACGTTATTTTCTTGGATATGATCAGAAGCACATTTAGAGTCGAGATTTTCCTGGGATAGCTCAAGTAAAAAGGTCATGCCAAACATGTCATATATCGCCATCTCTCCAGCAAGTCAGATGACTAAAGGGTGCGACTTTAGCAGGGTATATGCTTTTGGGCAGGGTAAGTTATGTATTTAGGATAGAATATTCCATTTTTATTACCTACATGACCAACTCAGGTAAGGTCGATTCCGGTATGTGCATTATATATTTATATGTGGCCACCTTTTTGCAGCCAACATTTTGTACTAATTTGGCTACGCTTGATTTAAAAAACTTCATTTTATACTAATTGCAATCAAAAGTTTTATTGATCTATGTATTCAAATTGTAATAGTTAGGATTCAATGTTGCTTTTGACTACATTTGATGTGAAAAAATGGTCATATGTAAACAAATATTATTACTCTACAACAATCAAGTATTTATAACTGAATAACCAATTTTAAACAAAATATATGTAGGAGGGTGTTTGGTATTTGATAGAACTTTGAACAAAAATTTTTTAGTGAAAAAGCTTTTGAAATGGAAGAAATGATATGATATAATCCGGATAATAATGATGAATAAAGATAATAAAATTAAAATAAATAAAATAGTTGTATGAAGAATTATAAAGAAATTATTAAAAAGTTGAGTAGCCATACAAAAGATATAAATAAATTATTAAAAATAAAGTAGTTGCAGAGGTAAGAAAATTTTATTGAAAAAAAAAAGCACCTCTCTAATGTAGTCACATTTATAATTTTATATTTTATGAATCCAACAATTAGCTTCATTAAATAAAATTTGTTGTAATGTGTTATATACAATGAGTAATGATTCAATAGTAGTGAATAAAGTAGTTTCTTTTCCTCCGTTTGTTTTCTCTTTCAGAATTTTTTTTTTTTTTTTAATAGTGAGCTCAATCAATTCATTTTTTGTTATGTTTGTACCTCAAACCAAGAGAAAAGACCACTGCATAGGGCATGCAGGGTAGAAATTTTTCCAAATGATGTAATGGCAGGATCCACCAATAACCAAAGCAACCCAAGTTACGCCCCTAGAAAAATATGAATCAGAAATGAGAAAAAAAAGGCAGAAGTATTAAATGAATTACAAAATGGAAAAAAATTAATGAGGACATAGGTTTTTATATGGGCCACAATAAATTCAAACTTATAAATTGCTTTAAAACGCTTTTTTGAGTATTTTGTCTAGCTAAATATCCAATCAAAATGATTTTCAGTATGTTAAAGTACAAAATACGATTGTTGGCTTGTTCTCAATAAAAATATCAACAGTTCACGGGGAATAAATCTAAAAAGAAAACAGAAAATTATTGGCATTGGTCAAGCTTTCTCTTTTGTCATGGCCTTTCTAACATTAAATTCACTGCGAAAGCTTTTTCTCAAAGGATCAGACGTTTGTGTCAAAGTCTGAAATATGATACTACTAAGGTGTGAATTTGGTTGGTTGGGTGAACATATTGTTTTGGTGACAATGGTGTGTAGTAAGCTATCTCTTTGCTTAATTTTTAAAAAATAATTTGACATCTTAACTATGTAAGTCTTTTTTTTCATTTTTTCCCTTACTATTCCAATCTTTTTTACCTAACTAGTCTATTTCTTTCCATTTTATTCCTATCATATTATATTACATTTACGTTTTTTTAGATATTTTCTCTTTCCTCACTTTCTACCACTCCCCTTACTCAAAAATATTCTTTTTCCTAGTTCCTATAATAAACATATGGGGGCTCAAATTCCATGGAACCAGGATTCAGTGGAAATGAAATTTATGTAACTGGATTGTTTATGGCCTATCTTGAAATCAATTTGTCAGCTTGAGTTATAAGATCATAACTCTTATAGAAAATCTACTTCACCTATTACGTTTTTATTTAATAGGGAACCAAGTTTCGTATGAATCAAATATTTTAACGCCCCCCATATGATAAAAGTATAAAATCAACATAATTAAGTTATTTGATTTATATAATCATTTTGAAACTATTAGTTCGACATGTACACTATCTAAAGCATCTTTCTACTTAATAGATGATTTTATAAATTATTAAAACATTCTAACGCATCTACTGATAGATTTATGTGATTTTCGCAGTTTACATATGATTTATTTATAATCTTTAAGCATTCACGGGCCACCACCTATTCTGATTGAAATGATATTTAACACCATAATTAAAAAAAAAAAAAAAAACGTTGTTAAACAAAATAACTCGGATTGAATTTCGGTTTCACCATCAAGGTGAGCCCCAAATGGAAGGGTTCCATGGAATTGAAACCCAGCACGCAGACAATAATGATAAAAACATAAAGTTGTTATCGAAGTTCCACGCCAAATTAACCCACGAAAATGAAAATTTTCCCATCGATTTCTTTTCATTCACTACAAAAGCATAATTTTGTGCAATGATTTTAACGTAGCGAATTAAAATTTTTGCATACAATATAATAGGCAACAACGCCAAACAACTCGTATGTAGCTAAACCAAAGTAGATACCATATGAGTTCTAGTTGCCAGGCTTAAGCAAGATTGGGGAATTGCACGAGGAAGAAAATGACAGCTTTGACGTTGGATCCGACGGGCGCCGAAGGGTGTAAAGTTGGAATTAATGTTACCCTATTTATGTTTGAAGAGAACGGCCATTTGGTTTTGAACCCACCCAACTTCAACTTGAGCTAGCAAGTTGTGAAGTTTCCGAATTTGAGCAGGCTCTGGAAAATGCTTCCCATACATCCCAGACCCTTCTCCTCCTCTTATCAAACATTTTCCAACATGGGATTGAAATTGAAGAACCACTGCTGGTTGGCATTAACGTTGTTAAATCACCCCACGTTCATTGATAATCAGCACGTGTGAAGTGTGAACGGAATAAATCCCCACCGTCAATTCGCAAGGTACGTGCGCGAATCGCCATGCCTAAAAGCGGTTGAGTAACCATGACATCCACTGATGACGGGATGGTGAGGCCCTACCACCTAACCCACCCCTGCGGTCTTCCACAGCGAAGAATACTGGTACACCCGGATGTACGAGAGCCCCCGAAAGTACACTTTGCAATGCAAGTCCATGCACATGCACATGCACACGCACACGCACACGTACGCAGTAGAACATCATTCGCTCGCTACTACGACTCTACTGCCCGGCAATCTGCATTGCGCACGTCAATGCGCATGACGTCATTCGGAAGATGAGCGTTGGGATGGTGGGGCAATCGCAGCCGTTGATTTGAATTCCGCGGATAGACAAAGTCTATTGGATGGATGCGCAATCAATCAAGCACGGGCCAGAGCCAGCTGTCTGGTCCCATACGGGTGGGCCAGGCCGGCAGCAAAGGACGTGTCGGGAAAGGAGGCCGAACCAAACCACCCTTTTCGAGCGTCCTCCAGAGCGGATCCTTATCGCCAACCGACCCCACTTTCCCCACCCCTCTTAAAAGGTCAAACCACGTGGGCCCCACTCAAAGCGAACCATCCCTGCAAGTTCCTCCTCCGCTGCCGGCCGGATCATCATGCTCGTTAGGCCGAGTAACAATCTCAATCTTACCGCATCAGAAACCCAAGAAATGAAGAGGAGAGGGGGGAAAAGGAGAAGCACAAAAGCGATTGCCATTTTCACAAAATATTATAATAAAGATTACAAGCGGTCAAGGTCCGGAAATTTCAAAAGTTAAAAATTAATTAAGCTACAACCTAAAATATGTTTGCAGAAAATAGAAGCATTTTCCTTGCTCAATTTCGAGGGAGGAAAATGACAAAACAGCCCATCATCCTTTCGGCCACGTGCCGCGCAGGCGAAGCCCATGGTCCCCCGCTCTTTCCTGCTGCACGCCAGACGCGTGTCTGGCAGGGCCCAGTTATGCTCGCCCTGCAGTTGGACGGACCCGAGGCTCGGCTAGCCATGACAGCTAGGGGAGCCCCACCGCCCTCGCTTCCCGCGCCCCATCTTCACATGCCCGACACGTGTGGGGCACCAAGGACGGTCCGTTCTCTAACTACTGCGGGCCCCGCCCACTCCTCACGTGCGCGCACGTGTCAGGCCCCACTCATGAACTTGTCCTCCTCAATCAAGCCGCTGTTAAGAGAAAATGGTCAAGGAAAAAATAAAGGAAAAGGGCGAAAAAATACAGAACAGATCTCCACCGTCGGATAGATCTCAATTGGGCTTCCGATTTTGCTTCGCTTGGTTCGTGGAACTACCCATGAACTGCAGCTCTTGCTGCTCCTGGTGCAGCTGCCCACCCGCATTTTCCCCGGCGGCGGCGGCGACCCCTTGGATTTCGATGGGCGTGGCCGCGAGATTCAATCCGGGTACGGCGGAGAAGACGGTGGAGATGGGCCTCGCGGAGAGGTTAATAATCGGCGTTGCCTGCCCGTGAAAGGCCTGCGCCGGGAAAGTCCAGACCTGAGGCTGATTGGACGGCCCGGCAATGTTCGCCGCCGCCGGAGGAATCATCCAGAAAGTCTGCGCCGCCAGAGGAGCCGCCGCGTTCGACGTTAAAACCCTCGCTCCAGCGTTCCCGGTCCCGCCGGCCACGGCGAACATCGGCACCATGCTCTGCGCAGCCGCGACAGTGGTCGGCCTTATCGGCGCCAACCCCGACGACAACGAAACCTGCTGCGGCTGCTGACTTTCGCCCGTCTTCCGCCTCTTCTTCGAGCCGTCGTCTCCCGCCGGGGACTGCGTCGGTATCTTGAGCGTTCCGTCGACAGACGTCGCGATAGCAGGGACGGTGCCGGTCCCGGTGGCCGCAATGATCGCGTGCTCCGCGTGCTCCAGAAGCCACCGGATCGTCTCGCCGTCCGACTTGTGCCCGAGCTCGCGGGTAAGCTGGAAGATCCTTGCGGCGCATATGGCCGGCATGCGAATCCGACGGCCGCGCCCCTCCACCTTCGTGTGCCGGTCCTTGTAGACTCGCCTCGACACCAGCGGCTTCTTGACGGGTACGTAATCCACGCTGCGGTCGTCCACGACGGGCTCCATCTTGAGGCAGACGAGCTGCTGGGCGACCATCTGCGAAGTCGACAGCGGCTGCCCCGCCGTCTGCGTAGAAATTTGCGACTGAGATGGAGCGGGAGGATTCGTCGTAGAAGTTGGTCGCGGCTGCGACGGCGGAGTCGTCTTCTCTTGCGAAGAAAGCCGTTCTTCCTCTTCTTCCTCCTCCTCTTCGTCGCTGCTGCTGTTGCTGCTGTCTCTGCAGCCGCCCATTCTCAAACCCGTGTCTTCTCCTTCCTTGTGCGGCGGTTCCATGTACTTGCGTTGCAAAACGTAAATACGTGGAAAGCGAGCGAGTTAAGAGAGCTAGCCAGCACCAGGAGGGGGCCAAAAAAAAAAAAAAACGAAGAACCCTAGAATCCCCCTTTTATCCTTGCCGCTCTCCTTTCCGCCCTTTTCCTTCCTACGCCGGGGAAACCTCCTCCTCCACATGCGTTAGCGAGAGTATTTATCTTTGGCAACTTGCAATTCTGTAGTGTTAAGGAGGACAGGACGGGAAGACTTGGCAAACAATTTAAACAGTACATTGCGGGCGCATGCGAATCTTGTGCTCCCTCGACGATCTGAACCGCGAGGAAACGACTTAGAAGATGGTTTGTCTGGTCCATTAGGGTGGGAATTGTGGCGGGTCGGGACGTCCAACCTTGACCCTATGTTTCAAAAATCTTGTTTGACACTTATTTTTATACCGGATCGGGACAAGGTCGGTTTGACCTTTACTTTTTTCTAGTAGGTCTCGGGACAAAATTCAGGTCGGTATCGGACCGGTTTCGGTATAGCAAGTCGGGTAAAAAATACGGGTCAAATAAGATAATTTTCAGAATTTATATACCTATCAAACATAAGTGTACATCTATACTAAATTTAAATATTATATGTTTCAATATTTCACTAATTATTAAAAAACACATAATTAAAAAAACAAAATATTTAAAAATATAGTATACATTTATTAAAATAGGTTAATATACAATTACACATAAGGGTTATATATGTATAAATTTTTTTTATTAATTCTTATATTGCTTTCTGAATAAATTAATTTTTCTATTGTTGATAGAGTTAGACTACAAAAAAGTGAGAAATTTGAAAGAAAATAATAATAATATTTAAATATAGGCTTATAATTTTTAATAAATTAGTATGTACGGGGCGGGTCGGACTTTTCAGGTCGGTACATGGTCGACTCACCTCGACCCTATTTTTGAATTCGGATCAAAATTTCTGACTCATCCCTATACCGGGTCAAAAATATGTTGGTTTTACCCGGCCAAAAACAGGTCGAGTCAAAGCAGGGTCACGGGTCGACCCGCCCCAATTCCCACCCGTAGTCCTTGCTCGCTTCATCTAACAGTTGGAGAGGCCTCCCGATAGGAATGATTTTCTGGAAGAATTTTTTTTCTTTTTTATTTTCTTCATATGTTCGTTGACGCAGGTGATATGCGTGTGTTACAACGCTGAGTTTTTAAATGTGAATCAGCTGATGCTGGTGTGGGGTGAAATTTTAATATGAAATTTGGACCTTCGGAAATGTGTTATGCATCGTTCATCTCATGCATCAGTGCAAAAATTGAATGGGTCAGAGTTCAGACATTGTAAGCCAGCCGTCTTTAACAATTTCTTCGCTTATGACGGATAATAGTGCAGACCTTTCATCGACCAAATAATTTTTTTAGCTGCACTTAAAGAAGTAATCCAAAAAACATAAAATAAAAGAACATTCAACTACTTTTATGCACATACATTGCCCCTCCTAGAAAATATCAAGGGCACTTTTGCATTTTTATAAATATGTGATTATATCTATAAATATAAGCTATGATCATATTTAAAATTACCATTACATTTTTTTAGTATTGGTCACTCTTGCGTACAAGGCAAAGAAAAACTTTTAAGCTTATGGTATTATAAATCAACTAAATAATTATAATTATTTTATTTTTTAAGGAAATAAGTTTCAATTTCATAAATTTTATGGTTCAATTGGAACTTATAATTATCAATTTATCACGATGGTTTTAAACTATAAAATTCTATAAAAGCCTACTAGAAAAAGGTGCTACAAAATTGTTGTTACATATAGCTTTTTTGAAGCTAGTTGCTACTAGGGGCGAAAATTGAGTCGGGTCAACCTGTGATCCACCTTAATCGGACTCCTTTTAAATTGGGTAAAATTAATATTTATGTATGAGTCAGAAATTTTGATTTAAATTCAAAAATAGAGTTAGGACAAGTCAACCATGTCCCTATCCACTTTGCATATATATATATAAATTAAAATTATAAGTATATTTTTAAATCTGATTCTCATTGTATTTCAAAATTCTCATGTTATTTATGAATAACTATATCAATAATATATGAATTAATAATAGTTATTTGCATATATACATATAACTCTTATATATAATTAGAGTTTTCCAAACATTTGGGAAACAGCCATAGAAATATTATTATTTTTAGAAAAATATTTCAGAAATGTCAAAATTCATTCTAAATGAAGTAAACATATTTTAATAAGGTTACACTGTATTACTCATATTTTGTTTAGTAATAATATTTATTTCTATTAATTAGTAAAATATGGAACATATAATATTTAAATTTAACATAAATATGTTTTTATATTCAATATGTGTATAAACTTTTAAAATCATTTTATTTTACCTAGAATTTTTATCGGATGCATGTCTCAAAATTGACCCATGATTAATCCCAAGTTTGTCACAATACCGTTAAAAAAAAGTAAAAGTTAAACTAACCTTAACATAACCTGCTGTGAAAAAGTGTTGGATAAAATTTTTAAGAAATAAAATTAGAGTTGGGCAAACCTAGAATCAGCACCACCCAACCTCAGATTCCCACCTTTAGTTGCCACATATACTTATTTGCATTAATCTTTGACAGCATTTAAGAATGAATTAAAAGTTTATAATTATATTCTTCTCATGGGAACAGGTTGCTGATAATTAAAAAGCTGATCATTAAAAAGCATGTCAATGTGTATTATTTCAATATCTAATTCTTCCAAATCTAAGATTGACGAATGATTCAATCTCAATAAGGTGTCCCTCTTCCGCGGTTGGCGCGGGATTGAATCTCATTCGGGATTTCGGTCCCAAATACATGGTTGTGGGAGCAGGTTGTCTCCCGGGTGGAAGAGTTGTGGGAGCAGGTGGTCTCTCAGTTGGCTGTTGGAAACTGTGTCTTTCAAATTCTTTCGTGGAGCTGTCTCCAGATTTCTTTGAGATGTTATGTGTCCCCAGGTTTGTAAGAATGTATTAGATCTTCAGTTCCATATATATAATTATATACCAATCAAAAAAAGAAAAAAAAAGTGTACCTCATCGGTAACCCGATCGGTGAAGGAATCACCAAACTCACTGCGTATTAAATACGGTGTGCCCCATCGGTGGGTCCCACCAGAAAAGGGCAAGTAATTATTTTACAGCCCATTCCGTCCTCCAGGTACCACCGCCTGACTGACCCCACGATCTTCCCACCCTCCTCTTTTTCCTGGACCCCACCGCTACCATGCTTTTTCAGCGTTCATGAGCGATGAATGATTTGATGTATATGGACGCTTCTCAACTAACAGCACCCACTCACGTATCTTGGATGATCTGAACCGTCTGTTAGTTGGGCCCATGCAGCTTATATCCAGACAGGATAATGTTTCCTATTTATTAGTTTTGTTTATGCTAGAAGATTCATTTTCTTTAATTTTCTCAATACTCAATAAAAGCGCTTCTATATTATTTTTCAGGAAGCGGCTCTATTTATATTTTCTCTTTCTGTTTAGTACAAATATTTAAGCTGGGATGAGTAAGGTGGATTTATAAAATAGAATAAAATAAACATAATATTCGTAATACAGAATGATGTTGATACTAAAACTAGGCAAAATTTAGATAAATTAAATCGGAAGATGTCGATAAAGAAAACGTAGATAATGTTTTTTCTTTATTATATAGATGATGAAAAAATAAATAATCGATGATAAAATTGAGATTAATAAGTAGAAATAGATTATTAAAAAGAGAAAAACATTAGGTATGTTTGGGCACCAGGATACATTGCAATGCTGAAAATTATGATACTTTTGATAAATACAAGCCAGCAGTTACATCTATTGATATTTATCTTAAAGGTTCAATTAGTAATAAGAAAAAGGAAAAGCAGATCTACACCTTTCTTCCCTTTTGATATAATATAACATATTGGCTAGTTAACAACTCAGTTCTTAAAACTATTACATGTATTTTCAATCATTATTTTATGCTATTTACAACTATTTTATATATTTTTATCTTTGATCTTTTTACTCCTAATAATTATTCTCATCTTGTTCCCTTACTTTCTCACTTGTTCATAATTTTTTAATAAATTGTTTTCATTTTTTCTTCATATCATTTGTTAAATATGGAAAAATCACAACAAATTTATATGTTAGGACCTTCCAAAGTACCCAATATGATAATTTTCACATATGTGTCTTGCTTCCGTGTAACTGACAGTTACTTTTCAATATTATTTACTTAGCTAAGAGACAAGTTTCATAACAAAAAGATGTCTGTGGGCAACATTTGCTTAACAATAATATTTATGCGTAAATTATGAAAAATGTTTAAATTCATTTATATATGCAATATAATATAATAATATTTTATAAATCATTTATTCACATGATAATGATGTTTTAGATTTTTAGATGCTAAAAATACAAGTTTAAAATTGACAATTAATATTCAAAGATTTTATTATGTTAATTTCACTCACTTGGAGATAGGGTCATGCACAACAATGCAAAACAAATAATGTGGTTTAGATAACAATATAAAAAAAAAAACTAAATATAATAACCCATGATCAAGGTATGAAAATTGATGGATTACATAGAAGTGTGTTTCATATAAAAGCTTGATATATTAACCAGATAACGAGTGGTTGGGATCCATCCAATAAATTCATGGCCTGTGGCTATCACCAGTAGCCGCAGCCTACTTATATCTGTGGCACTTTTTATGTTGCAGACCTGCAGTTATAAAAATCCATCTAAAGTATCAAGGGGGAAGCCATCTTCTCATTCCAGTTATAATACGACTTTGCATCACATTCCACTCATGTGAGGCCCATTTTATTCCCCCAGAACTGGGGTTTGCTCATTTTAACGGCACCTTCCCTCTTGCATGCAAAACGCCAAAAGCCGGGAAGGGTAAAAGAGCAACAAGCAACAAGATATGGGGAGCGTGTATATCAAATAGGTAGGGGTGCAATTATCAATTCCCTTTGTTCTCTCGGCTGAAAAGACACAGGCAGTTTTCAGCGTGCGGGAAGAAAGCTGCTGCTGCTCCTTGCTACTCTCTTTTCTCGAGCCCATGGGCACTTTCGCCCTCAATTTTCCAAAAAGTCATACGGCTCGGTCGGTCTCCTCTGCTCAATTTTCTTCTTACATGGGTTTCCGTACTCCATGGAGGGCATTCTTGTCTTTTGAAAGGTTGACGTTACGGCGTAATCCGGCTACGACCGGGCTGCCCAAGGGTTCAGATTTTTCTACCCGTAAATCTTTTTACATGACCCATTCATTTCACTTAATTTTCAGGATTCAAAAAGCTTGAATGGAATACAGAAATAATATAAAAATTAGTAATACGTGAATAAGAACAAGTTGTATTAAAAATTAAAAAAGTTTTATTGAAAATAAGTATACACATTACTTTAAAAATCTTGCATACTTTGAAATAATTGCTACCCATGGATTTAGTTTGTCCAACTCATCAATCTAATTAACCTATATAACTTAACAAGAGTTAACATTTTTATTAATGTTTATTTAAAAAGTTATGTATAACTATCCATGATGAAATTAATATTCAAATTGAAAAGGAGTATTAACATCTATACCAATGAAAGGATTTTAAAATTTCGAGTTAAATAGTTATGAATGAATAAAAATGCCCCAAAAACAAAAGCATAATTGTTATTAGAGATGGGAGATTTTATCAATTCACAGCCAATTTAACTTGGACATTTAACCAACCAATATTAGTGTTGGCATAAATAGAATTAATTAAAAAATATTGACATCTATGAAAGACTTTTAACATGGCAAATGAAAATAATTTAATTTTTTCTTTAGCAACGATATTAATACCCGAATTAAAAATAAAAATGAAATTAATTTTTAATTAGGATAAATTGCCCACATTAAAAGATCTTGTTTATGATTACATTTTAAATAGTTTATTTTTATTACTTAATTCGTCTTACCAAATTTGTTAACAACTGCACCCTAATCTGTTTATGTTACACATATTATAAATGGATTAAAGTTGAGAATTTTGAGTGAGTTTGGATTAAGATTAGAATTTATTAAAGGTGTGTTTGGTTACACACAAAACATGTCAATAAAAACTTTTCAATCAAAAACTTTTCACTCCCCATAACTATCTTATTTTTTAATTATTTTTTCACATTTTCATATATAAACAACCCTACTTTTCAATCATTTCCACACAAATACCCATACAACTATCATATCTATTTTAACTTTATTATCTTTACAACTCATTATTACTCCTATTATATCACATCATTTTTTATCAACTTGACAACTTTTACTTTGAAAAAATTTCATAAAAATTTTTTACCTCCAACCAAACACACCGTAACATTCCGTGGCTACCATATTCGTCACACGATTTCCGAAAACATGTGCAGTTTTCACCGCGCAGGAAAAAAGCAATGGTGGCTGCCAATCACACGTTATTGCACGTTTGCACTTGTGCGTGGGCCCAAACTGCAACCAGCTGACCCCTAGAAATGGAGGTTGAAACGGCCTCCGCGAATGTAATAATAACGTGGGAAAGTGGGAAGCGGGCAAACACTATTCCATGTGATTTAATCTTTTTAACTATTCTAACTACTACTCTTTATATTTTTATATACTAATTATTTTATTACACAGCTAATCTTATTTATTTCTCATAAATACAAATTTAAAATTGACAATTAACATTAAATTATTTTATTATGTTAATTTTATACATTTGTAGATGGGGCTCATGCATAATGATAATGGACAAGTGAAAAAGTTTTCAAGATAATACTGATAATGCTAAATATAATAGATAAGAAAATTTTTAATTGACCACCAAAATATTCAAAATGAAAAGGGTTACCTAAAAGAGAGATTTCATAAAAGCGTTCCCACTTAATTTTAATCTTATACATTTTTGATTGACTTTAACTTAACGATTGAATAAATAATTAAATTTATTTTAAAATTACATTTCAAATTTATTGTAATCAAGTAAATAAATTTACATTAAAATTGAGCTAAATTATAGAGCTCTCACCTAGCTTGTCGGGAATTTGAGTATTGAATTCCTGTGATAGGAAGTTGGTCCCTCAGTTTTAGAAGCAATGTCCTTTTTTCTTTATATGGAAAGAAGCAATGTCTTTTGTAGATATATTGTTGATTATATTATTGGATTTA
Organism: Annona cherimola; assembly: GCA_030490835.1. Classification (NCBI taxonomy): domain Eukaryota; kingdom Viridiplantae; phylum Streptophyta; class Magnoliopsida; order Magnoliales; family Annonaceae; genus Annona; species Annona cherimola. Next base: position 31,054,968 of record CM059974.1, read on the forward strand.
TCCCTTGAGCAAAAAATTAGAAAATATGCACTTAGGTTTGCTTGAGTTGTAATATAAAGAATTAAAAATTTTTTAAATTCAAAAAATAGTATGTATACAAATAAATTTATAGGCATTAACAATAGATTTCATCCACAAAAAATTACATTTATGTAGCTAATTTTCTAATTGCATATGAAATATATTTGGTTGCTATCGGTGTATTTTAGCATTGATAATTGGTGACATTTGGTTAAATGTAGTATTTTTATACCAAATGTGGCCAAAAATAGTATTTTATATAAATATTAGAAATGACTACGAATAGCAATAAAATTTGTGTAGTAGTTATAAGCTGCATTTGGTCATCAAATTAAATTTTAGCTGGAAAAAGGTGGTCATATTATATATAATAAATTCTGTTGTAGTGATAAAGGTAAGGAGAAATTGATTGCATGCCACGGTTTTATGGAGCTCGTTGATTTTTTTTAATTTTAACAAACTACTTTACTAAATCCAAAACCAATCGTAAGATTAATTAATATGTATTTATTCATGATTCTAGAAATCATATACCTTGAAACTTTTATAGGTAATCTATTTATATTCAAATTTCAACAACTGTATGTTTAATTTCAAATAATTCTGATTTTTTACAACCTGTAAATTTCTATTCAAAATAAATTGGTTTAAATTTATGATGAATACACATTGATGAATATTATGATTTCTCGGATCTAATAAAATATTATTTTAAAAAATCTATGCAACCAGGTGCATATTATCAAGAGAAATGAGTATGTTAGATTTTTAAAAAAATTTATTTACAACACTTTACTTTTTTCTTCGTACACTTATTTATCTAAGTGTATTTATCATATAAATTAAGTTTTATCATTTTTAGATATATGTATATATTTTTTAGATTCTAAAAATAGTAAATTTGATTTATATGTTAAATATACTTAGATAAGTAAGTATATAAAGAAAAAAGCAAGAAAAAGTGTTGTAAATAAATTTTTTAGGTAGGCCAAGTAAGACATTTATTTAATCCAGGCTAACAGAATTACTTCTCTATTATCAATATCCATTTTGAAGTAGCTATAAAAATCTATTTGTTTGTTCTTTCTTTCATTATGTGAGCATTGATCCAAGCATATAGTGTGTGTATGTAAATAGCAGCGAATGATCCAAGCAAAATAAGCTATTTAATAAATAAAAGTAAGGAAAATAGATAAGGATATAAATAACTATGGAAAATAGAATTGTCAATGATATCTATAAAGTATTATATTAGTCTAAACACAACCTTAACTATCACTACACGTGAGTCAAGATTTCCATAGATTTACGATTGAGCATTTTAAGAAAGCAAATATTTTTCCCACGTAACTATTAATTAAATTTGAAAATAGGTATTTTACATATATGTAAAGGTTAGTGTTTCAAAACAAAAGGCAACCGGTTGGATGGAGTGGGGGTGCATAATCATGACCTTTAAAAATTCTGGACTTAACGCAATAAATATGAATTTTACTTACTAATTGTTCGTAATTACAATCATGGAGTTGCATAATCATGAGGCCTTTTTTCACATAATCATGAATGTTAGAAGAAAGTTGTGTAGACTCAACACAAATGTCTCATGATTATTGCCAATTCAAGCACACACGCTTACAGAATCTTTAAAATTAAAGCAGGCTAAACCAATCATTAGGAGATGAAGTAACAACAATTAATTCGGCTGCATGCCTTCTCATTTTTTTGGTAGACCCTTCTAAAATATGGTTTTCTGATTTGACCAACCATTTTAAGCTGGCAATTACTGCCAAGATTTAATCAATCCCCACACGGACAGGTTTTTGAGAAAACTAATAAAATAGGAAAAATTACTGCACTGTATTGCCAAGTACTAACCAAAATATGAGAGGAACTTACAGGTTTTGGTTTGAATGCTGTCTACATGCATGCATGTGAAATTCCAGTCCTTCAGCCACATAGCTGATAGTCCAGATAGTCCAAATTAACCTACCTTCTGCTGGTTCTTTAATTTCTGCATGTTGCACCGGCTGATGTCCTATAACTATAAATAGGCCAAGGACAAAAAGGAGCTAACACTTGTTTAATTTGTTCTCCAATAAATGCTCTCCGTGTTGCATGAATTCAACCAATCACGCTTACAAGTTTAATTTAATTAATCTATCCCAGCGTATCTATCTACAGGGAAATTCTAATTAATCACTAGAATTTCTTTTCTACTAACATTTTTGAATCCTAAAATTTGTAAATGATGCAAATTAGTTGCAACCAGATTCTAACTTTTAGGATAATTGCAAATACAGCCACTTAGTTTGGTCATAATTGTAAATATACCTACTCAGTGTCAAAAATCGTAAATAACCCTTACATAGTTCGACTATAATTGTAAATATACTCACAATGTCATAGTATCATCATGCCTCTATTGTAACACTATAGCATGATGTTTACAAATATATGCAAAATATGGAATATATTTACAAATATACTAATATAGTTTGCATTATATTTGCAGTCATACTCATGTCATGATGGTGCCAATATATTTATAATTATGATCAAACTATATGAGATTATTTACAATTTCTAAAATTAAGTGGATATATTTGCTATTATGGTTAAATTATGTGCTTATGGTATCCTAAATTTTATCAATAAACATGCCAACTAAGCCCGCCCCACCGATAGATCGTGTGCTCTATGTCTTCTCATTTAATTGATCAAACCAAACATGATTGCTTTGAATCTATATATTCTTTGCCCTCTTTTGACTTTGGAAACCTGTAGTCCATAATGCAATATTCAATGAAACATTTATGCAACTTTGTGCATTTTACTACATAGGTTCCACCAAAACGCAAGCCACATTCTAATTTGCCCACAATATCTTCAAAAGCTGACTCTCAAGGTCGTAGATTGGCCATGGGCGAACCAACCACTACCCCAACCCACTCATGCTGCAGCACTCCTACTCTTTTGTGCTGCAATTCATTTATTTTATTTTATTTTTTTTAAAAAAAAAAACTGTTGTTGACTAATAATTTAGAGAAGTTGGTAGCCAGTTGTGTATGCATTTTCATGTAATTGTTGCATGCCCACTACATGGGTTTTGTCAAACCTACCTTTCTCTATCATCCTTCCGTGGCGGCTGACCTACATCCATTAATATTAATTCCTTGGTATGTAGCTGACTGAGACCTGTAACCCTTCTCCCACTCAAAGCATGGCATGCACGGTCCACCTAGCTATGACAAATTTACGTAGTAAGTGGGACAAAAAATGGAGGACTTGGTGCTTCGTCTCAGTTGGTCTTAATCATGGGCAAGTAGAATAATGGCATATGAGCCAAAATGTGCAAGTGTTGCTGTGGGACCTCATGCATCAGGCCATAGCAGAATTAATTAATATTGCTTTTATTGGATCCTTTTTCACGGAGAAAGAACATAGAAACACGTGAAAACGAAAAGAAGAGGGGACCCAAGCTGTAATCCAAGTAGAAAATTCCTTAAATCCATTTGGTCGATAATTAAGAGTCCACTTCTTGACATCACTACGACAAACTCCATCCGTGACAATAAAAACATTTATGCCCATAGTGTAAGTATTGGCAACTATATTTTCTGTTGCAATATTCGTTGCTAAATTAAACTGTCAACATTCCTTCACTTTTATTATTATTATTATTATTATTATTATTATTATTATTATTATTATTATTACCAACTGGTCTGAGCCACATTCATAACATACCTACACTTTTTAATCATGGGTATATCTATTTTGTAAATTTCAATGAATATGCTTGTCATAATTAATATATACATGCTAATTTGACCAAAGTGAATGAGTTAATCTAATTTCATGTCCTTCTAAGTAAGAGCTCATATTAGGAAATATAATCACGAAAAGTTCAACAAGAGCCGTTCAGATCATTGTGGCTGGATTTTGAAATTTGATATCCGAGTAGAAATCTCTCTTTCCTTGGGATGATATGATGCACTTTTTGTCTGATCATAGTATCCCGGTTTTTGCAAAACAAATTTTGTAAATACTTATAATTGCATTTCAACGCACGTATTTTGTCATTTTATGAAATAGATACTATAAGTTTCAAACTTTGCAAAATAAACTTTATAAGCTTGTGTAATTGCATTTCAATACATGTATTTTGTCGTTTCATGAAATAGATCCTATAAACTTCAAATTTTTGTAAAATAAACATTATGATTATCGAATAAAGGCTATAAAAGATCTTTTCCCATAAAACAATTTACGAGTATATTTTTCTTACTTGTTCAGGTGAAAGTCATATGTAAGGTTCAATTTTGCAAAAATTTAAATTTTATAGAATTTATTCCAAAATACCACAATACATATGCTAAGATATCTTGAGTGTTGCTTCTACGAAACCATACTTTTATCATATGTAACCTATTTATTTTTCTCATCCATTCATTTTTTTTTTTTTGAAGTAAACCATTCATTGTATTTAGTACTATTTATATTATCATAAAAATCTCATCATTTGTATTTAATGGTTTCTTTAATTGTACTTTTGGTTTCCTTTTATGCAAAAAACGGCTAAATTAACCAAATACTATAACTCAAAAGAAACTAATTATTTGCGGTTAAATATTTAATTGAAGCCAAAATATATCTAATGCAAATAAATTTATATTATGTATAGCAAAAAATTAGCTATGTTAAATGAAATTTATTGTTGTGAGTGATCCAAAATCCACATTAGATATGGTTTATTTTGCAAAAATTTTAAAATTTTAAAATTTATTTTATAAAATGTCACAATATCAAAGATAATACACATTTATATATACTTCCAAGTCCAGTACACATGAAATTTGGTCCTATGAAGCCTCTCTTCTAAGTTCTATATAACGTAATAAGGCTCTTTATTTTTAATATCTTAATAATTGAAGTATCATTTGAATCTCTTTCATTTATCTATCACCACTATGAATTTTTCCGCATTTGCAATTATATAAAATCAATGTAATAAACTATTTCAATTAAAATAGTATTTCAGTATCTAAATTAAATTATCTAAAATATCATTACTATGTCAATAAATGATTTTATAAAGTATTATTATATTCTAATATGTATGCGTACATATTTGATTGCTAAGAAAATGATATTAAATACCATGAATGGATTTAATTTTGTATCAATCAGCAATTTATTAAAATTGGATGGCTTTACTTGGAGCGTCTATGTAACCTGATGGCTTATATATTTTTGCCCGCAGCATTTAGCAAAAAACAATTGCCCGTTGTTCAAAAGTGGAAATGCTTTGGTTGTAAAGTTCATTTTGTGAAATCTAAACTATTCAATATGTGTATCATATTTTGCGAGGAAACAAAAAAAAATTCACCACAAAATTATGATCATCTGACAGTTTATATAAGTTGGTTAAAACTTTTAAATCAAGTTTTATATATGCTTTTGCCATTAGGACATCGGCCCAGTCGTCGGTTTCACTGGCAGCATTGCCAACGAGCGGGTTTGGAACCCTATTGCGGCATTGGTGTACTGATGGTAGAGCTTTGTCTCCGTTGGTACACAGATGAAAGCATATTTGATAACGGGTGCAAAAACTTATTTTTTTAATTTTTTAAATTTTTTTTTATATAACTGTTAATCTATGTGTATTTAACATATATAACAATTTTTCATCATTTTAGATACTTTTAGATATTTGTTTTTGATTTTTTTAAAATCAATGATAATTTTATAAATTACAAAAATACCACTAATTTTAAAAAATAAAAAATAAATATCTAAAAATCTCCAAAAATAGTAAAACTTAATACACATGTTAAATAAACCTAGATTAACAATCATGGGTATGTTTGGCAATGTGCAATAAGTGTCAAGTTAAAACTATTCAATATAAAACTTTTTACTTTCCACAACTATCATATTTTTCAATTACTTTTCTACATTTTCATATACAACTACCCTACTTTTCAATCATTTCTACACAACTACCCACACAACTAACCTATTTATTTTAACTTTATTTTCTTTATTCCTCATTATTACCCCTATCATATCACATCATTTGACAAATTTTACTTTCCACAACTATTCATCAAAAATTTTATTCATTCCCAAACACATCTCATATAAAAAATTTTTTAAAAAATGAAAATAAATGAGCGAAAAGCACTTAGGTGCATTGAAATTGAATGCACCCAGCGCATTCGGTCACCCCGATAGCGGGAGCTTGTTGTCTTGCTTATTATTGATTGTAATATATAAAATGAGTTGTCATTATACACCAATCAAAAATGAAATTTTATATATTTTTAAAATATTATTTAACTATAACAAATAAATATTATTTTATACTAGATAAATGTGTTAGATGTCACCAGATCGCACCAGTTGGCGGGGCAACCACGCGTCTCCAAGTTCTAATTTTGGGAAAATTTGCCATGGAAATATGGAATCCTATCCCTATTTGCCGATTTTGCAAGCCCCCGATTGCGATGACAGGAGCCCATCGTGCTGAAGAGCCAAAATTCCGCACGTGGTCGGCATGTCAAATCACCACCAGAGCACCGGACAAAACTCCAGCAACAGCTGTCTGGAAAAAACTACAGTACATCACGCCGTAGTGTTTGTGACATTGCGGGGCCCACGGGAGCTGCGTCGTTGCAGATTGTGGGCCCACTCGGGGGTGCGAACTGCGAACATGGGGCCATTTGAATTATCGTCTCACTGGCTGACGCTTGTCAGAGACTGGATGGTGGTGGGCCCCATCGGCCGCCCCGGACAGGTGGCGCCGGACCAGTTGATGAGAGAGAGAGAACTCGAAAATTTTTCCGAAAAAGAAAATTCATTTGAAATTGTTTATCTTCTCGTGCTGCTACGGACTAGAATGCGGTAAGAGTATAATGAATCTTTCAGTAAGTATTTATAAGGTAATTTACAAATACATTCACTTAGTTTGACCATAATTACAAATATAATTACATAGTGTTTAAAATTGCAAATAATTTGATATAATTTAACAATAATTGCAAAAATACCTATGCTCTTATGATACCATTATTACATCGTCATGACGTGGGTATATTGGCAATTATGATCAATTATATATGATTTATTTACAATTTCTAAAATTATATGGGTATTTTTACACTTATGAAAAATTATGTAGGAGTTATTTGCAAATTACCCATTATTTTTCATTCGAAACAAATAATTACTTATTTTCTTATTTTACAGACAAATTTTCTTAATTTTCGTATAATTTTTTTCATTTGTAATACACGACAACGTTTTAAAAAAATAATTAGATAGCTAAAATATCAAAAATTAATGATTTTTTTTTGCAAATATGCTTACAAGATTTAACTAATATTAAAAATCATATCCCTAAGCTTGTCAAAATTGCAAATATCTTAAATTGTAGGCGTCTTCCTTCTGATAAGACATAGTTAAAATGTTTTGTAAGATGACGATAATGTACTTTGAGCAAAGTGATACACTTATATTTTTTACAAATTTTGTAAGCATATTTGTAAAAAAAAACTAAAATAAAACCATATGAAAAATCTATAAAACAAAAAAATGTCAAATATATCACTTGGTTTAAAGGTGTTTTCATCAATTTACAAAAGATATTCTATCCAAAAGTATATGCTCAGAATTTTATGTAAATTTGGTAGACATATTTTGTAATTTCAACAAAAATATAAGGATAGAAGTTTTGTAATGTGTACAATTGTGGGATCGTGAGAATTGTAGGAAATAGAAAAGAAAATATTTTGATAAATATATTATTAATAGGAAATGATAAAGGTGTAGTTGGAATAAATAAGTTTGTTATATATAGTTGGTAGGGTAAATGATTGAAATGTAGGAGTAAAAGTGAGAATAATAATATGATTAATGGAACAATAATTGACCTTAACAAACTACGTGCTATAATTTTCCACGGTTCCCACACTTACAAAACAAACGCATATACCTTGGTGGCATTTCCCAAAAATCACAAATAACGGATTGGAGTTGTCCTGCCCACCGCAAAATACCAAAAGACCCGTTTTCTAGAATCTCGGGAGACAGCCGCAGCAACGGATCCATCATCCATGTGATTGGCGCTGAGCTTTGCGCCCAAATCCAGATGTGGCCAGCTGTTTTTCCTTCTGCTTGCGGCCCGTCCCTACGGAAGAGCCGCCTGCTAGCCTTCCCTCTCGCCTCTACCGGAAGCCTCTCGCCTCGCCTGTCACCCGTCTTTTGCGTCTGCTTGCTCTTTTATCTCCGGTTTTGGGCCTTAATATAGTAGCTTCTAGGGTTGGGTGGGGTCCGATGCAACAAATATGGCTGCAACTTGTTCTATTATAACCTCATCATAGATTTATCATCGAAAACAGGCGGCTGTTTTGTATCATAATTTTATATAAAAAAATTTGGACTCTTATATAATTTTAATATATATTAAAATGATCTCCTCATAATTTTTATGATCTAAATCACTCATTATAGATATTTTGGTTAGATAAAAGTGGTTTCATGTAAGTCTCTTTATTTTTAATATTTTAATAATTGACCGGGTATTTTAACATGATTTATTTAGCTAAAAACATGTTTCATCAAAATTAAAATGTGCATGAACCTAAATAAAAAAGGGCCACATTTGCTTATATATATTCATCTATAAATTATGAAGAAAAATATTCAAATGTAGCCAGAACACACCATAATTATGGCACAGCTTGCTGTAAGATGGCACCCATTTGATCATAAAATTAACATTTAACCCACCTACCTTATTTAAAATTATTTACTTTGATTGCATATCATTTTTCATCCAAATCAAACATCTGCCCATCTTAAAATGACGCAAAATCAACAAAAATAAAATATTTTAAAGTGAATATTAATTTTGAAATTGTATTTTCAACATCTAAATGCCTAAAAATATGGTTTAGATAAATGGTTATATAACATATTATCATATTTTATAAATGTGGGGTCCATTTTGCAACAGACTGTGCAGTAATTATGGTGCAGTTTGTCTGCACATGAAGGGTTTGCAATTACAAAAAATGCTTAGATACATTCACATATACATTAGAATGTAACAATATTTTAAGCATACATTAGTGACGTTTAGATGGTTTAAAAGTTTGAAGATACTACTTTAAAAATATTTAACATCAAATTATTTTATTAAGTTAATTTTACATATTTTAAAATAAGACATGTGCATAGAGATATTAAAAAAATGAATGGGTTCTCATAAAAATATAATTGTTCACAAATAGGATGAGATGAAGTCTCTCATTTAACAAAAACACTTTTCTCATTTTAAAAAATTAACAACTTATTTGTTTTATTTTGCATAGAATTTTTTTCAATTCTCATATAATATTATTCACTCCCAATAATAGGGTATGTTTGGTTAGACACACAAAATGTCAACCAAAACTTTTAAATCTAAAACTTTTCACTCTTCATAACTACCTTATTATTTAATTATTTTTTCATATTTTCCTATATAAATAACTCTACTTTTTAATCATTTCCACACAACTACTCATATAACTAACATATCTATTTTAACTTTATTATCTTTACACCACATCATTACTCCTATCATATCACATTATTTTCTATCAACTTGACAATTTCTACTCTGAAAAATTTTCATCAAAAAGTTTTATCTCCAACCAAACACACCCATAATAACACTTTTCCATCCCACATCGGTATTAATGGATTGAGTTGGATGTGTTAGAGTCTAATCCTGATCTTAATTCATTAAAAAAAACTCAACTACATCCGTTTATTAACTCATTTAAAAAACTTTAAACCTAACTTATTTATAACTCATTTAATAAATGAATTAGCTGATTGTTAACGAATTATATGAGCTTATGCGGTAAGTGAAAGGAACAAGGGGAGAGGGAGGGAGGGAGATGGGAGAAAGAGAGAGCAACAAAAAGAGACCACGAGAGAGGGGAGATGATTGGATAAAGAAGGGGAGAGAGAGAGGAAGGAACAACTAGATTGAGAAGGAGAGAGAGAGAGAGAGAGAGAGAGAGAGAGAGAGAGAGAGAGAGAGAGAGAGAGAGAGAGAGAGAGGAAGAAAATATTAAGGATCGGAGGAGTAGTAAAAGAGGAAAACAAAAAGAGAAAGGAAGAAAAACAATCGAAGACAAAGAGAGAGACAAAGAGGAAAAGAGGGAGACAGAGGGAAATAGAGACCGTGTGAAGGTGAGCAATGACAATGTCACAGCAAAAAAGATGAGAAAGATGCGGGAGAAAATCGAAATGAGAAATCAATATAGGATTCAGGGTTACATTAATATACTCCTTCTTAACGGATCATAGATAGGTTGATGAGTTAAGTGAGTTAACAGGTTATAAAATCTTAATCCCAATATGTTTATTTATTTAAATGGTTGAACGAGTTGGCGGATCACAAACTATTTATTTAAAATTTTTAACAAAAATTCATTTATAAATGGATTATATAAGCAGATTGATGGATTAATCATATCCTTAACACTCCCATATTTGAGTCCTGAATGGGTAAATGATGCTAAATATAGCAAATAGAATAAATTTTCTGTCAATCATTAAGAGTGTAAAAATGGATGGAGTTAAATAGAAGTAAGGGTGCAACTAAGAATCAAAATCTGAAAAACTCACTTTATAAATATGATAGGGTTCAGGTTCAAGAGAACCCAAACCTGAAGAATTCAATTTGTTTATATTTATGTTTAATAAATGTTGACATATTATAATTATTTATAAATAAAGTATGTTATTTTTATTTTTATTTATCTTTATATTTCTATCATTTATTTTTACATAAATTGGTCTTCTTCTTTTATCTTGTTTGCATTGTTAAATTTTCTTCTATAAATATTTTTTATATTGCTATATTTTAAAAAAAATTATTTTGACTATATTATTATGTTTACTTAATGATTTTTTGTTATTATATATTCATATGAAATTATAAACTTATCACTTTTAAATAAAATATAAATTCATTAACCTAAATTCTAACCCAAAATTCAACTCAAAACCAATTTTTCAAAATAGAGAAGGTGATCAATCAGATAGAGATAGTAATTAGAGAAGAGATAATAAGTATAAAATAAATCGGACAGTTATTTACAAATATGAAAAATGATTGAAATTATAAGTAATAATGAAAATAGGACTCACTTTGATGATAAAATCAAAATTAAATCCCCTGTATTGTTTAAAATCATTTGTCTTATCATATTTTCAAAAATTGACTTCAATCCATATTTTGGGAGCCTATGCCCGCTTTGAAATATATAATTACATCAAGATTAAGAGTATAAAAAATATTTTATCCATTTATATATGCATTAAAATATTATGATAATTTATCAAATCATTTATTTAGAAAGTGATAATAATTTAGATGGTTTAGATATTAAATTATCATTTCTGATATTAACATATAAATCAAATAAGTTTACTACATTGATTTTATACATTCATTAAATGACTTCTTAGCTAGACAAATGACTTTAGGATAAATTCAAATATACCCACTACATAATTATATATATATATATATCCACTAGCTTTGAAAATTTTCATATATAACCATGAAGTATCTCATTAATCTCAAATATACCCCATTATGGCGGCTAGTTAACAACCATTTGAAAGGATTACAATTACTTTGTGACTTAGGGCCGGGTTTTCGAGCCTAAACATTTGGAAAATGGTCTCTACTTACGGCATGTTTGGTAAGTCATAAAAATTTTTCAATCAAAACTTTTTAATTTCGATAACTACCATATTTTTAATCATTCTTTTACATTTCTTACATAATTATCCTACTTTTCAATTATTTCTATATAACTACCTATACAGTTAATTTATTTATTTTAACTTTATTCTTTTCACTCATTATCAATACCTTCCATCATATCACATCACTTTTACAAATTCAAAAATTTTTACATAAAAAATTTTTCATTAAAAAATTTTATTACTTCCCAAGCGTACTCGTTATGTGTGAGAGCTCGATTGTGTAAAGATGTCGAGGGTATGTGAGGGTGTGTGTACGGGCTTATGTAAAAGCTTGGGTTCGAAGTTGGATTGAAACGCTTGTTTCCCTTCTCGCTGCGAGCCTCGTCATTCAAGAGGCGATAGGATAAAAATTCACTTGAAAACAATAGCATCTTGCATATCATCTTCATCTATTGCCCCTATTCTTGTGTTCTGACTTCCAACGCCGACCAAGCATCCATGGCTGGCCATCGGATGAGTAACCCGCGACCATAAACCCAATCAACTGATGCTGCACATTGTCGATTCTGTACATCAACTCTGGCAGCGTTGTCCAACCCTGCCACGATCTGGCACCTTCTTCGCCTCCTTTGGTCATCTTCCTCAATCCTGACGTCCTACACCCCTGCCGATTAAACCCATCACCACAAAATGGAAAAGCCCTTTTCACAGTCAACCTCGTTAGCGTTGAAGCCACCTTCTCCATCGCTAGGTCAACCCATTTTCAATGGCGATGGCGAGATCTCGTCGATCCAGCAAAGATCCAACGAGACAGCTGATCTTGGATCTCTGCGCGCCATACCCAAGTAGAAATGGATGCAACACTTAAAAAACAGGGCAACAAAACCGAGATGGAAAAAATAGCCAACCGTGAAGTTGCCCACAAATTGGTATCGGACTTCGGAAGTCTCTCAGCTACTTTGGCTTCGGAACGCAACAGGAGCAATGCCTCTGGAGTGGAGCTGCGTGTTCGCTTAATGGTATGAGTTGATTATAGTAAATTTGTAAAAGTAATATTGAATTCGAAATGATCACGTGTAATTTATAATTTTCGGCGTCACTTTTTGTACTTAATTTAAATTAATCACTTGGTCATCCAAGTGTTAATAATTTTTTTTGTTATTGTCTGATCTCATTTTAGGTGTGCTTAGGAAGTGATAAAATTTTTATATGAAAAGTTTTTAAGATGGAAGAAAATAATATGATATGATATAAATAACAACGAGGAGTAAAGAAAATAAAGTTAAAATAGATATGTCAGTTGTATAAAAATAATTGGAAAAGTAAAGTAGTTGTATATGAAAATGTGAAAAAATAATTTTAAAATTTGATTGTTTCAAAAAGTAAAAAAATTTAGATTAAAAAGTTTTATATGAAGTCAAACATGCCCTTGAAATTAATAAAATACTTAATAGGTATATGTGAAACATTTCTATTCTGGAGGATATATTTGTAATAAAGAGCACATGTAGTAAGTATATTTGAAATTAATTCATTACTTTAAAAAAATGCAATAGTTAAAGTAGATTTCACATAATATTAAAGGTGGGTCAAACCGAATATGTTAACATTGATATGTTTGTGTGAAATAGTTTCCCGAAAGCATAACTCAAAATTTTATTTGCTAACTGTGTTTTTTTTCATAACATCTAACTATGTTTTCTAAATATCATGTATTACGACATTACATCAATCTATTAAACTTTTTCTAACCCATGAAAAATTAATTTATTAATAAAAAAATGTGCTAGTTCTGAATACGATCATAATTTATACTCATATTTATGGATAGATGACACATTTAGAAAAATGGTTTAGATGACTACATATTATATCTCTAATTCCAAATGTGACACTACATTTAGGACTAACATTAAAATATTATAAAGTTACAAGATTATCCCCAATAAAAATAGAAAAATATCATCATTAGTTGCTATGATTAGATATTAATTAACAAAATGACAAAAAAATGCATCCTAAACCTCTCCAATGCGCAAGCATTGCCCCTTCAACTGATACAGCAATGGCAATTTGGTCATTCTAAAAATATTTGCCCTATTATCTAATGGAAATTAGCAGTGTTGTTATAGTTGGAATTAAGGACAGAATTTGTTTCCATATGTGGTCATGCACATAAATATGTATAAGTTTTGATCATGGGTGTGTTTGGGAAGTTGTAAAATTTTTTGATGAAAAGTTTTTTTATGTAAAAGTTGTCAAATTAGTAGAAAATGATGTGATATTGTAGGAGTAATGATGATAAGTAAAGAGAATAAATTTAAAATAAATATGTTAGTTGTATTGATAGTTGTGTAGAAATGATTGAAAAGTAGGGTTGTTGTTATATTAAAAAGTTTTAACTTGACAACTTTTTCAAATTGCCAAATACACCCCATATTTCAAATTAACCTGTAAAAAAAATTTGATCATAATTAGTTATAATATTAAAAGGTATAATTTTATAGTTGTCCCAGTGAGATTTTTGGTTTCAAAAAGATTGTACAATTAGACTATAAACTTAATTTATGACTTTTGGTTATGAGCAATGAAGAAGGAAACAACAAATATAAAACCTACGACATATATTCTTAATTAAATAATTAAATAGAACAATAATAAAATACAATTTAAAAAGCTAGTGCCTAATTATTTTCTCTAACTCATCTTTTTTTTCCAATTTTCTATCGAGGTATGCTGAATTTGAAAGTGAAAATTGTAACTTCAAAATTTTACTAGCACAGATCCTTTTATGGGCAAATCTTGAAAGCGCTGTGTATGAAGTTTGGATGTTCTGTGGTATAGGTGTTGGATTTGGGTAATGCGGAAGCGTATCTGAATTCATTGATGTCATATATTTCACATATAATAACAAGAATAATCTTATTGGGTGCAGAATTTTCTCCTGTTGCAAGTAATACCAGTGGTCAATGCGCAACCATAAGTGTAAATTGTGTAGGAAGGGCCCAGACTCCCCCATGCTTAAATAGAGCCTTCCCATCATGCTTAAATAGAAAGAGAATCGACCACTAAAAAATTTTTCATATTCCAAAAATATGTTAAGTTGCCACTTTTATGCAGAATCTTAGGATTATATTATATTAGACCACTTTACAGGATCATAGAAAATCTAACATTCTCCCACTTAGACTAATATATATATTAAAAAATTATATAAAATACAATTCCTAGATTCAGCATTTGAAAACTACTAGATGAGTGCATTCGTTTGAAAAACACGCTCAATCAATGAATATGCAATTTAACATTTATACTTAAGTTAAGAAAATCTGTTAATACGGATTATGACGGTTATATGCAATATGTGCACATTTTCTTCAATGCATCAAGATATTATGAAACTCAATCAAGTTCTTAATATTGGATTTGCAATAATGCGGTATATTTATAATAATGTCCACTTGAATGTCACAGAGACAAGTCCTTCTGTTTCAACCATACATTAATTGTTAACAAAATACAATAAAGAAAACTTTAGGCGCCAATTATAATCATATACGAGATCTCAAAATATCAATTATATCCTTAATTATCCTGTGTAATAGAATTCATATCTTTTATATGTTTCGAGAAAATTTTAGGCGCCAAAATGGTTAGTCATGGGATCAACATCATATCAGTATTACCGACAAAACTAATTAATATAAGATAATTATTGATCCTTTCTTATATAAATAAGTAAATAATATTAATATTCTAAATTAAATTAATAAGTTTCATATAATTGGAGCACTGTACAAGAATTGCTGCAATAAAATCTCAAATGTACAACTTTAAGCATTGAGATAAATTTCATTAATCATAATACAGGTAAGGTTGACAATTAATATCAGCAAAAATTTCAAATATATATAATTAATAACTTCTAATTAATCAATAGTGCTTTACGTGAGTTTATAATCTTTAAATTCTTAGAGATATTATATTATTTTCTTTATTTTGTTCTAATATTTTATCATTTGACCACATTAATATCTTTCAAGTAATCTCATTTTATAGTTAATATCAGGACCAATATACATTTCACCATATATTATACTTCCGAATGTAGAAATATATGAGATGAATTTCATAATCTACTTTTTAATTTTAGTTTGCAAATACATATGCAAATCAAAATTATGACATTCAAAGATTGACACTTTCTATGATGAGCAACTTATTATGTTAAGCCTTTCTTAGATCTTATCGATATAAGCCCTTTGTAACAAAAAAACAGTTGGTCAGATCTATCTCAATTGACTTCAATTTCTATAACACATGATGTATAATTCATATTTTTATATCAAAACGATAATTGTTAACATTATATAAGAGACAACTCATTGGTAGCAAGAAAACTATCATCCATATTTAACAAAAAATATAAATTTGCTCCCACTTAACTTCAGATATATACATTGATCAATAATGTTTATTATAAATCTGAAAGATATGATAAATTTTTTAGGTATCATTAATATGAAGCTTATTTAAATCTATATATGATTTTCTTTCATTTGCATACTAATATTTTCTTTTCTTTCATTTTGAAATTTATCGGTTGCATCATATAAATATTTTCTTTTAGATAAAAAATATCTTTGCATCCTTAAATTCAACTCTAAATCAAAATGAGTTAATAATACCATAACAAATCTGAATAAGTCTTTCTAGAAAATAAAGCAAATGTCTCATTATAGTTAATACTTTTTATTTAAATGAATCATTTAGTAATGTATTTGACCTTACACCTTTCTCATATTGCCCTTAAAGTCTCATTTGATTATGAAAATTCATTTATTACTAACCGATATTTATCACTTAGGCAATGAAATAAGATCAAATATTTTATATCACTTTTAATTCAGATTTCTCAATTTTTTAATGATCTTTTTAAATGAGAATTACTAGCATTAATGTTACACTCTTCCATATATACAATGTAATCATCCAAAGTAATAAGTCTTTTAACTCTCTGAGACTTTTTCAATTGATTAGTATGATCTACACTATTATCACAATGAGTGTCACTTAAATTAATCTATATTCATTATCAATTTCTTCAATTGATAGCACCACATTTCTTGACTATTGATTTATCTTATTATAATCAATAGATTCAGTTCTTATATTCGTTAGTAAGGTACATAGGAAAATGATTCCTAACCTCCTCAAATTCTACATTTAGTGGAGTTGTGCTCCCACTATTCTCACAATTTTAAGGAACTTAAATGTTTTATTCTCACTAATTCTAGTAATGTATTAAGTTAAATATCACTCTTTTATAGAAATCTAGCAAAAGATTCAAATATTTAACTTAATTGACCATGCTCACAATAAAACTTGTCACTGCTATTAAATCTCATAACTTCAATTTATTTATTTATTTTTCATAATTTCTTTGAAAACTTTAAAATTATTCAAAGACTTAAATAATAGGAAAATAAATTTATAATGTGAGAAGTCATCAACGAATGTGATAATACTTTTACTTTCAATGTAATATGAAAAGTAATTATAAATATCGGTATACGCCAATCATTTTACTTTTAATACCAATGGATACATTCATAGTCAACAAGTTATCAAATTATGAACAATGTACATTCATTAGATCATTATATAGTGTTTCAGCATCAACCAAAATTAGAATAAATTGAATGAATTAAACTTTGAATTACCAAAATTAAATGAATAATCTAATACATCAAATTCTGGTAAAGCTATTAAATTCTAAGATACTGATGGAACATCAAAAAATTATGTAGATCTAAATAGTATTAAATAGCTTATAAGTTCTAAGGTCAATTATCAAAATTAATCACTCATGGTGGTATGGTAGCAACACTAAAGTTAATATATCAACTAAGCAATTATGACAGTTTCACTTATTGGGTCTATTTGGAAAAGGCAAAAACTCGGTGATGTTCTTTACTATCGGAAAAAAGTTGTGTAATAAATGTTGGCCATGGTCAATGTTGAGAATTACCCATAAAATGTTGTATAATAATTGTTGGCCATGATCAAATTACGTCCCCGCATTAGGTCTGGCCAGCACATTAAATGCGCCCACATGTAATTTTATGCGATGACACCATTTTCTACCTCTATAGTGTGGCATTGTAGGTGCGTGCTCGGATACCAAAGCTAGCTAGCCTGCCAATGAAGTGCAGCCCCTACCATTGAAATGTTTTGTAAAAGAAGGAGAGTTTTCATATTATCCAAACAGCCCCAAAATGTCTTTTCTTATAAGAAAAAATGACATCTATCATTCCAGTACTTATCTTTGAGAAAAATTTCTATCTTTTCCTCTTTTTTTTACTGTACTTTTTAAGTATCAATATAAAATTAATAACTAGTAAACCTTCCGACTTTAATCTCTTTTTCTTTTGCACACACATGAATATTAATATATTCAATATCCATATTTCTTCATGTGTGTTCTTAGCTATTTTAAATAAAATAGCACAACTACGATAGAAAAGAATTGATCGTAAATATAACTAGTAAAAAATTAGAAATTATCATCTTCACTGTCTTAAGTTTCTTGATATGTCAAATATTCTCATAATGTACTTTTGTACTCCACTAGTGTCATCATATTATATAGAAGTTAATTTATTGGTAAACACTTCAAATATTGATCTACCATATTGTTCCTTAATTAGGTCAAAAAATATTTCAACACTTTTATTATCAAGAACAAAATTCTTGATATTCTTTGGGGACATTTGGGAATCTGATATGGGAAATGTGGGAGGGAATTAGTGGAGCACGGGTTTCAAGGCACATCATTCGTCAATCAAGCATCATATTTTTCCACTTTTACCCCTATATTCTAATCATTTTTCCTATCAACTACTTTCTAACAAACCTATTTATTCCAACTTTACCCCTATCATTTCATATCAATCACATAATTTTTAAAATATTTCATTTTCTACACCTACCAAATACCATATTTCCCACAACTTTTACATTCCCAAACATCCCCTTTATAATTTTACTCTAAATAATAATTAGAGATAATTTATTATAATACTCTCGCATTTTAAATTGAACTTACTATTCATTGATATTTTTGTGAGTTATGAAATTAGGCCTTTTAATATAAAAAACTAAATTTGAGTCTAGACACTCTAATATAATAAGAAGTTGCTCATGTTAATCATTGTAATTTAGTTCATTTAACCCAAAAATATGAGATAAATGAGTGTAAATAAACGGACTCATAACTTTAACAACCGTCATTAAGCTTACATTATCATAATAATTTAGATAACTATTATGCGCAATTCTAATCATAGCTGAATTCGTAAATATCATACAAATAATAATGCCTGAATATATATATATATACACGGATGTCATGATAAATAATAGTTTTCAATAATTAAATAACAATACATAAAGTCAAAGATATCTCACCTTTGGGCATAAGATTCTTCGTGTTTATGTAGTTCCAATTAATTATTAACAAAATGTTGGATTATAACCACCTTTAAGCAAAACTACAATCTAATATTCTCTAATGCAATTTCTATTATGAGAGAAAATTAAAAAAATATTCTCTCTATTGTTCAATAAAATTTTAATTAATTACATATTCTAGACCCTTTGGGGCAACTAAAATATGAAGATGAACAAAATTTACTAAACAATAAATTGCTTAATTATACTTACAAATTTAACCAACATTCAATGCGCTTACATGATAGACAATTATATGAGCATATTCACCACTTTGAATGTTAACAATTATTTGTAATGGTTTTTAATAAAATTTCTATTTTATGAGATAAAAACAACAACGATATTATCTCTTATTATTTAATAATTTTGAATATTGCATATTTTAGGCCCTAAAGGGCTACTAAAATATAAAAAAATTCAAAAATTCACTAAATGAAAATGCTTAAGGAAATTACTAAAATGCAATTTCTATTATAAGATATACAATAATAATATTTTCTTTTATTTGATGATTTTGAAAACTATGCATTTTAGATCCTTTGGGGTGACCAGAAATGAGAAAATAATCAAAATTATCAAATACAGATTGCTTAATTACATAACCTATAATGCAATTTGTATTCCGAGAGAAAGATCACAATAATATTGTCTCGTTGTTTAATAAATTTGATTAACTGAGTATTTTATACCCTTAGGGTAACTAAAAATATATGGATAGTCAATATTTACTAAATATAAATTGCTTAAATTAATTATAATGCAATTTCTATCATGAGGAAATGAACCAAAATATTTTATCTATTATTTAATAATATTGAAAAATGAAGTATTCTAAACCTTACCAGAATATTCAAAAATTAGTAAATATAAATCTCCTAATATTTTACAAAATCAACATTATCTACACATGAATTAGAGATAACAATAATAACATATATTCAATTACGAATGTTGATAAAATTTGCACAATAATAGGTTAATTTAAATTTAATAGAAAATACTAAATTATTAGCTTTCTAATATATAAAATTAACCATCCATATGAACTCCCACTCAAATTATGGAGTATAAAATATTAAGAGTAATTCAATAATGATGATTATTAAATTTATTATATGCGAATAAATTCTATGATACTATTTTTGGTCAGCCAGGTAAGTAAGGTGGGGTGTAGGAGACTCCTCCTGTATAGCAGAGTCCTAATTAAATAACTGTGTAGTCCACGTCAAGACCTCTTGCCTAGACACTAACCTCTAGTCATACCATAAATTAAATCTCATCATAAGAAAATTTAAAATCATAACTTATATAATTACTCATATGTTTCATGCTCAAGAGATCATTATTATTATTATTATTTTATTCCGTAGATATTAGTTATAGTGGGTAGAAGAAATAAATCTATTTGGAAGGCCCTTTAATATTCTCACCTTCATGTCCATCTCCTCCTTTTTTTAGTTATTATGGGTCGACAATCAAAAGTTAATGAAAAGGGAAGGAAAAAAAATTGTATTGTGGTAATCTGAGTGGCAGCTCGTTATTTATGATTTATTTTAAATCTTTAATGGTTGCCCAAGACATTGTTGCCCAAACTATTATATTTCGTGATCATAATAATAATATGTTGATCATTATTACATAATGTTAATGAATAAATCAAAAGTTCCTATAATAAGTCATATATCAACATAATTACATAAATAAATCAAAAGTTCGATATATTTATGTGAATCTCAAAGCTTATGATTTTTTTAAAAAATATTTCCATAACCATGCCACTAAACATGTCATAAATTAATCAAAAAAATATAATAGCAGCTGGCATGCAAAATAGGAAATTGTATATCATGGTTGGAAATCAAAATTATTGCATTATGAAGAAGCATGACTAAGGAAGACAAATAGGGCTAATAATATTTGTAGTCTAGTAGCACACGTTCAACATCCATTTAATTCACATAAATCCATCATAATCCCATATTTAAATGAATGGAATTTAATGCTTAAAATTCCATGATTTACACACAAATTCTGGTCCATAAAGCATGTCATCCAATCCTTGGGCAAATCATAAAATTTTCCATAAGTTTCGCTTGTAAAACTTCAAAAGGCATCATGAAAATTTCTATTTATTTTTTATTTTTTATAATTCAAATCCATGAAAAATAAGACATGTAAAACCATGAACAACATGAAATCCTATTTATAAGCATGTTGACAGAAAACATTATACATCAACATATATTATTCAGTTGAAAATATTCTAATATATGCAATCATTATTTTTTACGCATAATAATTATGCAAAAAATAGCATTTGATAAACAAAAATTATGAAATTTATTATGCTTGAAAAATCATAACATAGGCTCCGATACCACATGTCGGATTTAGGTAATGCGAAAGTATACCTAAATCCATTGATGCCATAGATTTCATATAGAATAATAAGAATAATCTTGCTAAGTTCTCTCGTAACGCTTTCTCCCTGTAATACCAGCAGTCGATGGATAACTACAAGTGTAAATTGTATGTATGAGAAACTCAGACTCCCCTATGCTTAATTAGAGCCTTCTCATCATACTCAAATAGAAAGATAATCAACCACTGAAAAAATTATTATATTCTAAAATACGCTGAACTACAACTTTTATGCAAAATCTTAGAATTTTATTATATTAGACGACCTTACAGGATCTTAAAAGATCATATAGATCTTAGAACATCTAGCAATAGTCACGTAAAAAATATATTATACTCTGCCATAGGTATTAATATTAATTATTTGTTATATTCACTTAATAGATTATGGATTTTATATGCACTTGATATGAGAATTTTATGTTTGTCCCTCAACTTTTTAAATTTGGGGAGGGGGGTCGCATTAGGAGTAGGTCGGTTGGAGATCATGTACAACTAATATGTGGGTTGTCAAAATACAAAGTCAGATCGAACTTGATTTAAAAGTTTTAATGATTTATATGCATTTTCGTTTGTTATTATTTTATGGTGAAAATTTTGCCTGAGTGAAAGATGATATATTAATGAACGTGTTGCATATTTTGGAGTCCATAAATTATGACTTCTTTTTGCCCAACTTTTGATATGACTTTATATTTTTAACTACATAACTTCATACACAAACCAACGTGGTGGAGAGGGTAATGTTCACCCCCTAAAATTTTGAAAATGCATGTTGCACTCCTAATTCGCTGTGTTCGGTGTAATCGTCAGAGACCTGTAGGTTACTTTTTACCTATTGGATAAGGCATGTTCTGATGAAAAATACCCATTGCAGCTTGAGTAAGATCAAAGTTTCAAATGCCTAGAACTAACCCAAAATGCTAACATATATTAAGTATTAGTTTGGCTTCTATCAAACCCTACTTTTAGGTAACTTTATTTATTTTTTCCACTTTGATGGGCGTAGAAAGTCTACTCCTTCAATTACTTTAAAAATCTTTTACATTGTCGTGGAAATCTCATCATTTGTCTAATCTCATTGTGCATGAGTCTCATCCATAAATGTAGAAATTTTTTTAGCATAATAGATATCCTTTATAGTATATTATAAATTAAAAAATATATCTTTTGATGTTTATAAAAATATTTTTATAATGCATAAAAAGTTGTTTAATTTTATCTATTAATTAGTACTTAGATAAGTGCAATATGAAACCATACTTTTATCATATTAATTGTAAATTTCTAAGTAAAATTTATAAATAGAAATGTAAGATCTATAAATAGAATTTTAATTTAAAGAAACCAAAATGGGAACTGACTCATCTTTAAAACACAAGTGTTCATATATCGGCTGAGATGAGAATGGGATGAATATGATATAGAATCTTTCGTTTCCTGAAAAATATTTTTCTATTATAAAAAAATACCAACTTAATTTTTTCCATTTTTAATATAATTTTTTCTATTTTCCATACACATTTTCTCATTTCTAACAAACAACAACACATTTTACGTACCACCTCGTCTTTAGCTGAGAAAAACCCACTTTTATGAAAGAAATAAAAAATCAATTATTTATTCATTTCAAAAAGAAATATTTTTGGATATAGATTGCGTAACATGCTGTCATATATACGGCAATGTTTAAGTAAGATGATTGGTTAGTGACTTACTAAGATATCATCATTTGTTAACACGTAAACGGAAAAGGAACGCATTTGCATTTTGCACGCGCAGCGTCAGCTTTTTGTGGAGTAGGGTGGAAGAAAGACGTGGCAACCTGGCCCACCATAAATGTCGGGCCCACAGGTGAGTAGTGTGCCCCAACGCAAACCCATTCAATGCGTGTCCACTCTAGTCTTTTAGTGCGTTGTTGTAAGTGGGCCCAAAGGCAGCCGGGGAATCTTCGAAATAAATTAATTATCTTCGCGCAAATTTATGGCGTTTGATCTTTTACGCTCGGCCGCAAATGTTCTCAATTCTCGTTTGTGACCAGGCAAAAAGCATTATTTTTATTTTAAAATTTTTTAAATAAAATTATTAATATAGTTCTATTTAAAATAAACAATTTAAAATGACTAAAATACCCTATATTTGAATACATATTTCTAAAAATACTAAAACTTAATTTATAAATTAAATACTCTTATATTAACAATTTTATAATAAATATTTTCAAAAAAATAAAAATAAATATTTTTGGACCAGTCTGATCTGAAACGATCAAACCCTATTACATTAATGGCTTGGATTGGGCAATTTGATGATTGATTAAAAACACAGTCCATTTATGTTCTTTAAGATAATTTATTTAGCCAAGAATCCAAATTTCTTTGAATATGATCACCGTCCAACTATCCATGCTCTATTTCGCATCTTTAATTTTAAAGAGTTTTTTTTAAGATCTGAACCTAAACTATGTATAAAATTCATCCATTATGTTTGTTTATAATTACAAAATCATGTATATGAAGAAGCTGATCATTTCAAACTGGTCTGAAATGGCTAAATTTATTTCAAATTGGTACAAAAACATATTTTTTTATTCTTTTTCAAAAATTTTAATAAAACTGTTGATCTAAATATATTTAATCTATAAATCAAGTTTTACTAATTTTGGAGATATGTATATTTTTATTTTGGAATTTTAAATATAGGGATATTTTAGTCATTTTAAATTATTGAAATCTGGCTAGAATATTCTTATGTTTAAAAATTTAAAATAAAGATATATACATTTTCAAAAATAGTAAACTTGGTTCATAGATTAAATATATTTTGATTAATAATTTTAGAAAAATTTTAAAAAATATTAATAGTTTTTCAAACCACTCTAAAATGAGAGAAATTATAATTTGGCTATATCGAAACAATTTTATAGCATGTATGTAGATATATTTTAATTTTAGGTTGTGTTTGTTTGTTACTATTTCTATACAATTATCCATATTACTAGCATATCTAGTTTAATTTTATTCTATTTACTTATCATCATTTGCAAATGTTATCTCAAATCGTTTTTTCTCATTTCAAAAATTTTTACACAAAAAATTTTTCATCCAAAATTTTTTATCACTTTCCAAACATATCTTTGATAGTTATACATTACTCTTAAAAAATAATAATTTTTTAACTATAAATTTCCAATCTAAGTAATTTTTGACATCTACCTGTTAATAAAGATAATAAATGGTTAATGTTTTTAAAAAAATTTAAATTAGAAAAACGAAAAGGCGCGTGGACATGCACACAGGAGTTGCATTAGATCAGAGCTGAACATTAAGCATAATTATCACTGAAGTCATTACAACAGAACTTATGATAAATATACTGGACAAGTTGAAGTTTAGAAAAATGTGGGGTCAAAACCAAACTGGTTGTGCTAATTCTAACTGAACAAAGTCTAATCTTCCTTTGCTTTGGTGTTGCATACTGTGAGATCTGATATTATATTTGGAACTCATTCATAAAAGAAATAACAAGACTCCACCTATTCAAAAAAAAAATTACAAGCTCCTATTTATACTAAGAGGAAACCAAACTCCTATTCGAGGAGAAACCAATTGCTCTCACAAAAAATATTTTGTGATATCAAAAATCATTTTAACCCAAATTTTGTGAAAGTGTATGTAAAATATGAAATTTTTTTAGATCCATTCACAAAAAATATTATAAATTAGGATGAATCATTTTTTTGTATAAAAAGAACATTCAAAATTATTAAAATTGAACCAGTAATTAAACCAGTTAATAGACTGACCGTTTTAAACAACACGGTTGAACTGCTCAATATTTAAAATAAATAATATTTTACAAGTAAGAAATATTTTCTTGTACTTTTCTTTTGTATTTTTTGTAGTCGCACTTATCCTTTGGGTGAGCCTCAATGCACCCGAGTGTATTTCACTTATTTTTAATTTTTAGAACAGTTTTATTAAACTGTTAATATAAGTGTATTTAACATGCGTATTAATTTTTACTATTTTTAATGAAAAAGTATAAAACAAAAAAAATTAAAAAATGAGTGTATGCACAATTGCCACCCAATAAGTTTAGCGTTTAAGTGTTAGAGATGAAGGGTTATCTAGAAATTAAGCAAGTTATGACTCTGGGCGATACACATCCTAACCTCAGTGACCGAAGGTCAAGATTTCAAAGCCGATGGGGAGCGTCTGTCGAGTGTCGACCCGAATGTTAGATGGACTACGGCAACTGTCTTTTAGATTTCGGATCAACAGAGAAAGATTGCAAAGGACCTGTCGATCTACTGTCTACACAACCTTATTATAGAGGCTTTGCAGAACAATCAGTCAATCCCCTTCTCTCTCTTTTTTTCCTTTTATACAACTCCGACCTCTCTGCCTGAACATCTCACTGGCAATGACTATCGAAAATTCGATTGTTCGAGTTATTGGGTAATCCAGGTAGAAAACCAATAATTGCAAATTCTTGTATTTATCATGTAATATTATTACACATACTATTAAAAATTGCATTTAATTAAACATTTTAGGTGAAATTTTCTCAAAATAATACTTTCATTAAACTTTTAGTTATTCTTTCTTTTATTCATGTTTATATATACCAAAATCATCCGATATTACAAATTAGTATATGCATAATCCTCATAATATGGAGAAAATTCTATAATACCCCCTATCACTAGGGGAATATAATACCCCCACCATAAGGGAGGGGACAAGATTCGAACCTTAGTTCACGGGCAACAGTGTCAAATACATTACCTCTCGGCCAAAGTCATGGATGCAACTTTTAGTTATTCTTGAACCAACTTAGAAGAATGAATCTCATAAAAAAAAAAAAAAAACTTACAAGCATGAAAAGGGTCAACATACATTTCATTTATTACGGAACAAAATGAAATTATAGAAATTAACTAAAATTAGATAGGCTCAAAATAATTGGGATACATTTGTTAGCCTATCAAAATATTTGGATCAAAAGGACATGATGATGATAGTGAATCAGATTATCAAAAACGGATTAATAATTTAGTTGCAATAAATTCATTTCGTATTTTGTATTACATTATTTACTTTATGAATAATTAACTAAGAAGTATAAAATATAGCCAAAAAATACTTACTAACAAATCATTATAATAAAGTACGTACCATTGAATTAAAATCTCGCATTATTATTTCGAAGTTATTCATTTATTGACTAATTTGAATTCAATAATGATAAAGTATGAGATTGTGTGGCTAACACGTTTGGTTTGTTATTATGATGATAAAATTTAATTTCAAATGTGTTGGTCATGTCAATATGTGATTGGGATTGATTTGTACTCTTGTACAAAATACATGTGATATTGTGATATTGAAATAAGTATGATGTAATTGTAAAATTATCTCTTTATTTAAGGTGTGAAAACACTCTTTAAAGATGTTGCTTTGAGTTAGAAATTTATGCTTATCTTTAGAATTAAATTTTACGAGAATATGCTTTGAGAACTTGGAATGATGAATGAAATATGCTATATATGCTTTATGCTTTTGAAATTGCTTTGTGTGGAAAAACATGATTTGCAATAGAACTTTTTTCTACAAATTTGAATTCAACAAAATAGGGGAAACATCTCCAACAGGTTCACTGTTTAAGGGGCAAAACCATTGTGTGTGGGCAATGTACAAAAAAAATGACCTTTACAACAAAAAAAAACATGTGACGTTTTTGAGCAGTAAAAAATTCTGTTTTAAGAAGGTTGGATGTATGAAATCTTTTGGTCTTATGTTTTAGGATAATGTTTCAAGAGTCCTTGTGGCTGTAAAAAGAGCTTATGACAGAGCTAGAAGAAATCAAGAGTACACCTAAGTGCAAGCGTGAGATACTCCAACTTGCTTCCTTGTGAGATTACTTCGGGTGGAAATTCAAATGCAAGTTAAAGTTGTTGATTCATGAAGATGCTGATGCTGAGATTCAAAATTGTAAGTTACTACTTAAACTAAGGAATCGTTGCTTTTATAGATGTGCTAAACTTGTTTAGTTTTTAATTTAGGTTTTATTCTTTATATTACCTTGGTGTTAATGGTGATCAAACTATGAAGAAAATAAATTAAAGTGTTGATTACTTTATAAACTCACTTAAAATTTAATATTAATTCAAAACACAATTGAACTAGTTATACTGCTAAAACTTGTGTTTGAAGTTGACAAGTGGAACAATTTTGTATGATTTCAAAGAGAAGTGAGTCAATGGTTGACCAAACCACTATTAGTGTTCTCGTCTTTATGATTTAATTTTAATTTTACAGCTTCCATTTGTGTTCGGGAAGTGGTAAAATTTTTAGATAAAAATTTTTTTATATAAAAGTTTTTAAATTGAAAGAAAAAAAATGTGATATAATATAAGTAATAATAGTAAGTAAAGAGAATAAAGTTAAAACAGATAAGTTAATTAGTGGTTAGTTGCATAGAAATGATTAAAAAGTAGGATAATCGCATAGGAAAATGTGAAGAAATAATTAAAAAATAAGATAATTATAGGGATTGAAAAGTTTTAATTTGACATTTTTTTATTATTGACAAACAAATTCCAAAGTTCTTTGAATAGTCATTACACAAAGCCAACAATCAAATGAGAATTTAAATTAGGAAATTTTTTATACTCGTAACATTTGCGCCTAATTCCTAATGTATCCATAATATTTTTCTCATTCCTTTTACACCCATAATATTTAATCCTAAATTCTTATTACATCCACGCCGTTAATACAACCATTATCCACCTATTGAAAAGACAATTTTCCTTTTCTAAAATTTCCTAATTAAAATGATTCAACTTAATATGCCTTTTGACTTATTTAATGCAACATATTAATGATGATTTATTATCATCAATTGAGTCATATTATAGTTGAATTGTTTGAATTATGAAATTTTAAATGAGCAAAATCATCTTTTCATTATGACAAATAACTGTTTTGTTAACAGCATGGAAAAAAAAGAATTTATGATTCATTATGGGTATATAAGGAATTAGGGCCAAATGTTATAGGCATGAGAGGAATTTTCCCTTTAAGTTATTTCGGTCTCGCTTCAATGTAACTCTCTTCATTTTTAAAATCTTAACGGTTAATGGAAGATTTACTCCATCCATCGTGTTTAACATAATTTCCAGTATATTGGAAACCTTTTTATTTTTTTAATTTCACCGCATATGGGTCACATCTATAAAAATGTAAAATCGACGTAATAAAATGGTTCAATGTTAAAATATCAATATTAAAGTAGTTTTTTCAACATCTAAACTATCTAAAATATCAATAATATATAGATAAATGATCCTATAAAGTATTATTATATTTTAATATATGTGTGAATAAATCTAAGCAGTTTTCATAATTTACACACATATATATATATATATTTGAGCAAATGTGGCCCATGCACATACTTGATTTATATGAAACTTGGTCTCCTAGCAAAACAAATGGTGTTAAATACAATAAATTGATTGAATTTTCTATCAAAGATCAATATCTTGAAATTTGAAGGGTTGTATGGAAGCGCAGCCGTGTTTATTAGTGACAAACATTGTTATTAACTTCCAAGGCTTCTTATTGACCACAAAATCTCAAATTAAGGCAAATAGCAAAGCATTTCTTTAGGTTATTTTAAAGTTAGCTGAGTGAAATTATTTAAATTTATTAGCTACTTTATTTGGAATGATAATTCAGATCGGGTTTTGAGTTGCTGGATTCTGGTTGAATATTCATTTAAAATTATCCTCAAACCGAAGCCATTTTATGCCCAGGTATAGATACAGGTAGAACTGAACCGATCGATCGCGGGGTTCACGGATTGAAAAATCTCAAACTGGAGCCGTTGAACATGACTATAGGGGTGCAACTTAGGCCGTGTTAAGTCAGAAACCTGATTTTAAATAGTATATGAACTTACTTTTTCCCAACCCTAGTCCAAACAAACCGAATTCAAGGAACCTGATTTATAAATATGATAAAGTTAGGATTTAAGTCAACCCGAACCCGAGATCAATTTCCCAAGTTGTGTTTATTATCAAATGTATTACATACATAATATTTAAACAATATTTATTTATATTTTACATATTTATGTTATTTATATTTATATCTTAATACATTTTGACATATTGTAATCATATTATAAATAAAAACTATCATTTTTATATTTATTTATCTTTTATTTTTATCATTTACTTTACATCTATTAATTTTATTCCTTTATCTTATTTTTTATGTTAAATTTTTCTAGAAATTTCTTTATATTGTTATTTTAAAAATTTTGTAATTTCACTATATATTATTATTTTTTCTTACATAATTTGTTATTATTATATATTTATATGAAATTCTAAACTTATTATTCTTAACTAAAATATAAATTTATCAACATAAATTTCAACCCGAAACTCAATCCAGACTCGATTTTCAAAAATAGGGTTTATGTTTTACAAATACAGTTAAAGTTAGGGTAATGGTTAATGTTTTATAAATAAGGTTGGAGTTAGAATTGAGGTGAACCCGAGTTGCACCCTTACATGGTGGGTGTGTTTACTGCACTCCAATAATATTTTCAAAACTTTTCCCTATGATTACATTATTTTTCAATCATTTATAAATATTCTTCAATAAAACTTTTCTCTATTCCTAATCATTATTTATATCTCTTCACATCACTCTTACATTTTTAAAAAAAAATTTCACAATAATTTTTTTATTCCACAAACCAAATACAAGGTATGGACGTTTTAATGAAGAGTTTTAAAATATAAAAAAAATTTAATAATTTGATTTGAATATTTGATAATAAAAAGTGTTGTTGGATTCCACGAGAATGTAGGATTAAGATGTGGGCGAAAAAAATATTATTGTCTGTTAGAGATGTGAAAAGTTGTATAGAAATGATGACATGCTGTATAGAAATAATAAAACTTTTCGATCTAAAATTTTTTACTCTTAATAATTATCTTACTTTTAAAAAAAAAATTCACATATTCCTATACAACTTTTTACTTTTTTATTATTTCTGCATAACTAATTTATGTATTATAACTATTTTCTTTATTATTCATTGTTACTCTAATCATATAACATAATTTTCTCTCATTTTGAAAGTTTTTAGGCAAAAAATTTACTTCTAATTTTTTTTTTTTTTTATCATTTCTCGAGTACACTCCGCGAGCGTAAAACATCACGTGGGTGCCGGTTAAGCAGCGGAATTACCACCACAATCCTTGACTGTGGTGGTCCATGTGAGTGGGCCCCACGAACTATAACGTTGACGTTGTCGGGGTGATCAAAAGGCCATCGCCGTTCGCCGCGGTGCCCGACGTGATTCCGCCACGTCTCGAAGAAAACGAAATCCTTGACCGCGTGCCGCGTGCGCGCGGGCTTCCCCATCCACATGGGCCCATCCCACGATGCTGGTCCCGCTCCTCCGGCGAACCAGTCAACCAGCACGCGACACGTCCCTTGCAGATGACGTGGCTTCCTGTTTTCCGAGCGGCGTCTTCTTCGGCTCCGGAGATTCTCCGTTTCATCGAGCCTTGTCGCTCGCGTACGCTCCGGGCACCTGTGCTGCCTTGAGACCTGCGCGCTCAGACTATCGGTATATTTTTTATATTATTATAATTTAAACATATAAAATATCTTTTAAAAATAGAAAACTTGTCTAATTTATCCATTATTTAGTAGGATCGTGATTATATACGATGCATCGCTATGCATCATTTTTTTATTTTTAATATTGCTTTATTTCATTTTTATTTAGGCCTACGTATATTTAGTTTATATATTAAATGTTAACAAATTTAAAATGTTTTTACATATAGTATGCGTTTAGGAAGTGATAAAATTCGTGGGTGAAAAACTGTTTTTGAATTTTTTTTTGAAATTGGAGAAAATGATATAATTTGACAAAAGTATGATAAGAAGTAACAAAAATAAAACTAAAATAGATATGTTAGTTATATGAATAATTATTTAGAAATAATTAGAAAATTAGGTAGTTATATAAGAAGATGTATAAAAAAAATGATTAAAAATAAGATAGTTGTAAGGAGTAAAAAAGTTTTAGATATAAAAGTTTTATATCCAGCCAAATATGCTAGAAGATGGTATTTTGTTAATTCTCAACAACTACTACTTCTCAATCATTTCATTATATTTTTTCATGAAAATTTTCTAATTTTTTATACAACTATCATAAATTCCACTCATTATCTGTATCATATCCATCATTTTCTTCCATTTCAAAACTTTTCTTCTACAAATTGTACTCCATGACTAAAAATTGTATCAATTTTTACGAAAATGTCACTAATTTTAAAAATAAGAATATCTATAAATCTCCAAAAAGGAAAAAATTGATACATATATTCAATACACTTAGATTAAAAGTCGTATACAAAAATTTTCAAAAAATATACATGAGTTTTTGCACCTGAGTGCACCAAAGCCGAGTGCACCCGGGTGCACTAAATCTAGCCTGAAAGTTTTGCTAGTCGTGATTTAATGCACCCAAGTGCACTTAGCTTCAGTGTACCTGGGTGCACATACTCATTTTTTTAATATTTTTTTGAAATTTTTTTTGTACAACCGTTAATTCAAGTGTATTTAAAATGTGTGTCAAATTTTACCATTTTTGGAAATTTGTAGATTTTTTTGGATTTTTAAAATCAATAGCATTTTCGTAATTTATAAATTATGAAAATGTAACTAATTTTTAAAAATTCAAAAAAATATCTACAAATCTTTAAAAATGATAAAACTTGATACACATGTTAAATACGCTTAAATTAACAGTTGTATGAAATTTTTTTAAAAAAATAAAAGAAAATAGGTTAAATACACCTGATGCACCGAAGCTAAATGCACCCGAGTGAATTTAAAAATATTCTAAGTTTTATCGCTTCTCAAACATATCCACAATAAAAAAATTTCACCTATGTTATATTTCCCGTACATAAGAAGATAAAAAAAATTATTTATGAAAATTTGTAAAAATCATATTTTAAGAATTCAAAAATGGTAAATTTATATGAACTAAATGCACTTTTGCGCACATAAAAATGGAAGATATAACTCAAAAAATAAAAAAAATGATGCATCTTAGGTTGCCAAGCCGACTATAATCATGTCACTATTTAGTGTATTTAATAAAAAAATTTAAAACTATTTTGTTGTCCTCTTGATTATAAGATTCTAAATAAGATTTATAATAGAATTTAATTTGAAATTTTTGCAAATACGTCTACACGGTTTAACTAATATTGCATCTGTGCTCCTAAATTTGCCAAAATTATAAATATGCTTACAAGGTTTGTATAAAATTACAAACATGTCACATCGTTAGGATTTCATTAAAATTTTCTGTAAAATGAAAATAATGCCCTTTAATCCAAGTGATATATTTGTAATTTTTGCAAATGTCGTACGCATATGCAAAAAAACTAAAAAATAATATATGTAAAACATAAAATAATGAAATAACAAATATGTCCACAAGATTTGAAAATTGCAAATGTACCATTTAACTTAAAAGACATTATCGTCATTTTATAGAAAATTCTAATAATTTTCTAATGAAAGGGACAAACTTGCAATTTTATGCAAATCTTGTGAGCATAGTTACAATTTCAGTAAACTTAAGAACTTAGATGCAATATTGGTCAAACACTGTAGATATGTTTGCAAAAATTTCTTATTTTCAAATATGATATGATTTTTAAATAATTGATTTAAAATCAAAACTGAAGAGACATGTGATAAGTGTTTTTGAAAATAAAATAAACGTAAGATTAATCTCAAAATGGAACTATTCTACCCAAGTTGCAATCTTCTACACAGGGGATGCTTCTATGAAATCTCTCTTCTGTGTAACCCTTTCCATTTTAAATATCTTGATGGTTGATTAAAAATCTATTCAATTTATTATATTTAGTATTATTTATAGTATCTTAAAAACTCTTTCATTTGCCTAATATCACTATACATTGGTTATATCTATAAATGTATAAAATCAATATAATAAAATAATTTAATATTAAATATCAATTTAAAATCGTATTTTCAACATCTAAACGGTTTAAAATACCACTTCTATGTCCATAAATGATTTTATAAAGTATTATTTCATTTTATCATATATATGAATGAATCTAAGCATTTTTCCAAATTTACATATGAATGTACTTATTTTTTAGCAAATTTGGCCTAATACACATATTCGATTCGAATGAAACTTAATCTCTTAGCTAAATAAATTATGTTAAGTACAACAATAAATTAAATTTTTTCATGAAGTATCAAAAATTTAAAGTTTAAAGGGATTAAATGAAACCGCTTCTATGTAACCCAATTACATAGAAACGGATTATCCACACATAATCCTTGTATGTTTTAACATTTTGCGCAAAAAAAAATAGTAAGTTTTAAACCTTGCCAAAACAAACCTTGCAATCAACATAACATTTATATATATAAGGTGGCCCCACACATATTATAATGTAATGAAACTTTATACAATTATTTATCTATATAAAAATTTTATAGAAAATGGTTTAAATGTTTAAAAAACCACTTTAAAGTTGTTATTTACATTAAACTATTTTATTACGTTGAATTTGTACCATTTTCAGATGAAGTTCATACACATATCCGATTGTGATGAAAATTGTTATGATAATAGAATACATTATTCTAAATATAATGGGTGGAGTAGATTATGATTCGATCATCATATGGGGCCCATTTCAGCAGTGTTGCACCAGAACTTCTGGTGCAGCGCCACTGCACCTGAATATTCCTATATATATATATAGAATATATTCCTATGCAGCATATCTGAAATGGGCCCCACATGATCATGAAATCATGATCTACTCCACCCATTGTATTTAGAATAATGTATTCTATTACCATACCAATTTTCATCCCAATCAGATATGTATATGAGCCCCATCTGAAAATGGTACAAATCCAACGTAATAAAATAGTTTGATGTAAATAAAAACTTTAAAATATCTGATTGGGATGAAAATTGGTATGGTAATAGAATACATTATTCTAAATACAATGGATGGAGTAGATCATGATTTCATGATCATGTGGGGCCCATTTTTGGGCCATTGTACCGCTGTTCCGGTGCAATGACGCTGCACCGGAACAGCGCTCTCTCTCTCTATATATATATATATATATAATGCCAACATAACATATATTAGGTTCCCTAAAGTGTAGTCAATTCTTATCTACAATAACCTTATTTTAAAATCATTCTCACATCTTCCTATACAAACTACCTTACCTTTCAATTATTTTTACATAATATTAATACAATTTATCTATTTTAACTTTATTCTCTTTACTTCTTATCATTATCCTTATGCTGACAAATCATTTCTTTGTATTCAAAAACTTTTATGCAAAAACTTTTGGTCCAAAAATTCTAATTTATCTCTACTTGTTTTACAGCATGTCAATAAAGATGTCATTGTCATCTCAGGCACAGCTAACACAGCTAAGTGATTTGAATGCGTGAGTGAGATTTCAGTTTTGAGTCCGGAGCGATAGTCTCCATTGAAATCCAAAAATAATAATAAGATTAAAAAAAATACAGCAATATTTGCATCTCTTTTACATCATCTCATTTCAAAGGTTCTATTATTTATCTTTGTAAATATGAATAAATGAACAAAAATGCAGCGATAAGAATCGGTTTAAAACGATTTGGACATAGATTGGTTTTGGAAACATGGGTAATGCTGACAAAAAATAAGTTTGCCATAGACAGTTAAAAGAGTGGTTAAATGTTGCATCGTACTTGTATATGAGGGGAAAGAATAGGAAACCTTTCCTAACTTCCGAACAGAGCAGAACTAATTTGCTGTCACATATTGAAGGTATCAGAAAGAACGAGAGATTTGCTGTCATCTATCCTAAGAAACAGGACTAACTAATAAACGAAATTGATGTAGTAAGTTACAAAAAGCTAGGTTCAACTGAGATTCATGTAGCAGACATATTGCACACACTCCAACATAATGGCCATCTGATCATTATGGAGTTGCTATTGAGCCTGCCAAAAACGAGCTTTCATGAATCAACATGTGGATCTATACATTTTAGGAGTCCCACGTGGCCAATGTAACTAGCGTTGCAAAGCAATAACACAAGCCATGCCACGCACAAGAGAACATGCTTATTTCCTGACCTGTCTGAAGGATCAACTGGGGCTATATCAGCAGACGTAAGAGTTAGCATATTGCCAACAAGGCCATCCGTCTTAATATTTGATAGGAATTCAGGTTGGAAGCGGATGGCTTCAGAACAATCCCTATGCAACCCATAATCAGCACAAGTATCGAGATCTTATTTTCCCAACAAAAAAAATAATAATAAAATAAAAAACAACTGATGTCAATCCCCTCTGATGCATTGCACATGATGTGCATGATCAGTGTATGCAACTAGCATATTTAATTTGCTTTATTCAAGTAATATCAACGTATAAAACTAAGATAAAAAGACGGGCTTCATTGTTTGTATCTCCTGTAACTAGAAACATAAAATGACGATGCATCCTTTGAGAATCGTGTTCCTTCTAAGTTCTAACCTTATAGAAATCTAGGAGCCTTGTTTCACAAACTTCCTTTTATCTGGTATAGAAATCTAGGAGCCTTGTTTCACAAACTTCCTTTTATCTGGGATCTGTGTAACTTGGTGAATTTCCAAACCAAATAAACAAGCGATCCACATTCCATTCAAGGAACCATAGAAACTCACAGGGCACAAGCACCTCCATTAATCTGATAATAGCTTTGGAACCTCACTATTTAGCGTTAGCATTGAAAGGATCTCCGAAACAGAAACCCCCAAATGAGGTCTACCTTATTGTGTTTCTCCTACATATCAACTCCTTGCAGAAGCTTCAAATTGTACATGCAGGACTCCCTTAAGGTTTTGATCAGTGTTCAGACATGTTTCACAACCAGGTAGTCTCTAGTAAAACTTCAATGTTGACACCTGATTTCCTTTTTGATGTAGAACAAAAGGCCATGTACCAATTTGGTATAGAACAAAAATGCTTTTTTAGAATGAAAATGGGGCAGACCTTGGCCCGAAATAAAGCTTCTCAATGGAGTATTGAAAAATTAAAGGTAGGAATCAAAGAAGAGAAGAATTTGAGAAGATAAAATAATAGAACTTGAAAATGAGAAAAGAATTAAAAGAAGAAGTGAATAACTTCACTAGAAGAAGAACCAAAAAAAAAGAAGAAGAAGAATTAAGGAGAGAAGCGATATCAGAAATTTAACTTTCAATAATCAAATTGAATCCAACCTTTTGCATCCTATCATAACTATAAAAAACTGACCTCCAAAGATGGTTAAGTAAAATAAATAAAGCACTCATATAAATCAATCATTGCATTCATCAATATTTTAATTATTTGAGGCATCCATCAAATCACAAATAAATCAAACATCTATGTATGAATAAAATAAATGTCCAGTTATATTATACATTAGTTACTCCTGCAAAATATGTACAACCTTATTTTATGAACATGAAACTGTGTTTAAAACAATCAGGGTATCCATTTGAAGCTTGATACATATTCTACAGAAGCAAACTGTGCTTAATCTTCCACACACAATGAGCCGCCAGTAAAATGAGAAAAACAACAAAGAATAGAAAGGGAAATCACAAAAATGGACAGCAGAAGAAATTTCCTCTCCAAACAGATAACGCTTTTTACATATTGAATAAATTTAATAGTCTACAGTAATTAAAATTTAGCAATGAAACTGTTGAGGGGGTACATATTGGATTACACCCCACTACAAGGGGACAATGCACCACAGGACTGAAGTGCTTAAGGAATAAACGTCCAAGGTTTGTCAGATATTTTCTCCTATCTATCTTTTGAAATCAATGTTCAAGTACACTGCAGTTGATCTGACATTCTTACAATGAATAAGAGGCTTCATATGCTGATGAACTCAATTTCTTTCCTATGATGCAGATGTGTAAGTGTACCGCGTCTGAGCCCCAATAAGAAGCTCAACAAGTTTAGCTGCATCCACAAGGAAAACATGTGATCTAGTTACAGAAATTTAGTCACCCTTTGAATCTTTCTAAATCCAAGAATAAATTTTAACTTTTCTCCTTTCTCAACAATGCATGTCTCTTAGGAGATAAGTCCACGGATGATAAGAAAACATTTCAGCTGACATTTTTTTTTTAAAATGACTAAGATTTAATAGAAAGTTCTGTAATGTGTGGTCCCCAAAGAAAAACATCTGAATGCTCATAATTACTCGTTCAGTCAGTTTCTAGCTGCCTAATTTCATGAAGAGTTCGGATCATTTGATGTGGGTGGGATCAGACATGAACATTGATCACTAGGCCCACCCGCTCAACAGGCAGCTGGAAGGGAAAACTTAGTGTGGACTAGTTCAACCTAACAAAGCCCCATTCCTTTCAACCTTGCAACATATAATATCTCATTGTCAGAAGAAAGACACTTGAATAGAAAACAATCAATGAATACAACTTAGGTGCTTCTTGGCAGACATCTAAATATGGGTTGAAACATTTTAGTTGCCAGCAAATTATATATTTGAAATGGTCCACTCTAGTTATTATTGACAAGAAATGATCACATATTGGGAGCCAAGATCTCTGATACCAAACTTTTTGGCAGCAAAAAATGAGATCGAATCACTTTTTAGCATCTACAAAACAAAGTCCTCGTCAGTAAAATAAAGTATAACACACCTGAAAGAAACCCTATCAGTGGAACTGGACCCAAAAGTTTCTCAACATGTTCAAGGTGGTGCCTGCAATATCAGAATACAAGAATGCAACTTGTTTAAAATTTAAAAAAACAAATGCTTCGCATAGGGCTGATTTGATGATAGTTAGAATTCAAACACAGAATTACCGGGTATGATGACTGAAGAAAGGATCTCTCATGAGGTAAAGTGCCCACAATAGCTTTCTTCTTTTTATCTAGACCAAACCAAGGCAAGCTTATTTAGCATCAAAGTAACATGTAACATGTAATTTAACATAAAAAATCATGCAATAACAGTAGGAGGAGGTTCCATAGCCGTTGATTGCATTCTTCTGTTAGTCAATTATTATGAGTAGATTCCATCAAAAAAAATTTATTACAAGTAGAAAAAAATGTAAAATCAGAGTGTTTCAAATTTACAGCTAACAGATTTTTTAAACATACCTCATCCTTTTCAGCTGGAGAAAGTGGAAAAGAATTTTCTCTGCTGATGCATCCTGCATTCCTTACACGCAAAAGAATGCCCATTCCAGTGACATCTACAGTTAAAGAAAGTGTCCACGGTATCCATGAATGCACTCCATATTTTCTTATGGATAGAACATAAATAAGAGGTCTCAAGATGTACAAAATTTCTCCCAACACAAATAGTCCACCAGAGATTCCCTTCTCAGACCAAATGCTTGCCAGGGTTGGCTTCTTAGTTGCCAAATCTGCAGCACCTAAATTAGCATAAGCATCAAGATACAAAATTTTGAGTCTAAAAGTGCTAAAAAATCTAACACAAGGAAAGTCCCTAGTTCCATTGAATAGCAATCAGTAGCTTGTTACCAGGATGGCCATCAACTTGAGCATGAAGATGTTGGATCCTATTCAACCATGTTGGGTCTGAGGCCATCTTAGCATTCTCTCCAAATCTTGTCAATGCAAATAAAGCCCTTCCTTCTGGATTCCGCAGATCGTGACTATGGAAATCCTGCAAGTGCCCATTTGCCCCAGGATATCCACCAGGCCTTGGAAAATGTCCCATTTCAGACTCCAGTGAATTCTGATTCTTCACCACATTTGGAACCTCCCCACCATGCAAAATCATCTTATAACCACCATCATGGAACAAAGCTAACCTAATCAGAACCCTGAAAAAATTTAAATGATATTAGAAACTGACCAACTTCAGATGAAATAAATAACACTGCCATAACACAAGAACAAGCCGACTCAGTATGTAGGGCCAATAAAACTGAACTGCAATCATTCTTGCAATGCAGCACCAGAATTGCAGGTTCATTTCCTTAACAGCCAACATGCACCCCATCTAATTATTCATTATGTTAGGAGAAAAGCTCTATAATCATAAGTTTATCTGGTGCGATCAAGAAATTCCAAAAAAGCAGAAAGGCATTGATTTTGACATGATTAAGTTATTTGGGAGCACCATTTTTGAAATGACAGCAGTGGGAACCTCCACCTCCTTCACTCTCAGTTGGAACTGATGGATGCTATTAGATTCAACTAAGAAGTTTAGGGCTTGGGAGAATCACATGTGAAATAATAAACACTAATTGTTATTTTTAAGTCTCATATACTTTTGATCACTGACTGACATGGTGTTAGGAACTTGAAAGACCCTACCGATGGTATTATAATTAGTTGCATATTCCAGTGTGAAACCAAATTTATGGATTTGATCTGGTACATTCCTCAAGACATCAAACAGTAGCTAGGCCTTATAATTAAATATCAAAAAATCTTCGCATCTTGGATTCAAATTTCAAAAAGACCTATCTTGGGCAGAGCCACTCGAAAGGGAAAAAAGCTAGCTACCATAAGAGTAAGAGCAGTATAAAGCATCGTAGGATGGTTAGTTACCATCAAAGTAAAAAATTGCACAAAGAAAGAGCTATTGAAGATGTCAGCTGCAAAGCATGATGGTCTATTAGGATCCCTATGCACCTTTTACCCTATTGTGTGAGGCATTGGTTACATTATCAAACATAGAACGGAATATTAGAACTTTCTGTAGCGAGTTCCTCAAAACCTGAATATTTTCAGACGCTGGTTGGACCTTCAAGACAATGAGATTCTTAAAACTAAGGTGATAGTTTCTTCTTTTAGTATCAATTTCTATGGCTTCACATTGTTGAAGGTGACTCTAGAAATGTGATGCTCACTGTGCGTAGAATGCATGCACGACACACAAACACATAGAGCCATGCTTTTTCTGCTAATGATATCTTATCTATTGGCAGCTGATTTTGGCATTGCACCAGATGCAAATCAGTCAATTTGATCAGTTCGACCTACAAAAAGAGAGGGAAAAAAAAGGTGTTTTAGATTATAAAACAGTATCTTTTCATCATTTTATTGAGGAATGATCCTGTTAGCCTGAACTAAGTACATGTTCTACTTTACTTAGCCCACCTCAAAAATCTTATTTATAATAATTTTTTTTATTTATTTATTTTATACACTTGTTTATCTAAGTGTATTTGACATATAAACTAAGTTTTACCATTTTTGGATATATGCACATATTTTTCTTTTAGATTTTTAAAGATGAGGGTATTTTAAATACATATATACACATAAATTTTTAAAAATCTAAAAAAACTATATACATATATCTAAAAATAGTAAAACTTAGTTTATATATTAAATACGCTTATATAAACAAGTGTATAAAGAAAAAAGCAAAAAAAAAAAAATATATTATAAATGAATTTTTTTGAAGCGGACTGAGTAGGCATTTACTTAGCCCGGGCTAACTAAATCATTCCTTCCTTTTATTTACTCTGCAATTGACACCCACGGACCAAAATCAACTCGCCCCGAAATTAAAACCAAGACTGTCTTAAAGTTACCATACGGGGAAGGTGTGACTGAATTGGCTTACTTTGAAGCTTCCATGATGGCAATAACATTCCACTTCTTGTCATCGCCGTAGAAGTGTTGGGCGGCAACTTCGACTAACGTTTCCAAGTCTTTAATCATAGAAATGCACAAAGACCACGGGAAGGACTGCTCCACAATGCTCATACCTTTACGAGCGGTTCCGGCGGCCGCATCGATGATGTGCTGGTTTACGGCAGTGATTACGCCCACAAAAGCGGTCACTGCGCAACAAGATTGGATTTTTCTCAACACCCTCAAATACATGCGTCAATAGGAGAAAGAAGCAATTTGGCAGTGATCTTGCGTTGATGAAGCGAGACATCTCGTAAGATTCACAAGAAGAAGCCAATGTTACCAAAATTTCACAAAACCTGCTTCTGGCCCAATCTCCGAAGCGGAGAAGCGTTCTGGCAGCAGCCATGTCATTCCCTGAGCATAGGCATATCCAAATCCAAATCCAAATCCAAATCAGAAAATCGCAGAATAAGAGAGGATGAACAAACCAGAGACAGAGAGGGAAAAATGAAGGTTACGTTAGCAAGAGATTCCAAGGAATGGACGAAGTCTCTGTTCTTGGTAACCCAGTTTTTGTATGTTTCCATCGCTTCTCTTCTCCTTCGCGCGCCCAATTAAGCTTCTGCAAACGCAAAACAAGGGCGGTCCCTTGAACAGAGGAAAATGAGAAATGTCGAATCGGCACTGCGAAAAAGATCCGGAAAGTTACGAGAACCCCAGGGAACGATTAGGCGGGGGTGGGGTGATTAGGACTTAGTGGAGTGGGGCCGTGCCGCCGTGGGTGTGATTTCAGATTTTTAATTTTCTGTTACATAAATATCCGAATATTTTTTATGATATAAGAAATTGCAAGTGTGACTGATTTTATTAAAAACACTTTTTCCCTCGAATTTTTGAAGGTGAAAATCGAAGGCTGGTTAGGGCATGCCAAACACTAACCATACGTTTAAAAAATCACATTTGACCTCACTTTTTAGATTGTATCATGACAAAGTAAGTTGGAACCTCCTATTTCTTTAATAAGTTTATCGAGATGATGAGTCGGATTGAAAAACTGCGTCAATGTATGATAATTTAAAAAATTTATATAAATATCAATATAAAGTTATCACTATAATAAATTTAAAAATTCAATGCTTGAGTAAAACACAATTACCATAACAAAGTGTTAGTAAATTTTTTAATAATTTCATTTAAAACTGGGCCTTAATAAATATGTGTATTTACCTTTAATAAAAATAATATAAATATAAAATTTTAAATTACAATTAAAACTGCAATAATGCAAAATAGTAATATTTATTCTTGAAAGATATAAAGAACATTGATAATACTTTTATTTTCAATGATAAATTATGTGAAGGATATAACTTAAAAACATATAAGTAGTTAAGAAATAATAATTTATCAACATAAACAAGTTAAAAAATGAATGTCATGTTCACGTTAATAAGTCAAACACATCTATTCAACAAAATCATATTTATATAAACTAGTTATATAATCTATAAAAATAATTTACATCTGGGTAAGGTGGGTTAAGGTGGATTAAAACATAGTCAAGTTAGTCTGCCTCCTGCAGAAGGGGTCTCAAAGCAGTGAACTGCCTCATTCTATTACATTAAAATCTTTGCCCCAACCTTTGGAGAATCAGGAAGGTGTTAGGGGTCAACCCAATCACCTTTTTCACCCTTAATCTTTTTAAGACTGTTTTTCGTTACAATTAAGACCCCTTTTTTTTTATTGGAGAAAAGAGGTGACTCCAGCCCACCGCATCAGTTAAAGAAGCTAATGACGAGAGGGAAAATCAAAGAAATGGGTAAATTGTACGACAAAGCAAAAGCTGCTAGCATATGAGTAATACAATTACCACTTCTCAGAATATGCAAGAACTCGCATCTGATGAAACCATGGCTACGATCCTTTATCATATGAATGAGATGACCAATAGATGAGCAAATGAGGCATTAAGAAAAGAAAACAAGAAAGGATGAGTAAATCAATTTCAATGATAATATTTGTGTAGTGTGATTCCATCACCCACAAAATCCCAAGGAGCATGCCATTGGTCTCGATCCAAAGTGGGTTGTCCAATCCCTACCAACGCCATCGATGTGTGGCTCGAAAAAAGCCCTCTGAATCACAAATGATTGCTGCAGTTGCCACCATTCCTATATTTCTATTAAAGGTTACATCGATGTTGACCTTAACCTGAGTTATGGTGGGTGGTGTCTATCTAACTTGACCACGGTGGATAGGAGTGAAGGATTTGAAGTAGACATTAGCTAAATCCAACTGATGGATTGAGTGAACTCATTTGTTAGAGATTTCTACAAAATGTGGTGATTCACCCCTTGTGTGATGCTAGTTTCTATATTGCCAGATCTTCCAGCACGACAAAACAAAGTGTTTGAGATATAGCTATTGATGGTTAGAGGTCATTTGTTGAATAACATCGAGCAGGTTGCCTCCTAGGTTTGGAGAAAACTACCTCTTGAGCGACGATTCATGAGCTTAGAAGATAACACCAAAATGTGTAAAGCGTCCTCTTTGCTGGATCTGCATAATGGGTAGGTGGTATCTAATTGAATATTCAAATGAAAAAGATTTACCTTCATGTGAAGTGTATTAAGTATCAATCTCCACCCAAAAATGAGGATTTTCGGATGCAATTTAAGCCGCCAGATTTCTCAAGCAATGGTCATGGTGTCTCGATCAACATTGTGCAATCTACTGCTACAGCATGTGATAGCCCTATATGCTAATTTCACAGTGAAGATCATATCTGGTTCTAAGGGCCAAAATATAACATCTCCAACTAGTTGAATTGGAAGTGAGATGTTACTTATGATAACCTTGACCTCTAGCTCCTTCCACGGTGTCATCAACCGGTCTATA
Source organism: Annona cherimola (assembly GCA_030490835.1). Lineage (NCBI taxonomy): Eukaryota > Viridiplantae > Streptophyta > Magnoliopsida > Magnoliales > Annonaceae > Annona > Annona cherimola. The sequence continues at coordinate 31,099,359 of CM059974.1, forward strand.
AAGTGTTCCACTTATATGTCTTTTTTCACATATACGAGCAAGGAGCCAACCTTCACCAGATCCTTGAGGTCCAAATGTCTTGGAAGAGATTAATAGTTTTACCATTGCTTAACCCGCCAACAACATATGGGTTTGATTTGATCCCTGGCTGATGTAATACTTTTCTAGATGAAAGAAGAGTTGGGATTTGGATTACAGAGCCAAAAGTCTCCATGCAGGAAATATTTTGCCTTCACGAATTTATAACACAGAGAGTTTGAGGTAGTGACAAGTCGCCAAGCTTACTTTGCTAGCAAGGTAAGGTTGAAAGATGAGAAGTCATGAAATCTCATTCCACCAATAGCTTTTAAATTGCATATCTTGTGCCACGAAATCCAACTAATTTTTCTTCTATTTTTTAGTTTCTAGAGCAATATCCCTATCAGACAATTTTCATTCGTTTGATTTTGGGTGTGAATTGATAATCACAGGCTAGTTATGTTGGATAATTTTTTTTTGGTTGTTGAATAGGTGTTGGATGACATTTTTTTTTTATAGATATTCATATACATCATCATCTCAACCGGTATTACAATAAGCACCTGAAACATTTTTACAATATTTAAACACTACTTCATAAATATCTTATCAATATTCTAATTTTTTCTTACAGTATTTTCCTGATATATGAACCGGGGAACACTCCCACGAAATATTGAGGAGACTATGCGCCACCAAAGATGCATGTTTTTTTTGCGCCTGCCTGCGGAGATTGAATCAGCATGGCTGGCAAAATGCTATTTACCATTGAGGGTGTTGGATGACATTTAAAGCAGGGGAATGCTTCTACTGTCAATTGTCCATACAAATCTTTGATGATGTAGGTCGGAGAGTAAACGAGGTTGGTTCAAGTTCCAACTCAACCCCATCTAACAAACCCAATTTAATTTACGTGTTGAACATATTCAATTAGAGTCCAACAAGAATAGATGAAAAATCCACTCATCTCTACCGCATATAATTTCCAAAAATAATTTAATATCTTAAATATTTATTTATTCTATTTTTATTTTTATATTTTAATTATTTTCTTACGTAACTACCTAATTTATTTTTACTTGAGCTCCACTTTTTTGTAACCAAGTACATAGAAATGGTCTCATATAACCCTATTAATTTCTAAGATGTTCATGATTGTTGTAAAATCTAATATATTTATTATTTAATATCACTTGCTTAGCTAAAAAATAAAGTTTCATTCAAATTAAGTATGCACATGGGCCATATTTGCTCAAAAATATATATCCTTGTGTAAATTATTAAAAACGCTTAGATCCTTCACACATGTATTAAAATATAAAAATATTTCATAGAGTTATCTATTCACATAGTAGTGCTATTTTAGATGTTCAAAATGCTATTTCGAAATTGATATTTTAGTATTAAACTATTTTATAATATTGATTTTATATATTTACAGACGGGACTCATGTGTAATGATACTAAACAAATGAAAGAATTTTCATAATATAAGGTTTTCATAGAAGCAAGCTTGTCCATACTTTACCTATATCATAGCATATTAATCTCATAATTTTTTAAAATATTTCCTTTTCTGCTCTCTTTTCTTCCCAAATTGCCAAATGGACCCTTATAATATTACTGTGTGAGTTATTTTGAAACATAGATGTTGAACAATTGAATCAACCCATCTTGAAAGAGAAGTTGTGTGGGTTAGGGTTTGGTCAATTCGATTCAATTTCGTATATTAATATTTTTTTCTCCGTCATTCTCTTATTTAAAAAGTTTTATATTAGCACCTTTCAAATTCTGCCATTTAATTTTTTTTGACACAATTCTGCCATTTAATTTTTGATAGGCATTAAATATTATAGTGGGACCTAAAATGACCTCAAGCAATTTTTTCTTTAATCTTTTAAGTGTAGAATCAAACCTTTAAAAATTAACTTTTAGAGAGAATCATTTTCAATCAATCCCAGTAATAGATGTGGATTTTGTTTATTTAAAAGAAATAGAATTTTAAAAGTTACAAAACCAAGAACCTACAAATCCTTGTTGATCTTTAGGAAGGAGACGAAGAAGCATGTTTAGGACAAAAGTGAGCTCTTCAAAACCAAATTACATATTGAATATAACTGTAACATCTCATATCGGTTAGGATGAATGAGAGAGCCTGGGCTATAAGTGTAAGCCGCTAGTAACTCTGTCGAGACGTTTTTTCGGGTACATTCAGGGTACTCAGAATGACAAAACTGTGAAGGCTAAGGTCCAAAGCGGACAATACCTGCAACAGTTGGGCCGAGGTGCTACAAATGGTATCAAAGCTAACTCCCGATATCCTGTCGATGTGTCCAGAGGAAACTCATCCAACGAGGACGCTGGAGTCCCAAGGGGAGTAGATATAACATCTCACATCGGTTAGGATGAAGGAGAGAGCTTGGGCTATAGGTGGAGACCGCTAGTAACTCTGTCGAGACGCCTTTTGAGGTACATTCAGGGTTCCTAGAATGACAAAACTGTGCGGGCTAAGGCCCAAAGCAGACAATACCTGCAGCAGTTGAGCGGGGGCATTACAATAACCTTAACAATCCATTTTGCATAATAATTCCGCTCACAAGAGATAGATTGAAACTCTACTTCCAATCCAATTGAACGAGATGTTGAATCTCGATAATGGGAAGTCAAGAAGAGATTTAAAACAATCCAATTCCGAATTCGTGATTTGGTCGAGGTGCTGGCAGTTTTGCTATGGGAGTGGGAGCTTAATCTCCCATGTAGATAGGTAGGAGTTTGTGATCTCTTATATAAATAAGTAAGAGCTTGTTTTCTCCCATATGGACAGGTAAAAACCTGTTATCTCCCCTATACTTAATTGTAATATGACATAATGAGATATAACTTTGCATACCAATCACAACAAAAAAGAAAAAGTAATAACAGAAAACATCGAAGGTGCCGACTAATGCTTTAGGAGCTCTTGGGCTTATGTCAGCATCAGATTCCTCTTCTAACAACCTGAGAAGCTGATGATCATGCGCTTTAGCTCATTTCCTTCTCGTTGACTGCTTTAAGAGACTTGCTGCATTTGGGCCTGCACCGACCCAGAATACAAAAGAGGTCGTGGAACCAAGATTTTGAAGATTCGATCGCCGAGTAGTCCTGGATATATATAGGAATGCCCTCTGCACAGAAGGATCTCACTAACTCCTCTCACAGGCACATGCTTGCCACCCAAGAAATGAGCTAGTACTGGATTGTCCTTTTGGAATGAGGTAAAAAATAAATAAATAAAGAGAAAATAATGCAGTATGGCATTATAATGATTGAGAAGAAAGAAAACAAAAATAAAATAAACAGAGTAATTCTACGGAAAGACGCAAAAATAATTAAAATATAAAAGTAATAATAGTTAGGTAATTAAGATATCAAATTACATACATATATATATCGATCTCGCTTCCATATAATTATGTTATATAGAAACGGACCTGTGTAATCCTTTTAAAATTTAAGATTTTGATCCTTAATGAAAAATTCAATCCATTCATTATATTTAACAACATTTGTTTATCTAGAAAGTCAAGTTTTATCCCAATCAAGTATGTTTATGGGGCCACGTTTGTTCAAAAATATATATTCATGTATAACTTATAAAAAATGCTTAGACCTATTTGCACATGTATTAGAATGTAACAATGTTTTATTGAATCATTTATTCACATATACATAATATTTTGGACCGTTTAGATGCCAAAAATGCTACTTTAAAATTAATATTTTAGCATTTTTCATAATTTACACATGAATATATACATTTTCTAACAAATGTGGTCCAGGTTCAAACTATACCGGCCTGACATCTTCCTGTTATCTTTTTCTGGAAAATTTGGCTGGAATAAGGAGCTATGAAGACCAGAAGGAACAGCCAAACAAGCTCTGCTCTTTTGGTCACTGCTGCCGAAATAGGATTATCAGTTGGCACTGTCTGGTGCTCGATGGAATCTCTCAGGCAGAGATTTCGAGCCAAAAGTTATTGATAGGGGCGGTTTGTCCCCCTTAACTTATGTTGAGAGCAATTAGTATAGTCTACAGAGTAAAATTGATGGAGCTAGTTGTCTCTAGAATGAATAAGCTTGTTGTACGTAAATTACCAAAAAAAAAAAAAAAAAAACCGGAAGGAACGATGTAACCATGACTCCGACATCAGACGCGAACAGCAGCAGAAACCTATTCCTGCTTCAATTGTATGGAAGATGGTCGCAGGCTGCAAAATGCAGTTCTCTTAGAATGCTACTTTGAAGGCACCTTACACTCTGTGGTGCTCAATGGACAAGGAAGAGCAAGATTAAAAATTTTGAGAGAGAATTCGAATTTGGCAGAGGTTTATCAACCTTGTGATGACGTCTAATTTTCAAATATTGGTTGGAGTGTTGGACACATCAATCCAAAGAAGACAAGAAGACCATCTTTCCTCCATTTAGGTCTTCCTGCTCCCCCCCCTTAGCTGTTTGGGTAGGATTTCTTTACAACCGATTGATTAAGGCTGAGTTTGGTGGAACTGAAAATCATGACAAGTCTGGATCTCAGAATTTCGCTATTTGCAATTTTATATATTGCTTTTGTTCTTGGAGAAAGATACAAAAGAGTGGGACTTTAGGAGAGAAACACGAAAGAAAGAAGAAAGACAAAGGTTGGACAGGGACAAAAAGGGAGGGACGATGGTCACAATACACCAGGAATATAAAAGAATAGTTATAATTCCCCATGTGAAATGGAAGAGGGGGCTCAACAAGGTTAGCAGAAAACATCACGCATTACTCATGTTCATGTTCAGTTCTCACTCATGGAAACTATACGTTCATCTCCAGTTTCCACTAGTGAAATTCAGCAAATGTGTACTGTCAGATGTGGACGCTAGAAACGTTGAAAACAAGTCAAAACTAGCAGTCTTTATGGAATATATGATCATTCCTTTCAAAGGCTGCTTAGTAGTACCAATGGACCTGAAATAAGCATTTACGATCTCTAGACTATACACTGGGTTGGTAAAAATGGAACTATTTAGTTGATTTAACATCTGTACAATGCTTGGTATTAGGTAAGAAAATGGGAGAAAAAAATTATTTAGAATAATTTTAAATAAGTGAAAGAGTAATACGAAGAGATAAAGGTAATTATTAAGGCAGCGTTTGGAAGTGAAAAAAGAAAAAAGAAAAAATTCCTCCAATTTCCACTCATCTTTCTATACAATTTTTATACTTTTCAATTATTTATTCACATCTTAACATACCATTAACCTATCTATTTCAACTTTGATCCCTTTACTAATAACCATAACCTTGTCTATTTCAAAAATTTTCCACTGATTTTTTTCTGATAACAAAGAGAAGAAAGATAAATAGATATAGTAGATATATGGAAAAATATAAAATAATAATTGAAAATATAGGGTAGTCAGGTAATTAAGATTTCAGATCACATGAAATGGGTGAAAAAGAAGAAGAAATTTTTTTTTTTTTCGTTTTACCTATTACCAACCAAACAGACCCTTGTTGGCACATTTCCACATTAGATTTAAGTGGTTTTCCAATTTTCCGAAGCACTTCTTTCCTTTTTTCCTATTTGCAAAAATCCTGGATAGCAAGGAAAGGAAGCTGAAGTAAAATTATTTTTGAAAACGGGAAAAGAAATATGAAATTCATTTTAGTTGTGCACATACGTAGTTTCAAGTACCAATCTTATTCACAAGAATATTTAAATATTCATGTTTCCAAGCGGAAAAGCGTGAGAGAGAAAATGATTCGCATTCATCCTCTTGACTTTTCTCTCACACTCTTCCTTTTCCCTTGTCTTTCTAAGAAATCAAAAGAAATATTCTTTTTTTTCTCCTCCCTTGAATGTAGTTAGAATGAACCCATCCACTGTATCTACTGATGCTAGAAAAAGTCAATGGTTTTCATCTCCATATTAGTTTTGAACAAACACACGTGATAAGATCAACAACCACTAAAAATACACAAAAATTAGACTCTGAAAACAACTCGTTACTTACTTGTATTGGCAGGATACAATGATTACCCATAGACATCCCTTTCTTTTTTACTTGGGAGTTTTTGCCAATTGAACAAATCATATCCTATCTGTCATCAAGTGAGAAAACAATTTTTCACCTTCACAAATTTGAAAGAATAAATGAATTGCTCTATCAACAGTCCAAGCAGGACAGCAGTCTGCTTGACAATGATTTGAGAGGGACCTCTTCATGTTCCGAGCATTGTTCATCGCAAAGGCACAGATGCAGCACTTGGATTTAGTGAATTGCATCAAAAACAATTCGACAAAGGGGAATGCCAAGAGTGGCGGGACTCCTCGTCAACCCAACCCCCATGGGTCTCTAAATCAAACTTCAGATTTCAATCGTCTCCTGGTTGAGAGCCATATATCTCCATTTCTCCTTTTCAACAAAGTCTGCATCCAGGAATTTGGCCAGAAAAGCCCAAAGGCGATAAACATCCTCAAAATTAGCCAGAAAACTTATTGAGGCAGTAACCACAGATATCCCAGATGCAACTTTCTTGATTTTGCTACCTGCAACATCTACTTCACTGATCCTCGTCTCAATAATTTGATCCTTAACTTCTTCATACTTGTCTGAAAACCATATGTTGTGCAGGAACCCATAACTTAGAGAAATGTTGTTCCTGTCTGCAAGCTTCTGCACAAGCGCGGGCACCACCTTCTCGCCTTTCCAATCAAACACATTGAATGCCACCGCGGGTCCTCTGTCGAATTTCACTCTAGGACCATAAATTTTGATCAGGGGATGCCCATTTTCTGAATGTGGGTGTTGCAGTTTCAACAACGCATTTACGAGCCAATTCGTTAGGAACCTTACTCTGCTGCTTATCAGCAGCAGTCCCAAAGAATCAGCATGATCCAGGCCTCTGCATCCAATCTCCGTTTCCTGATCAGTATCGCTTCCTTTGGCTTCCCTGGTTCCTGGTTGAACTGAATTGTCATTCTCTAACTCTTCTATTTCATATGGCAAAGCCTTCTGTTTCTTGATGACATCTGGCTCACGAATTTCAGAAGTTTCGCCCTGTTCGAATTGGCCATCACATGAGCCAAAGGATTTCTCGCTTCCTCCAAAACTCACTTGATGAGACATTCGTCCTGAAAATGAGCATGTCATTCCCACTTCTTCTTCCTGTAACTGCAATTTGGAAAATTGGGCCTCTGATTCAGCAAAGGAAGTATCATCCGGCAGCTGGGGTAGCTTCTTTGGTGGAACAATGCCCACAATACCGATGCTCCTGGCGTTCCCCGATGTCTCCAAAACCGGAGCGCTGGATCTCTTTATAAACAGGCATCCAAACCCAGACGGGTTTTCCCCAAACACCTTGAAGAAAGAGCAGATGAGGAAATCCGGCCGGAAAAGGGACAGCCCCAGAGAATCCATGTCCTTGGGTCCCAATGCGCATGCATCCAGCAGCACATGCCATCCGTTCTCCTGGGCCAAGCTCATCCACAGATACGAATACCTGGTTCCGCTCATCCTCGACTGGAGCGGAAAGACGAACAGCCCCCTCTTCCTCTTCTTCCTCTTGCTCACCACCATCTTCCTCAATTTCGCGGAATGGATCCTCAAACCAGGCCAAGAGAAGCTGGCCGACATGATCTTCGCGTCCCTCTTCCTGGAGCTCTCGATCATCCCGCTCACCGCCTCGCTCTCGTAATCGTACACCGTCAGCAGCCGCTTATTGGATTGGAAGGGGTACGACTCCGCCAGCAGCTTGAAGGCCGACGCTCTGTTGGCGGTGCAAACCACGCAATAGTCGTCCTCGGGGATGTTGAGAAAACCCATGATTCTTTTCCTGATCGCGGACTCCAATCCCGTTTCTTGGTTGCCGTAGAGGACTTGCGAATGCAGGCTGACGGATTTGTAGGAGATGTCGAAGAAGGAGGATTGGGAGGAGAGCGGACCTGACGGAGGAGGAGAAACAGAAGAAGAAGAAGACGAAAGGTGCTTGGATAACTGATGCTGGGAGTAGGAGAAGAGGCCACAGCCGACGTAGTCGAGGCAGACGCGGGAAGAGAGGGAGAGATGGTAGTACTCATCGGCTCTGATTCGGTCGGCTTTCTCGGTGTCGCTGTAGTGCGGGTAGGCTTTACAGAAGGAGGAGAACGCTTCGTGGAGTGGGGGGATGGACTCGTGGTTGGTGAATTGGGTGTTGGGGAAGAGGGAGGAGGCGGTAGCGGCGGCGAAGTCGTAGCGGGAGGCGGAGGCGGTGGTGGGGGGCCGGCGGTGGGGGGGTTCGGTGAAGGGCAGGAGAGGAGTCGGGCAGCAGCCATGGAAGCAGGCTTGGGAGGCATCTCTCATGCAGGGAGACTGCATTTCTCCTCCTCTTCCTCCGCCTCACCTCCTTTTCTTCTCCTTGGATCCTCGCGATATCTTTCTTGCTTCCTCGGCTGCTTTTTTCATGATTTGTGGCTTCTCCTCCTCCAGAGTCCTGCCCTGCTGGGTTGAGTTATGAAAGGGATGAGAAAGGCAGACGCCCTGCAGAGTCTTGAAATTTTATTGCACCCGCTGCAAAATCTTTTTTTTTTAATTAATTTTAGAAAATTTATTTAATAAAATTATTAACCGAGGTGTATTTAATTTACTTATTAAGTTTTACCATTTTTAGAGGTTATATTTTGATTTTTAAAAATAGGAATATTTTATTCATTTAAAAAAGGTATTTTAGTTATTTTAAAAATGACTAAAACCTTTCTATTTTTAAAAATCAAATATATTTTTCAAAAATAGTAAAATTTAGTTTATAGATTAAATATACTAAAATTAACTGTTCTATACAAAATTTAAAAATAAATTTTGCACCTAAATGTATTAAAATTTCAATGCATCTGTGCATTGAAACATTATTCCGGTACCTCTTTCGGTAACTTAAGTTTTGCTTTCGAAATTCCAACTTTCATTTTTTTTAACAACTTAAAAACCATCGTTAAATAGTTGGCTTTTACTGCTATATAATAGTCAAATAATATATATATATATATATGCATGCATTTTTATAACTTTTTTATAAATTTAATTTTCTAAGTGCATTTAACTTATATATTAAATTTTATCATTTTTATAATCCTTTTATATATTTTTATTTTTAAAAATCAAGTTTTAAGGGATAAAAATATCTTGAATGCTATTGAAATTGATGGTTGTTAAAAAGTAAAAATTATATATATAGCTTAAAATGATAAAACTTGGTATACGGGTTAGATACACCTAAAAAATATATGGTTATGAAAAATGAAAATAAATAAATAAATATAAAAATGTCATCAATGCATCATACAAAATCAAGTTTCGATCTTCTCATACCAGTGATCCAAAAATATTTATTTTTTTGTTTTTATGAAATGTTTTTATAGATGTGTTAATCTAGTTATATTTAACCTCTAAACTTAAATCAACATATTTATAAAAAAAAATTCAAAAACACAAAAAAATACATTTTTGGACCGATATGAGCGGCTACAAAATCATGGTACTGAATGCAAAACTAACAGACTTTATATCATCATCTCATCATAATTTAGGGTGTGTTTGGTTGAAGGTAAAACTTTTGATAAAAAGTTTCTTGAGTAGAAGTTGTCAAATCAATAGAAAATAATGTGATATAATAGGAGTAATGATGAGGAGTAAAGAGAATAAAGTTAAAATAGATAGGTTAGTTGTATGAGTAGATGTGTAGAAATGATTGAAAAGTAGGGTAGTTTGTATATAAAAATGTGAAAAAATAATTAAAAAATAGAGTAGTTACGGAGAGTGAAAAGTTTTAGATTGAAAAGTTTTAGTTGATATTTTTTTGCCCTAAACAAATACACCCTTAGATCAAAAGTAGTCTTTATGAATGTGTAAACATAATTTAGATGATAAGTAGTCGACGTGAACGTGTAAAAATGTATATGAGAAGGCTTAGGATTCGAAGTTTGTAAAGTAACTTACCTTATTTACTCATCCAAGAGGTAATAAAAAAAAACTTTTATAATCACCGGAGATTTCGGTGGCTCTAGGCAAGATGTAAAAAATAAAAACCAATAAAAATAAAAATAAATAAATAAAAAGGTAAGAAAGAAAAAGCCTGCATATTCCCGCTCATAGCGGCCCGGATGGGATCTCATAAAGCGACCCAAGTTGTACGTGTCTCCCAGCGACTAAAATTTTTTCAGATCCGGATAAGGTAGACTCGGGTGCACGCTAGTGCAAAAATTTATTATTTTTATTTTTTTAAAATTTTTATGAAACTGTTAATAAATTTATGGATATTTTTTTAATTTTAAAAATAAGGATATTTGTTTTTAAATTTTTTAAAAAATGCTCACAAATTTCCAAAAATAGTAAAACTCCGCATATATATTAAATATACTTTGATTAACAGTTTCATAAAATAATTGAAAAAATTAAAAAATGAGTTAAACAGGCCCGGTGCACTGAAGCTGTATTTAATCATTCACCAAATTTTTTTTATACATATTTTTCCCATCTTGATCTTTCAATGTTTAATTTTAAAAACTATTTAATATTTTATTGTAATTTTAAAAATCAACAAAAAAGCATAAATACCATGCGCCCACTTGTTTACATGTACTTCTTATTAAGGAGTGTATTTAGGAAGTTATAAAACTTTTAAATGAAAAATTTTTATTGTAAAAGTTTTTGAAATTGAAAAAATAATGTAATATAATAAGGATAATAATGATGAGCAAAAGTAATAAAGTTAAAATAGATAAGTTAGTTATATTGGTGGCTACGTAATGAATGAAAAGTAAAGTAGTTATAAAGTATGATAATAAAAAAATACAGCAGTCGTTGATAATAAAAAGCTTTATTTGTAAACTAGCACACTTTTCATTTAAAATTTAAAAAATGGGAAATTTCGTTCGTACCAACAACATTTGTATATAATTTCTAATATACACACGATGTTTTACTAATTCTTCGTATGGTCATAACCCTAAATTCATGTCATACCTATATCATTAACATAACTGTTATCCGTCTATTGAAAAGATAATTTTGCCCTTCTAATTTTATTTTAATTAAAATAATTTAACTTTAGTGTGACTTCTAATTTATTTAATAGAACATATTTAATGATTTACTGTCATAAATTGAGTCATATTAAGATTCAATTGTCTCAATTAAGAAATTTTAAGTAGATAAAATTGTCTTTTTCTGTTTTTCATTAAGGCAAATAATGGTTATATCAACGCCATGAGCATGAAAAAAAAATAAAATGAAATGTTACAAGCACATGAAGAAATTATAAAACAAGGAATCAAGGGCAAACGTTACGTGCTAGAGACTAATTTTCCCTTTTAAAAGTTAATATAGCACATAGACGTAGGATGTTGCGTTGGATCATAATCTTCCATTATTTAATTTAATAGATGCTGATAGAAATCACCAGATGCTGCGTCTGCCGCCCATCGAATTCCATCGCTCCGGAGTGGAGCCCAATTCAGTGCACCCGGGTGCATTCAGCCTCAATGCACCCGGGTGCACTGAACGTATTTTATTTTATTTTTTTTAAAATTTTTTTTCATGAAGCTGTTAATATAGGTTTATTTAACGTATGATTCAATTTTTAATATTTTTGGAGATTTTTAGATATTTTTTTTAGATTTTTTAAAATCAGTGGTATTTTTCGTAATTTTAAATTACCGAAAATGCCACTGATTTTAAAAAATCTAAAAAAAATATCTAAAAATCTCCAAAAATAGTAAAAATTGATACATGTGTTAAATAAACCTATATTAACCATTTTATAAAAAAAAAATTTTAAAAAATAAAAAAAAATAGGTGCAGTGCACCCGGGTGCATTGAGGCTGAATGCACCCGGGTGCACTGAGCTCCGGGAGTTTATCGATAGACACGGAAACGACAGCGGTGTCGTTATCAATAGAAATGGATGGCCAGTAGAAGGGTGTTCCGGCGTATTCGAAGGGATGCTCTAAAATGCTCGAAAAAATCATCAGATGCGTTTTAACTTTTAAGAGAAGTAGACGAGGGGAGATTACGAGGTATTAAATAAGAATTAGGGTGTGTTTGTTTAGGATAAAAAAATGTCAACTAAAACTTTTCAATCTAAAACTTTTCAATCTACATAATTACTCTATTTTTTAATTATTTTTCACATTTTTCTATACAAACTACCCTACTTTTCAATCATTTCTACACAACTACCCATACAACTAACCTATCTATTTTAACTTTATTCTCTTTACTCCTCATCATTACTCCTATTATATCACATCATTTTTTATTGATTTGACAACTTCTACTCCAAAAACTTTTCATTAAAAGTTTTACCTCCAACCAAACACACCCTTAATTTCAAATAGACCACAATTTATAGGAACGTGATCTCCTGCTCCAGCATTCCCTGCTCTCAGCCGCGTATAATCATTTTTTTTATTTTTTTGAAAATTTTTCCAAAACAGTGTTAATATATGTATATTTAACAATTTAAAATTACTAAACCGCCACTGATTTTCAAAAATAAAAAATAAATATCTAAAATCTTCCAAAAATGGTAAAAACTTACACACATGTTAAATACACCTGAATTAACAGTTTTATAAAAAAAATTTAAAAAAATAAAAAAATGGGTATACGCTCATGGGAGCAGGGAACACGTACCCAATTTATATTCATATTCACAAACATGGCCATATATTTATAAAAATAGTGCAAATGACCATATATTTTATCCTCAATTCCAAATAAAACAATACCACTAAAATTGACGTTAAAAATTTTGTAAAGTACAATATCGTCCCTGATAAAAGCAAAAAGAACCTGCTCCAATTACATATTATAAAAAGTTCGATAGGATAACATAAACATATAAAGTAAAAGTGGACCCAATTACTCCTGTACGCATACAGTGTTCCTCTTTTAAAAAATAACAAAAGCAATTTTACTTCAAAAAAGTTTAGCATGTTATCTAACAAAATATAATATATTATTAGATTATTTGCAAAAATAACATTGAAGCAGGGGATGCAACTCGAGCTTATTAAACTCAAATTTACTTTAACATTTACCCTAACTCTAATTCTATTTATAAAATATTTACTTTAACTTTAACCCTATTTGTAAAACCTAAGCTAATTTTATTTTTGAAAATTAGATTCAAGTTGAGTTTTGAGTTAGAATTTAGATTAATAAATTTAGATTTTATTTAAGAGTTATAGATTTAAAATGTCATATGAATATATAATAATAATAAATCATGTAAGTAGACATAATAATATATAATTAAACTACAAATTTCTAAAAATAATGTAGCAATATAAAGAATATTTTTAAAAAAATTTAAAATAAAAACAAGATAAATGAAGAAAATTAATGTATGTAAAAGTAAATGATTGATATAAATATAAATAATATACTTTATTTATAATATAATTATAACATGTCAAATATATTCAAATATAAATATAAATAACATAAAATACACAAAATATAAAAAATACTATTCAGATATTATGTATATAGATAATAAATACAAAATGAAAAATTGAGCTCTAGTTCTTCAGGTTTGGGTTCATTTAAACCTTAACTTTATCATATTTGCAAATTGAGTTCTTCGAATTTAAATTGTAAAAAAGCAGGTTTAAACAATACTTAAATTTAGGTTCGGGTAAGTCGGGTTCGGGCTCAACCCAACCTAGGTTGCACCCTTACTTGTAAGCTGGCTTATTAATGGTTTTTCAATTTCGTCGTTTTTAATATTTGCAAATATAACTCTCTAATTTTTTATGTTATGCAAAAATAATCTTATGAGCATGTTTTCTTTATATTAAATTCATTTATATCGTATTAGCTTTCTTGTATGTCAAAAATTTTATATATTTGCTCTCCACTTGATTGCCATTCACAAAATCCGATTAAGTTCATCTAATTTTTTTTTAGCATAAAAAGTTGAAAGGTTATATTTAACAATATCGAAACTATGAGGACCAAATCATAAATAAGCAAATGCAGATAGTTATTTTCGTAACCGCAAATAGCCCACGCTGTGGTACTTGGAATTTAAACATAAAACATGTGTTCACCAATGTCATTTTGATAAGTGCATGTATATATCTTGAGTAAAGCTATGGTTATATTTGGAATTAAATCTTAAATAATAAAAATTTAGTATTATAAATAAAAAATAAAATTTGTATGCATTTAAAAATAAAAATTATATTAAAAATATTTCGAACAATAGAAATTCTCATCTCCTTTTACATCATGTTCTATTCCTGTTCTCTATTCCCTTGAGCTTGGTCCCAGGTGTATACACCTTTTTTTTAAAAAAATTTTTTTATAAGATTATTAATTTATGTATATTTAATATATGTATAAATTTTTATAATTTTTGGAGTATTTTAGATATTTATTTTTAATTTTTGAAAATCAGTGGCATTTTAGGTAATTATTTTTAGGTAATTATTTTAAATTACCTAAAATGCTACTGATTTTTAAAAATAAAAAATAAATATTTAAAATATTCAAAAAATGATAAAAATTTACACAGAGGTTAAATACAACTATATTAACAGTTTTATATAAAAAAATTAAAAAAAATTGGGTGTACTCGGCCCGGAGCATTACGACCAAGCTCCCTGTTCCCTAGCGTACGCCGGATCAACGTCATCATGCGCTCACGAGTCACGCCGAATGGCAAATGGCGCGGAGGCGAAGCTGCTGGCCGCCGAGAGCAAGAAGGGCATGGCGGTAATTCCAACCGGGGCGGATATTTCCATCATTAAAAAGACAATCGCGTCGATACAAAAAGCGTCGCTGGTAAATGGCAATGGCCGGCAGTCACTCCGCTGGCCGCCGGATCACAACCCTGCTTTTTCCCTTTGCTGATTAGAAAAGGTCCACTTCTGCATGCCCCAATTTTACTTTGATTTCTTCTCCTTGCTGTTCCTTTGCATTCTTGGATGTTTCTCCTGTCTCGTTTTCGGATTTGAGTTGATGTCTTCTGGCGGAGGATACAAAAAAAAGAAAAAGGGAGGAAGGGACTGTCATATAAGTGGAGGAATCTGTGGCAGACGTTGAAGTGTTACATCCTCGATCCATGTCCGTCCGTGCAGGCTTTTTCGACAAGCTCGCTACGACTTGGATGATGCAGTCCACTCCAGAGCACTGCGATAGGCGGAAATTATAAAAATATTATCATCATTATTATTGCTTTGTCTTAATTAATCTTAGTTGGTGTTAGGACGGGATTAGATGGCAGCCGCCGTCTAAAGCGGCAGTCTCCGTGCCACGTTTCGGCCGTCGAGGGCCTCGAGGCAATGGAAGGTGGGGAGATGACGAAGCCGTGACATGGGTTTGACCAGACGCAACGCAGATGCGGTTTGAGCAACTAGGGACCGCGGACCGATCGAGGGGAATCGGTGCAATTATTAGGACCGGATATTTTGGGTGTGTTTTTCAATTTGTAAAAGTTGTTAAGTTAAAATTTCTTAATTTAAAATTTTTTACTTTTTATAATTACTTTTTTAATTAATTTTTACACATTTTTATATAAAATAATCTTACTTTTCAATCATTTCTACACAATTACCAACATAACTAATTTATTTATTTTAAATTTATTCTCTTTACTCATCATCAATACCCCTACAATATCACATCATTTTCTACTAATTTAACAATTTTTATATAAAAAATTTTTATCAAAAATTTTACAACTTCCCAAACACACCCTTAACACATAATCGGATTTCTAATTACTATGAAAATATTTTTAATTTTCAATATAACATTTTACGTTTATAAATACACACTTTTTTAAATTTCTAATGCACATTCAAACTCCTTAAATCCTTCTTACCGGGCCCTAATGTGTTGGCAAAATAGTGTAGCTGCAAGTTGAATAATTCCAAGAATAAAAACGATAAATTATTAAATAGAATTCTAAAGAATAGACGAAAGCTTTTAAAATTAAGAATTTACTTGAATTTAAACATCAAAAAAAGAATTTACTTGAATTTAAAAGATCAAGTTTTATATTTATTGATTTTATAGTCAATAATTATACATGGCGACAGCACTTGCGCGACTCAAGATGCGTTGTCGTTCGAATATTCCCACGAGCAATATTTCATCACAGGGCAATACCTTCCGTTAGTATTCATTCTTCGAATGGTGGAGAAGGAGGTATTCCTTAAAGTGTTTATGGTATTATTTGATTGCTTCTTGTTATGAGGATTATACTTGTTTTGATTTGTAATATCAGACAGTTTAATGTGTATATATAAATAATTAATTAATTAATTAATTATACACAGCATGCGAAATCAGTATAAAAATTGTTAATTCTTTTCATTTTCTTGGATTGTAATAAGTTACGTAGCTTGATGGGTTGAGCACATTAAACTTGTAACCAACTCATTTATTTAAACAAGTTATAAAAATCATGTAAACGAATTGAAAAATCTCAACCATGATATGCTACAAACGACTCTTTTGCTTTGAAATTAGTTTGGATGCAATTTGTAACTCATTAGTTTCCTTTTTATGATTTCTTAAAATCCAAATCATCTTTCACATTTTGCTACATAAATATTTGCATAACATAAAAAATATTTTTTAATTAAATTTGTATCTAATCCATAGTAAGTTCAAATGCATGAGGTTTTTATAATTATATTATTTAACGCTACAAGTTATAAATGTTTTGAATTAATTCGATATTTTATATTTAAATAAAAATAGTTTTGACATGGATCTAAAAATAAAAAGGAAATAAATGGCACTTGGTTTTATAGGAGAATAGTTTACTATCTTGAAGTTAAAACAATAGTTTACTATCTTCAAGTTTTTTTTTTTTTTTTTGATGGTTACTATCTTCAAGTTAAGACAACAGTTTCAGCTATTCTTATATTATACGGGACTTTGAATATATTTTGAAAAAAAAGGTTTTCCTTTTTTTCTCTACCCATTTTGATATAATTTGATATTTTAATTATTTAATTACCTTTTTATAATCATAAGTTTACATTTTTATATAATTATCTTATCTCTTTTATTATTTTTTTATTCTCAGTGATTGTTCCCATCACATGACATATTGACATCACTCTTACTTTCTAAAAATTTGTCCTCTAATTTTTTTTCTCATTGGCAAACACATTTTGCATATGTGGATGTTAGGATTTATTCTGTATTAGTTTAAATTTTAGACAGTTTATATGAGATACAAAGTATATTATGATGTTTAATGTAGCCTTAGATGTCGAAGCTTCTAAAGTAATAATGAGATTAAGGGGCTCTTTTAAAAAATGTAAATGGTGAAAATGAAGATAGAGTAGTTATATAAAAAGATAACAATGATTTGAAAATGAAAAAAAGCAAAATATTTAGGTAACTAAGTATCAAATGGTGTCGTGATTAAGTGGTAGCCTTGGCTGTAACATCCGGTGGCATCATGTCACAGATCGAGTGTTCGATTTCCCCAATGTGGAGATATTTTACAGATTCTTCTGTGGGTGCAGTTATACATGATCCCCTGACGTAGGGGTAGTTACAAATTTTTCTTAGCGTGGAGGTATTTACAGAAAATTTTTTAAACGGTGTGAGTTAAATGTACTTGATTATAATAACCGTTGTCATATTATATAAATATTAATAAAAATAATAAAATGGTCTCCATCAATACAATAAAAAAAATGATATTGGCTTTACGTATTTCCGATTCCCAATCTCAACATCCAGACCGCTTGCAGAAATCTCCTGACGGCTTCCTCAAACGATGTGCAGAAACCTCAACATGGATTGTAATTTGTAAGTCGAATGAAATATAAAAAAGCAAATTAAGCAGGGCTGGGCCAGCACCGCGTCAAATGCACATCATATGCACGTGCACTCAGCACAGCCACTTCTCAAGGGGTCCAAATCCAATCCTAGTCAAAGGCGAATCCAAGTTCGATGGTCTGAACGCTTTCCTCCGATTATGGGCGCTTTCTCCTTCCCTTGTCACACCAACAAGATCGCACGAGATTTACAACTCACCACACACTCCTGTCATTAAATTCGAAAACTCGGGTGATTGACTGGAGAAATCTGAACGGCCGAGATCTTCTGGTGTAACCAACAAGCATTCGTCACAGATCTACTGGGACTCGTGAAAACCAATAACCAGTGCCGTGCAAAGGTCACAGTCCACGGGAATACCGTGCAATAGAGCGGGCCGCTGACAAATGGCAACCACATAAAAAATAAAAAAATAATAATTATAAAAGCTTTTTTCCCATGGAAAGTTCTCTCATTTTCCGGTTTATCTGTGGGCCTAGAGTATCCAAGGTTGGCCCTCTCCGTTGGTCGATTCCGGATGATCTGATGGTGAGCCACTTTATTCACAAGGATACAAACTTGTGGAATAGAGACCTCATTGTGGCGAGCCTGGATGACAACAGATCAACCTTATTCCTCTTCCTTACACTGGTGAGGAGGATGTTCTTTTTTGGAAACATGAACCTAAAGGAGCATTCACTGTCAAATCCGCGTACTGGTTACTCACTTCGACTGTTGATGCACCATCTAATGCAGCTATTTTTCAGGCTATTTGGAGGACAAAGCTTCCTAGCAAAGTCCTTATATTTGGATGGAGATTATTCAGAAATGCTCTTTCAACTTTGCTGAACCTGCAGCGAAGGGGTATTGCTGTAGACCCTGTTTGTTTGTTTTGCAGGACCAATGTGGAGGATGCAAACCACCTATTCATGGGGTGTACGCGCACAAGGGGACTGCGGCCCGGGGCTTCAAGGATCATTTCGGCGGGGGCAACTATACAGGACATACTGAGTTCACTTGCAAAAAAAAAAAACAGTTTGATCGACCTGGCTCTGTTGATTCTGCATTGTTGGAGGGTGTGGTTTATGCGCGACAGGCTTAGGGAGGAAGGGAAATAACTGGAGTTTGATGGGATCGCAGACTGGTGCCTTGATTTTCTCGAGCAACATAACATAGCTAAACTTCTTTACCATGATGGAGCAATTGACCGACCTCTAGTTCCCCGGTGGACTATGCCGCCTCCAAGTGCGTTCAAGATAAATGTAGATGCCAGGAAACATGGAGGGAGGATGATCACGAGGTATGCGGCGGTCATTAGGGACTCGAGGGGGGTCTTTATCGCGGCGAGAGGATGGCGGCAGAAAGGCATTGTTGAACCTTTGCTCATGGAAGCCAATGCTTTCCTTATGGGTGTAAAATGGGCTCTCCAACTTGGATTCAACCGAGTACAGATCGAAACTGATTCTCTTCTCCTATTTAATTACTTGTCATCGAACTCCACTGTTTCTTCACCGGCGGGGTTTATCGTGAAGGAGATCAAAGTCATCTTGTCTGCTTCTCCCCACATATCGGCTCATCATGTTCTACGACAAGGAAACATGACTGCTCATTCTTTAGCCGATTATGTGTCAGTTTCTTTTTTGGATCAGTATGTTTGGTGGGGTAACCCTCCCAAGCCATCTTGGCAAATATTTGTACAGATAATTTTTTGGCAATATTCTACTTAGACCACTCGTCCCAGCCCTCTTTCCAAAATGAAAGGGGCCCGGGATAGGGCGGGTCTTTCTCATCAAAAAAAAAAATTAAACATAAAAGCCCATGTGGCGTTTTTATTTTTATAAATTCCAAAATATTAAATTAAATAAAAATTATAGAATAGGTTAGATGTTTATGCTTGAGCCCTCAAATGTGTGCCAAAAAGCACAAAAAAACATACATAAAACAAAGATTATGCAAAGGTGCACTAGGACGCTAACATCATTTCTTGTATCTTTGTTTGCCTTTTTTTTGTTATATCTATTAGAATTTGTATCTAATATTTTGCATTTGGATTATTTTCACACTAGTTCACATGTAAGAGTACATAAGAATTTGTATTAATTTTGGAGGTGCTTGGGAAATAATAAAACTTTTGATGAAAAGATTTTAGTATAAAAGTTTTTAAAATAGGAAGAATTGATGTAATATTATATGGATAATGATGAAAAGTAAAGATGATAAAATTACAAGAGATATATTAGTGGTATAAATAGTTGTGTAGAAATAATTGAAAATTATGATAGTTGTATAGAAAAATTAGAAGAAATAGTTAAAAAATAAAGTAGTCATAAAAAAAAAAAAATTTAAATTGAAAAACTTTGGTTGTAAACAAACACACCCTTTATATAAATATCAATGAATCATATGTAATCAAGTATTAAATTTAGAAATTTAATAGAGCCTTGGAGAGGAGTTGTCATGTAGATCTAACTAGGGGCTAATGAGGAATGAGAGAGTAATTAATACAGTGTCTTGATTCGAAATATATATATATATATATATATATATAAGAGTTGTTCTGGTGTAGCACAACTGTATTGGAATAGCGGTACATTTGATCAAAAATGGCCCCCACACATATTAGAATGTAATGAAACTTTATACAATTATTTATCTATATATAAATTTTATAGCAAATGGTTTATATGTTGAAAAAATCATTTTAAAGTTATTATTTACATCAAACTATTTTATTACATTGAATTTGTACTATTTTCAGATGGGGCCTCTATACATATCTAATTGAAAATTGGTATGATAATAGAATATATCATTCTAAATACAATGAGTGGAGTAGATTATAATTTGATGATCATGTGAAGCCCATTTCAGCGACGCTGCACCGGAATGCACCTGAATATTTCTATATATATATATATATAAGACATTTAAATACAAAATAAATGTGAGTAATTTTGAATTGCATTTTTTGAACCTGTTTATCATAGTAAATTTATACATCTCTGATATAGTTTTATATCCTATGATTTTGATCTTATAGTTATCTCTTTGATCACATTTGATTATAAATGCTTTCATAATGATTAATATGACATCAAATCATGTTTCTTGTTCCATGGTCCTCCTCCATTAGAATTTCTACTTCATTTCAAGCAAATCCACCTTACCCGTGAGGGCCCTAGTTAGTTTACCGGGGGTACTCATTGATTTCCTTCATACTCATGAGATGTAGCTGTGGTAATTAACATGGCGATAATTAACATTGCGATTTCTCTTTAGGTTTTTTACTTTCGAGTTTCTAAGGCTTTATTATTTTTGAGGCATGATCTTGCTGTGCTGGACTAAGCAACCAAAAGACTTTTTAAGAAATTTTTTTATAAACATGTTTATATAGATTATTTAATATATAAATCCAGTTATATTATTTTTGTAGTTGTATATATATTTTATTTAGACTTTTAAACACATAATTATTATAGTAATTTTTAACCATTAAAAATCGCTAAAAATTAGCATATTTCTATATTTAAAAATCCAAAAAATATATACATATATCCAAAAAGGTAAAATCTAGTTTATATATTAAATATATCCATATTAATAAGTTTAGAAAAATTAAAAAATAAATTTATTGGCCTGAGCTAAATAAATCATTACTTAGTTCATGTTTCAAATCATACGAGATTCTTGAATTAAATCTGTATCACTATTCTTAATACATTATTTCGATTTACAATATAATTTTTTTAATTTTCAATACAACTTTACTCATTGTCAACACACATAATTACATTCTCATCCTAGATACAAATTCGATTCAAAAATATCGTATAATTTAGAATACGTCCTAACTTGGGTTAACATAATCATATTGTCTCATTATTTTTGTGTTTTTTTAAAAAAATTATCGCTGTTTTTCTTTATTTTACAATAAGAATTGAGTGCCATTCATATCTCCGTCATGGATTGTTCACGCTAGCTCATGAGTTCACTTCATAAACATTTATATACTTCTCAAAATCAAAATAAAATATTGCTATCAAGCCTAAGCCTTTGGCTCGGCGTTATTGATCGTGCCCCTGCTGGGTGACTAATAACCATTACCCTTGTTTTTCTTAATAATTTAGCATGAAAAATCTCGAGGTGATTACAATTTTAATTAATAAGATTTTCTTAACATATGTTGTTTATCTTCTATAAAAAAAATATGTTGCTTATCGTTTCCATTTCAACAAATTTTTCTGGCTACATAAGCATCGATAATCAGGCCCCTTTATTTATAATAACATATAATCCATGAACATCTAATCATGTGGCGAACATTTTAGCTGGCTTATCTTTGACCTACGAATAAATTTTTAGTTTTAGTTTCATTCAAAGTCGACATTAATTTATCAATTACCTTATAAAAGATAGATTAGATAATTGAAAAAGAAAAAGATCTCAATTCAACTTGATGTTGTAAAGAAAGCGTACCGATCGATGACATAATGAAAGCTGAAAATAGGTTATTTGTAGCCAGCTGCAAAACCAATTTTTATTTTCATTTTTTTATCATGGATAAATGGGTTACATTTAGAACTGTTACAATGTTAAAATTTACCATTTTTATACTTTATCTTTTTTCAAAAATAAAAAAACATGAATACATGTGCTGGCTTGCTGATAAATTGACATGTATATTAATTTTTACCATTTTTGGAAACTTTTAAATATTTTTTATTTTTTAAAAATTAATGGTATAAAAAATCAAAAAATAAGATAAAAATTAATACAATGTTAAATACACTTAAATTAATAATTATATAAATTTTTTTAAAAAGCAATTAAAATGAACCCAAAAGAATTGCCGTTGAAATCAGCGGGTGCTATCAGTGTATATACCTATTTTTTTAAATTTTTTTACATAAATGTTAATCTAATTGTATTTAACATGTATATCAATTTTTACCATTTTTAGAGATTTTTAGATATTTATTTCGGATAAAAATGCCACTGATTTTTAAAAATCCGAAATAAATATCTAAAATTTTTCGAAAATGGTAAAAATTGATATATAGGTTAAATACACTTAAATTAAGAAGTTCATGAAAAAATTTTGAAAAAAAAATGTATACACTTGGGAGCATGCTCCCGGGTACACCTCATCAGCACCAGAAATCAGCTGATTCTGATTCTATGCTCCCGGGCGCATACACCTATTTTTTTAATTTTTTTTAGAAATTTTTTTACAATAGTGTTAATCTATGTGTATTTAATCTGTGTATAAATTTTTACCATTTTTGGAGTATTTTAGATATTTATTTTAGATTTTTGAAAATTAGTGGCATTTTAATAATTTTAAATTACTAAAATGCCACTAATTTTTAAAAACCCGAAATAAATATCTAAAAATTTTCAAAAATGGTAAAAATTGATACATACTTTAAATACACTTAGGTTAACAAATTTATGAAAAAAGTTAAAAAAAAAAAAATGTATGCATCCAGGAGCATGCAGCATCATAGGATCAGAATCCGAAATCAGCACCGTGTCAAAGCTGATTCCGATCGTATTCCCGTTAAGGCTCCAAGCTCTCGTTCATCCACGACCGTTCATTTGAGCGGGCTAGTTTGGAGCCGTTGGATCGGGTAGCACCGTCGAGGCTGGGACATTTGCCTGCAGGCCCCCGGTCAGAGGTGTCAGCCAAGCTTTTTTTCTTCTTGCAAAAAAGTCCCCCGAATTTCAAATCTCCCATTTCGCAAATAGCAAGTCGCGCTCCCAAAATCGCGCGCCTCCCTCGACGAACTGCCCTTTCGCACTCCTTCCCTCATAGCATCTCTCTCACCGCCGGCTGCCGACCACGCTTCTTCCATCGTGATTGCCGGATCTGGCCCCTCTCCAGGCATGCCTCTCCTCTCCTCTTCTCTCCATTTACATCGGATTCGTCGTCTCCTTCTTCAGCTCCCTCTACGTAGGCATTCCGGAACCTCTTCTCTCCATTGACAACATTTATTAATTTTACAGTCCAAAATTATCCCTCACACCCATCTGGCATGGCACTGGTGACGCAATCCTCTTCTCAATAGGCGAACATGCTACCCACGATCTTCATCAACTTTGATCTGGCCATTGATCATTCTCGAAACGACAGAAACCTCGTAATCCAACCTCTCTATCTAATCCAAATCTGCCATCATCTTTAGGTAACCACCACATCTACCGATTTCTATAAACATGATTTCGATTTGTCTTCCCTAGCCTTCCTACAAATTTTTAGAAAATTTCTCGTTCTCTAGTGGCGAAGACTGCACTTGTCATTCGTTATGATGCCCTTGGAGATAGCCAGAACAATTCCATGGGACTCGAGAATATACTGAATGCGAAAATTTTTATCCGGTCCGTGGTATGTGGCTTTCTAATTTTGTTTTCTTACTCTCAAAAGTAATTGTATTTGAGGAATTTTTGGTGTAGCTGGAAGCTCGATTAAGGAATCTTGAGGGAAGAGAATTGAGTCGTTCTGCTGGATGTACTAAAGGCAAGCCTAAGATTGAGGTTTACGACAGAGATCGAAAGAAGGGTCCAGATGGACTAATAACTGCAGCCAAGGTATGCATATTTTGATAGAAAATCTAATGGAAGAAGTGAT
The DNA here is from genome assembly GCA_030490835.1 of Annona cherimola. Taxonomy (NCBI): domain Eukaryota; kingdom Viridiplantae; phylum Streptophyta; class Magnoliopsida; order Magnoliales; family Annonaceae; genus Annona; species Annona cherimola. Next base: position 31,123,853 of record CM059974.1, read on the forward strand.
TACTATTATAATGAGTTTCAGCCATCTTTGCCTTTCGAAATCTATGATATTTAACTTGAAATTGAACTACATATTCTGGACAAACAGGATTTGAACTCCACAACCATTTCTCTTTTATGAGTCATAAATGTCAGACTTAAAAATGTCAAGTGTTACTTCATCTGTAGAAGGGACTAAGACCGTTTTTGACATTTATGTTCTTGCTATTTATTAGTTCCATATCTTCTGAAATGCCATGGTCATTACTCAGGACCATCATTTGTGATATAATTTTTTACAGCTGTGCTTATGTTTAAACTTAGTCCACTATAATTCCCTTTTTCAGCTTGAACCATGCATTGATTATCTGTTTTCTTTTAATTAACACGACATTTTGTTTGTATTACTAATAAAACCTTCTGCTAAGGCATTGCTATCCATGATGGGTCCATGCAAAACAATTTATCTCAATGACACAAGTATATTCATCTGCAGATTAGCTTTCTAATAAAAATGGTGGAAGCGTAGCCGAAAATGATCTAGTGTTTTAGTTCTTTGCATGTTCAACAAAGCAGACCCCCTAGAAATCTTTCTTTTATGGAAGTATATTTCAAGTGTAAATCCAGTCTCTTTGCTACTTCTAAGACAATTGTCCTTGTATTGTCATGATTATTAGGAGAATTGCAGAGCTAAAAGCCAATGAGAGGAAGAGGACGTTGGAAGAGATCTCGTATAATATGATAGAGCAGAAGGTAGAGGAACTCCATTCTCCAGAAGCGTATGAGATGATCAAGGACAATCTTGCACTCATTTTAGGCGATCGCTTAGATGGGTTGGACAAGTATATGCAGCATCTATCATGTATGGGTACTCGCTCAAGAGGCTGGACACAAGGTTCCAGCTGGAGAAGACAATGAAAACTCTTCCCTTTCGTTCAGATGGTCAAGAGAGTTCCCTGGGACACGTTGTGCCTGATGAATCACGGCCCAGTGCAGGATCCAGTCGATGTGGCTTGTCATATTTGTTGTAAAGTTTCTTCCATTGTGATTTGCATTTCAATGTATACAAAAACAGATTTTCTTTATAAAATTCATCCCACGGTGAATTCAATTTGAATGTTATTGTAAATTTTAGTGAATTCAATCGAAATGTTATTGTAAATTTTGATGAATTCTATTTAAATGTTATTGTAAATTTAAATAGTTTTTTCCGAAACTAATGTGCATGAGAAGAAACAGTCTTTGGTTTTCATCCAAATAAAAAAGGAGAAGCTATACGAAATAATAAATTTATCCTATTTCCGTTCCAAATGCATAAAAAAAACTAACAAATTACTGAAATGATGTTGTTTCCTTTCCAAATGCTTTTGGAAACTAAATAAATAATCTGAAATGAACCTGCTTTCATTCCAAATGCATAAGAAAACTCCTGTTTCCTTTCCAAATGTTTATGAAAACTAAACATTCCAAATGTTTATGAAAACTAAACAAACACTGAATTTGCCCTTTCTCATTCCAAATGCTTTTGAAAACTAAACAAATCAATGCAATGAACCTGTTTCTATTCCAAATGTGTAAAAAGCTAAACACTGAGTTTGGTTGCTTGAAAGTTATTTACTTCAAATAAGATTTATGATTTTTTGAAAAAAGAAAGTAACTTCGAAGGCAAGCAAGGGCAATGGAGGGTTAAAATTTAAAACTGAATTGATGATTTTAGCTTCGCCAAGAGTGGCAAGATCGTTCAGAAATGACCGATAGAGAAAAACAAAGATGAGCTGGAAGGGAACTAGGACCTTATGCAATATTCATAGCATTGGCCATTGGAATCTCAGAACCTAAATACGTCGGACTGAATCTCGACGACAAGCCACGGCGGGCACGCCGTGGCATTCAATGGAGAGGAGGTTCCGGAATGCCTATGGAGAGGGGATGAAGAAGGAGGCGACGAATCCGATGCGAATGGAGAGAAGAGGAGAGGAGAGGCATACCTGGAGAGGGGCCAGGTCCGGCAATCACGATGGAAGAAGCGTGGTCGACAGCCGGTGGTGAAAGAGATGCAATGATGGAAGGAGTGCAAGAGGGCAGTCCGTCGAGAGCGGCGGGCGATTTTGGGAGCGCGAGGGGCTATTTGCGAAATGGGAGATTTGAAGTTCAAGGACTTTTTGGCAAAAAATAAAAGCTTGGTTGACACCTCAGACCGGGGGCCTGCAAACAAATGTCCCAGCCTCGACGGTGCTGCATGTGCCGAAATATTAGTAGACATACGTGGAATGTGGGGTGCGCTTCGCTGAAGATAAAATTTTTGGAACACAAGTTTTTAAGATAAAAATTGTAAGTTATATGATTAGTTATGTAAAAATAATTAAAAAATAGAATTATTATTTTTTTATTGGAGTATATTTACAACATATCTCAACACATATCACATTCAAAGTTCTGAGACAATTCTAACAATATTTCTAAAGGGAGACCATCAGCTCCCAAATATCAAATGGGGAGACCACCAGCTTCCAACCGAACAAGGAGAACAACACATGCCCCCATGGAAATGTTTGGTTCGAAATCTCATGCGGGATTCGAACACGCGACGGGCGGGACAAAAGTTTTCGTTCCGCGCCCGTCGACCAAACGAGCGCCGCTCGTTTGGCAAAAAAATATTTGTATAGTAAATTTTGAAAAAACAATTAAAAAATAGAATGCTTTAGATTATAAAGTTTTGGTTGACATTTTTTGTGTCCAACCAAATGCACCTATGATATAGTGCTCCGTGGAGTATTGAGGATCAATGCTTCCGGATTTATATATTTATTTTTTAAATTTTTTTGAAATTTTTTTCATGAAACTGTTAATCTAAGTATATTTAACATGACCCATCAAAAAAAGTATATTTAACATGTATATTAATTTTTATTAATTTTGGAGACTTTTAGATATATTTTTTAGATTTTTAAAAATCAGTGGCATTTTAGTAATTTTAAATTATTAAAATGCCATTGATTTTAAAAATCAATATATATGTTAAATACACTTAGATTAACATTTGTATAAAAAAATTTCAAAAAAAATAAAAAATGGATATATGCACCAAGGAGTATTAATGATCAATGCTCTCGAGAGCACCAGATTAAGTTCCGACATATTTGGATTCTGATACAGTGCACTTGGGTGCTTTAATTCATTTTTTAAAAAAGTTTTTTTGAAACTTTTTTATACAACTGTTAATCTAAGTGTATTTAACATATATATCAAGTTATACCATTTTTGAAGATTTTTAGATTTATTTTTTTACTTTTGAAAATTAGTGACATTTTAGTAATTTTAAATTACTAAAAATGAAACTAATTTTTTAAAAATAAAAATATAAAAATCTAATATATATGTTAAATACACTTAAATTAAGAGTTGTATAAAAAATTTCAAAAAATTAAAAAACAAGTTAAACGCACTCGAGTGCACCAAGCTTAAGTGTACCCAAGTGCAAGTAAAAGTTCCGATATATATCATGGCGGGCCATTAGAGAGTAGTGGGGGTGATTGAAAAGTTGCGTTTATCTCATAAACTAGTTGACGTGGGAAGTTGGAATTGGATGAAGGATAACAATAAGAATTTATAACAGAAATTAAAGCGAATGTGAAATAAAATAGATCTTTTAAATGAAAAATAGAAAGAAAAATAAAAATACGAAAAAGAATTAAGAAATTAGAGATATCAGAATTGTGAAAAAATAATTAGCGTAAAGTGAGATTTAAAAAAACGTGGAAATCCCATTTGGTGGCCCGTGAATGGGTAACTGAAAAAAGTCATTTATTATTATAGATATGACTTATACCTACGTCCAATATCATATGAAATTTGATAATTATTTAAATTTATTTGATATTTTTTAATTTTTGAAAATCAACTTGGTGGACGGTGATACAGCACCAAGATGCATCCATGCCACCAAGTTGATTTCAAAAGTAAACAATGCTAAATGAATTTAAATTTTTTTGAAAATTTATGGAAAAAAGATGTAGATGGGTCTTATATAATATCTAATAAAACAACGAAAAATTAAATTTTGTAGCTGCCCATAAATCACCCAATATATGAGGGATTATACAAGAAACAAATTAGTAACCGAGACCTTGAGAAAAGTGCAAAAGTTCATAGGGAAATGGAAATTAGTAGTCCCTTTCTCTCTCTTGCTGTTCTTGTGTATTGTTTGACATGAGATTTTCAATTGAATTCAGCTCCAAGGTGTTCTTGCCAGAATTTATTTTTCTCTAATAACAAAGTTTTTGACTTTTATCATAATGTCTAACGTTTAGTTTCCATGCTCTTGATTGCAAATGACTTCATACTCGAGGCATGTTTTGTACGTGCCTTATGCTCAAATGGTAGGGGGACAAAAGAGGGATCATGTGATGGGGTAGAAAATAACATCATAGATTAAAATCGCCCAGTTGATCGATGTTATACCATCCATTGGAAACTTCTTAAATGAACGATTATATAATTTTGGAGATGACGTGCAGAATGGAAGTAGATTTTAACTCAAAACTGCCAAAAATGCCAAAAATGCCTGTGTCTTCTTCCCCTCCGTGGCATTCTATCCATTTGCTTCTCAAAATCCCACACCATTAGAAATTCTAAATTGATGTTACAATGGTATATATTCCAGGATACAATCTCTACAAATTGCAAATTGTAAATTTCTATCTCCCTCATTTTCGTTTTCTTTCTTTCTTGCCAGCTCTATTCCGTATACCTGTAGGAAAGAACACCGCCCCCTCACCACACGCTGCCCAATCCATATCAGGATTCAAACGGAAAAGAGGCTGAAAACCTAAAATCAAACATCAATCTAAAACTTTTCATTCTCCACAACTATCATATTTTTTAATCATTTTTTCACATTTTTCTATACAACTACCCTAATTTTCAATCATTTCTACACAACTATCCACACAACTAACCTATCTATTTTAACTGTATCATCTTTACTATTCATCATTACCACTATCATATCACATTATTTGACAACTTTTACTCTCCAAAACTTTGTACCAATAGTTTTATTCATTATCAAACACACCCAAGCCAACAACATAGATCTCCAACTCGTCACCTCCTCCGTAGACTCTCCCACTACCATTGAGGCCTTTCCGCCTCCAATGCCTACCCTCACCCACTGCAGCCCATCGCTGTCGCGACAATCCATTGATAAGAAGAAGCCTGAGAATGGAAGTAACACCCACCTCCTTGCCGCAACCCTCTGGCGGCTTCCTACGCTACCGTCTTTGTGGCCGGCCTCTTGGATATGAGAGGGCGAACGGCTGGATTTGAGGGGATAAATGATACACTTGAACCGGGGTGTCTTCAACTGTACTAGGTGAGCGGTTATGAGTAAAACAGAGTTGATTAAAACTATTACAAAAGGGATAGTCCGGGTCTGTCTAAGGGGTGGGAATTGTAATTTGGATTCATTCAATTGGAATGCAATAGAGGATAACTTCTTCCTCACGAAGCCCAAACTGAGATTGCAGAGCTCGTCTCTCTTTGGTTTTGCCGTCGATACTTGATCTGCCATGACTGGATCGTATCAATAAAGCTGCCAGATTCCATTGGATTTCGTGGCTCTTTCAAGAGCAAGAGGAGAAGCAGAACAACGGTGAAGCAGACTGTTTTCTATTAGAGAATTTGATGAGATTTTCTACGGTTGATTGGCCAGCTGATTGGCCGACGATGCAAGATCGCAGCGACGATCATAGAGGATGAGGGAGACGGGAGTTGGGACAGTAAGATTGCAGCTATTCAATGCTCCACTGCGTGAATTCTAATGGAACAATTGGTCAAGGGATGTCCACCTTAGCACATAGTGGACATTTCGTAGTTGCATTGATTTTTGCTGGAACCCTTCTCACCTTCACTAAATGCAATCTTCCATCATTCTCCTGCTCCTCCAATAGATGTAAAGCTGATTGAAGGAGATAGTGCTTTCAGATTTAGGGACGTTAATCAGATGAGGCATCAGAAATGATGAAGCCCTAACGAAATTGACCACCCACCCATCGTCTTCTTCAATAACGATAGAAAATCACCAGTCCTCTTCACGTGCTTCGACATCGACATGGACAAGGAGCTGGACGTCTTGGAGGAGTGCTGCTGCCGCTCATTTACCTCTGGCAAGCTTTTCATCGCCGTCACCAAGCATAGATGGGCATTTTTGATATTTGGAAAAAAGAAAATGGACGCGGATGGTTGGTATCACAGGAATTATCGATAAAATGTCGTGGGTGCTTGGAAATTTTTGAAAAGTTTTGGGAATTAAATGAACAACGGCCGAATGTTTTGGTTATGTGGAGAATTTTTCTTTTAATATTTAACATCATTTGTTTATTTTGAAAACTAAGTTTTATCTAAATCAAATACACACATGGACTATATTTTGCTAAAAAATACATAAATGTATGTATAAATTAGAAATATACTTAAATTCATTCACATATATATTAGAATATAATAATACGTTATAGAAGTATTTATCCATATATTAAAATATAAATGATTTAGATATTCAAAATATTTCTTTAAAATTGATATTTAAAATTAAACTATTTTATTACATTAATTTTATATATTTATACATGGAAGCTATGCATGATAATTCTAGACAAATGAAAGGACTTCGATAATAATGTAAATAATACTAATAGAATAGATGAAGTAATTTTTTCATCAATCATCAAAATATTAAAAATGAAGAGTGTTAAATAAAAAAGAGATTTCATAAAATATTCCAAATTGATAAATTATGCAAAGAGAATTATATTTTATACGAATGGTTGGATGCACTCTTTCCTCAATCCCATTGATCCCTGTTAGAGAAAAGTGGAATGGTTTTTAACGAGGCATCTAAATTATTATAAAAAAAATCCGAACCGAGTATTTTGAATCAAATAATTTAAATGATTTAATTAATTCAGGTTTGATCATGGACAGAAAAGGCCGAGTCATAAGCCTATAAACTGAACAGGGAGCTTCAAAGGCCTCGTTTTCATTCGATCTTTGAGAACAACAAGCAAATCAAAATCATCTGAGAAGGGTCTGGCCGTCTGGGGACTGAATCTCGCATTCACCCAGAATTTATATCATCTTTGTAATTTTCATTGTCTAATACTTAAAAAAATTGCAAAACAGTAACTTAAAGTAGTGGTAATAATAATAATTCTTCGTTCCATCCAGCCAGATGGACTCCAAAGGCCAATGTTCCTATTTTGTTTAGCCTCAAGTGGGGGTGCAAGTGGGTTGGTCTTGGAGCCAAGCCAGCCCAATTTCCAGCCTAATTTCTCCACAACCCAACCCACCCAACCTAATTTCTAGACAACCCAACCAACCCATTTTCTCAACCTCCTAAACCCAACCCAACTCATGAACCCAACGCAAACAAGTCTCTAGGAGCTGAAGCGCAGAAATATTCGAAAGGCTAGAGGCAAGGTTCCGCTCGGTCGTATGTTGATGAAAATTTAATTTTTGGGAGCTACGTCCTTTGTTACAAATATTTGAAAAATCAGGAAACTTATAAATCTTTTATGGTATATGCCTTTGATCTTAGTAAAAAATGTTTGTTCTCAATATTTCACGGCATATATGGTTGAATATAAATAAAAAAATTTGTATTTTTTTCTATAATTATTATGAATATAAAATGATCAATTATCTCCATCATTATATGTAATAAAATATTTGATTAGAATAATAAAGGCTAACGAAGCAGTACGGGCAGCTGTAACAATTATTTTTTAACTTTTTGTTTTTTCTAAATATGCGGATCCCATTTAGATCTGTCTATACGGCAAAAATTGGTCAATTTAACAGGGAAAAATATCTAAGTGAGATCCATATATTTATAAAAATAAAAAAAATTTACAACCACGCATTACAGGCAGCGACATGGCATAAGAATCCTATAATAAAAAGATTTTACGTAATAAAATATTTGATTGTACACATTAAAAATATATTTGTTGCTCAAAGTGAATCTTGCTGTTGTGATGAAACAGTAAATTATTATAATAGATAACCCTCAAATTTGACTTAAAAAAAAGAATTATTTTTCTTTTCACTTATCTATATTTTAATCATTAACTTTAATCATCCATTAAAAAATTATTTATTCTAAATAATTATATATAATAAAACATTCATAAACCCATATGAATATTGATGTTGTAATCTAATGTTAACATTTTGCAACCATACTTTGGTTGTAATTTTTTTTGTTTTTGTTTTTTTGTTTTTCAGTCCATACGATGCTGCGTTAATTTGCGGCAGTGGGACGAGCTAATTTGGTACATCTACGCATGGTGCCAAGAATATTGTGTTAATTCAGGCCGCGAAGTACAAAGAAGTTGAGTTAAGTTGATCCAACCCAACTCAGCTTCTTAAACCCATTTTAGCAACCCAACCCAACTCCATACAACTTAGCTTGACCCGACCCAACCCAACCTATTTTTAACACCGCGCTGGTGCACTTGCGCATTTCACTCATTTTTATATTTTTTCAAAATTTTTTATAAAATTATTAATCTAGATGTATTTAACATATATATTAATTATTATTATTTTTGGAGACTTTTAGATATTTTTTAATTTTTTAAAATCATTGACATTTTCGTAATTTATAATTTTTTAAAAAATCTAAAAGTATTTAAATATGTAAAAATTAATACACATGTTAAATACAAGTAAATTAATAGTTATATAAAAATATAAAAAATAGTTTTTTGCACCCAGGTGCACCGAAGCTAAAATGGATGAGGTAGGGATATAACCCAACCCACTTGCACCCCAGGCCTCAAAGTGCTCTCCATAAAGTCCTTTTAAGCATTGATAACTCAGAAATTTCAATAAGTTTCTCCTGCTTAGGATCATTTAATGGAATTGAATTAGCTAGTAATGGAAGTAATTGCAAAATAGTTCCTCCAAGTCATGGGGTCACAATTTCCACCTAGTGATAGATTTGCAAAAAAAATTTCATGTAAGTTATGAGAATTAGGAATATACTTAGTTGTAATATCATTGTCTGGTGTGTATAAAAAAGAGATCGAAAGATTAGCTAGCATGGAGAGTTTGGAAAACTAGGGATTCTTGAGAGAGGAATATATTAAATTAACCATATATTATAAGATAAAAATATACACAATGATACAAAAAAAGCGGAGTTATCATACATTAGACATGAGAGCTTGTAATGAGAATTGAGAAAAATAATGTCCGAAATAGAAAAATAATTGAAATCCCATTCCGATGGATTATCCTAATCAGGATTTGACCGAAAATTGTCAGGAAATGTTATTCGATTTGATTTCAGTTGTTACAGAAGCATTTATATTAATCAGCATCAAACAAATAATTACAAGACAAGATCAGCCCAGAAAAACCACCCGAATCTTTGTGCAACAACTGATATCAAATCAAATTATATTTCTTAACAAGTGGCATGAGAGTTGTGGTGCAGTTGTATACACCCATGTGCATACTCATACTTGTTTAATTTTTTTGAAAATATTTTTACATGATTGTTAATTTAAATGTATTTAACATGTGTATCAATTTTTTTTTTATTTTTTTCAGATTTTTAGATTTTTTTCAAATTCAAAATACAAAAAAATCTAAAAATTTCCAAAAATTTTAAAAGTTGATACACATGTTAAATGTACTTACATCAACAATTTCGTGAATTGTTTTAAACAATTAAAAAAATAGGTATAGTACACCAATGAAAGAGATGATAATTAACACTTGTGTATGTTTATATATTTTATATGGTCAAGAAATGGTAAATTTTTTTCTTTTTCAAAATTACTAGTTAATATATACATGAATGCAAAAACGGTAAGTTTTGATATTAACTACACAGATGTGGGTACACATAAAAATGAAAAATAAAAGAATAATACACGATTGTTCACCTCTTATATTTTTTAAATTTTTTCTTTTATTTTTATCTAGGTCCAAATGTATTTAATTTATATATCAAAATTTACCATTTTGGGATATATATATTTTTTACAAATTTTCAAAATAAAAAAAACTTCTACCTATCTTGCGCTCAAATAAAAGAAACTTTCATCTCTCTTGCATTCCTCCCACATGAAGAGTGGTACAATTTTTTATTTTAAAATTTTATAAAAATACAGAGGAATAAAAAATGATAAAATTTGATATATGAGCTAAATACGTTTAGGCTCACATAAATATGAAAAAATAAAAGAAAATATAAAAATGCAATACACATACGAGGTTGTTACTTTTAACAGTCCATTGTACAAGATTATCCTTGGAAGATATATTTTAGTTCAATCAAAAGATAAGAAAGCTACAACTTGTAATTTGAGGGAAAACATAGATCAGAAGATTACGATAGCATTCAAATAATCAATTAAAATTCAAAATAGCTAGGGAGAAATTAAATATCAAAATGGGCTTGTCTAAATTGAAGGGTAATATAGATATAGCATCGACTAATGACCATTATTTTATGTCCATACATCTGTCGGGATGGAACTTGGGGTACATAAGCTAATTCCTCCAATGACTGCTGCATGCAATGGCATTTTTCAGAAAATATAATTTCACAGGACAAACAAACCTCCACTAACAGAAACATTAGTCCATATAAGAAAGATGCAGCTTAAATGCCAAATCAACTATTGCACATTTAATAATTGAATATTAATTGTATGAGACTAATCCATTTTAGTAACATGACAAAACTCCGATCAAATTTATTGCAGTGTCGAATTTTTATTCATCCCAAACGTGAACCTATCTTGCAGCAAATTAATTACTCTTGTGCAAATGCATCCCCATGCAATATTGTAGCAAGATATGAGTAGGCATCATCACATTTCCGGTGCTTCGATTAATTCGGCCAATGGTTTATCTTGGAGGATTGGTCATTACTGTTACAGATTTTTTTTTTTTTTGGATGTAAAATACTGTTACAAATACGACTAGTCATCTCGTCACATTCCCGGTGCTTCGATTAATTCACACAATGATTTTGCTGAAAATCTTAGCTAATATTCATCAACAAAACAAATATCAATAATGATATGAGTAAATATTTACCGCCAATATTATTTGAAATTCGTTACAGTGCTGTTAGCCCAACTCACAGCAGCCAGATTCTCAATAGAAACTGATTACAACTTCGAAGAAATTCAAAGCTAGCTAGTCGCCCGCGATAATTGAGTGTACCAAGGCTCATGGCTGTTCCGGTCATCATGTTTCCAAAATTTCCTTTTTAGAAACACGACAATCGGACATGGATGATCTTTTGTCAAGAAATTAATTATGGAGACGGGGCTTTCATCAGTAATTTCCAAGTGTCATGATGTTGCCATGCAAAACCCATAAATTCATAGAGGATGAATTAATTAAAGAAGCATGATTTTATGATCAACGAGTTCAACATATACCTTTGGCATGCGAATTGAGTACAGCTAGCCAACGAGATAATCTAATTAATTAAGCTGAAGCAGTCACAGGGCAACTCTCCTTTGGCGGGCAATTGGTTCGAGCTAAGCATGCAACAGATATTGCATGCAAAGGGAATTAAGAAGAAGAGGCGTGTTGTTATCGATCGATCGCCTGCCAAAGGAGAGAACGCCCTCCAACTGCTTCGCTTATGCGCCAGCTTCTCCTCCTCCCAACTCATGCATACTTTTGCTGCCCTGCGCACTCATCTTTATACCATGCACAAAGTGGCATATGCTGCTGTGCCAGAGGGTTATACCATGGGATATGCTTTGGGTGAAACCACTTTCACAGCTTCCTTTTCATCTCTCTCTCTCTCTCTCTCTCTCGTGAAGATATGTTTCTACAGAAAGCTTTCTTTCTGGAGAATATGTGATCTAGACCTCTGAAATATTTTTTGGGTTTGTAGATATTTTGCTCACGACCCCTTTCTCTTCATGCTCTCAAACAACAAAGAAAGAAAATAAGAGAAAAAAGGACAGATCGGTTTTGCTGGTGCAGATGATATGCTCTCTTTAATGAAGCTGGCAACAAAGGTTGGCACCCTCAAGAGCATATCCTTTGTCATATTCCCATGCCAAATAGAGGCAGTGCTATGCCCAACTACACAGCAAGATATCCCTCGTTCTGTGTCTGGTGTATCTTGAGTGCATGCATTAGATCTGATCCGTTCTTCCATCTGGACTTACTATAGATTGATTAATCACTTCAATTCACCTGACCAGAAAAAGGAAGGAAAAAAAATAATCTCATCATCTGTTGATTGCATATATTTGTGTCCCGCATGTTTGTTTATCGACAAAAATCACAGTACATCTTGTGTTAGCAGTGTGTGCGTTTCATCCATTTGGCACCTAATAATATATATTCCAACCCTTTGGAGCAATGCTCATCTCCAACCACTTGAAAATGACTCATTCTTCCTTCCATTACTCAAATTTATCATTCCTGTATATAGAGCTCTCCCCACCAAAAAATCAGGGGTCTAGTTTAGGTCTTTAGCGAACGCCCCCCCAAGAGCATTCAATCTCTTTAATCATCTTTCCCTCATTGATGGGCTGGGACTAGCTAGCGAAGTTTACTTATGATAAAACCTTGTAGCCAGACCAAAAGATCTTCAAAAAGAATTGGATATGATTCATCAAAAGATCTTCAAAAAGGATTGGATATGATTCACCAAAACACTTGACGGCAGAGACTTTTTCATCAAAATATCAAAAAGACCAAAGGCCTGTTAAGAAGGAATAAGGAGCTTGAATGGATGGATAAATGAGATAAGAAGACAATGATATGTATTGAAAATGAAAAAAAAGCGTGTTAAAAATTGAAAAAACTATATGTGCATGAGCAATCTTATCTCATACACATCCTATTCAAGCCTCCAGATCCTTTGGAATACACCCTTTAAATATTTGTTTTTTTTTCCCTCAAAGGTAGTATATATAGAGAGAACTAATCTTTTGCAGACGAATTGCATCATAATTACGGTGCAGTCTGCTACAAAATGAGCTCCACGCATATTAAAATGTTAAAATATTTCATACATCATTTATTCATATAAATAACATATTTTAGACTGCTTAGATCTTAAAAATACTATTTAAAATTGATATTTAAGTTAAACTATTTTATTATATCAATTTTGTACTATTTTAAGATAAGGCTTATGCACATGCTAGATTTGGATAAAAATTGATATGCTATTAAAATAAATAATTTTAAATATAATGGGTGGAGTAATTATTAATTTTAATACATGTGGGGCCCATTTTGGGCAGTCTTCATTGTAAATGTCTACACTTGAATATCTTCCATATATGTATCCGGCTGTGGGACCCTTGTTTTTATTTTTTTGATTTTTTCTATAAACATGTATAGATGAGTGTATTTAACCTATAAACCAATTTTCATAATTTTTGATGCTTTTAAGTATTTTTCATTTTTAAACACAGTGACATTTTAGAAAATTACGAAAATGCCTATGTGTTTAATAATAAAAATACTTAAAAGCATCCAAAAGTAGTAAAAATTGGTTTATAAGTAAAATACACCAAGCTTTACATATTTATTAAAAAAATCAAAATTTTTTTTAAGGAGCCCTATGGCCGAACAGATGGGGGTCTCATGCACCTGGATGCATGTGATCACCCCTCATATGTATAAGGAAAGATATGTTATTATGCATTTACATGTACCATAACTTATGGTACATTTGACTCAAAATGACCTCTGCATACATTTAAATGTATTAATACATTATACGGGGTATTTGCGCCATACCTCCTCTAAGTATGCGAAATAGCGTTTTAGACCCCGACGTTTGCGTATTAGCATTTTAGACCCTGATAAGTTTCTTTTTTTTGCATTTTAAACCCTCCGCCCTAACGTCGTTTGCTGCGCACCGTCTGACTGTGTGCAATGATGGAAATACCCCTCAATAGAAACAAAATCGTTGCCCTAATGAGAAAATCCTTCCCAAACCTTAGCGTCTCTACTATCTGCTAAAACACGAACATGAAGATCTCCTTGATTAACATCACCATCAGCTAGCTTCCGGAGGTTCAATTGATCTCCCTTCCATACAAAGCATATGCTCCTGTTATAGGAATATGCAGAGCAAGAGCAATCATCCAAGCATGCTGCCTGGCATTTTTCAATACCTTCAACAACTAAAGATCTTGAATTTGGAGGTAGTTTCATATTAGGAATCCGCAAAAACATCAACTTTTTTACCATTCACGAAGTTATTCTCAGAACATAACACATCTTCCTCTGCTACACAACCTGCAGCCCAGTCACCCGTCTCCCAATTTTTTCGGGACCGCTGTTGAAAGTCCTGCAAACATCCACACAAGGTAGAGCTGCTAGAATCATAGACCCCAAAGGCCCCACGAACAGCAAAAATATCACATTGGTCTGATGGGTAGGACATAAAAACATTCCAGTTCTTTGTCTGATTAGATCATATCCAATCAAGGAATTGCCCTGATACTCCCACGACAAATCATATGATAGATCCATTTTTCACAATGTAGGAGTAGTAATTCTCTTTCTCATTTGTTACATACGTGATACGATCAACCGGTTGTTGAATGAGTTCTGATATTATTGGTGGGATTAAAGGGAACCTTTGGCCATCCCACACTCCAGTTCTCCAGTACCTATAAGAATCATTCCACAACATGTAATACTAACTGATGTCATCTGCTTCTATCTGGAAAGAATAAGCACCGGGAGCAGGATCTTCTGAGTTCCTCCATGAAAAGAGGCGCTGGCGAAGTCCGGTGACTTTGTTCAAACCCACCTTTTGTTTAGGGAACCATGTATCTGTTGGGTGATCAAAGCTCTGTCATGTCACCCGAGACGAATTGGACCTGTCTCTTAGGACAAGATTTCCATTGTCCATTACCCAAAGTCCCTTCACTTCACAACGTCGTGCCTCTTCCAAAAGTTCAGTCTTTCCCCTTTTCATCTTAAAAGCATCTCAACCAATGTCATTTACGTCATTTTAAAAAAACCATGCGCACAATAGGACGACCAGACGGTGCGCAGCAGACGACGTTAGGGCGGAGGGTTTAAAATGCAAAAAAAGAAACTTATCAGGGTCTAAAATGCTAATACGCAAATGTCGGGGTCTAAAATGCTATTTCGCATACTTAGAGGGGGTATGTCGCAAATACCCCTACATTATACAATCATTTATCAATGTATGAATTATGTCTTATATAATTGACATGTTGAAAAAACAACTTTCAAATTATCGTTTACATCAAACTATTTTATTATCTTGATTTTATACTATTTTCAAATTAAATTCATGCACGTATCGAATTTGGATGAAAATCGATAAATATAATGGATGAAGTAGATGTATATTTTATGATCATATGAGACCTATTTTAATATACATGCATCATTAGCTATGATGCATTTACATGCATTGGAATATTTCTCATATGAGATATGTTATTGTGTATTTTACATGCACCACAACTTGCGGTGCATTTGACTTAAAATGAGCTCTACATGTATTTTTTTTGAAATGAGCTCTATATATATTTAAATGTATTAATACATTATGTGATCATTTATCAATGTATGAATTATATCTTAAATAGTTTACAGGTTGAAAAAATAACTTTAAAATTATCATTTATATTAAATTATTTTATAATGTTGATTTTGTACCATTTTCATATTGGATTCATACGCATATCTAATTTGGCTAAAAATTAGTATGCTACTAAAAGAAACAATTCTAAATATAATGAGTAAAATAGATATATATTTTATGATCGTATGGAGCCCATTTTTATGTAAATGCACTATAAATTACGGTGCATTTCCATGCATAAAAATATTTCCCTTATCGAAGATGCTTCTATGAAACCTCCTTTCTATATAACTAATTCCATTTTCACCATCTAGATGGTTGATGAAAAATTCACTTCATCTATTGTGTTTATTACTGACATTGCTATAAAAGTACTTTCATTTGTCTAATTCTACTTTATATAGGCCTATCTACAAACATGTATAATCAACATAAAAATAAATTAATATTAAATATCAATTTTTAAGTAGTATTTTCAACATCTAAATCATCTAAAATATCATTACTATATGAATAAATGATTCTATAAATTATTATTACATTCCAATATATTTGTTAATGGATCTAATCATTTTCCTTAATTTACACGTGAACATACTTATTTTTGACCAAATGTGGCCTATGCATATATTGAATTTAGTTGAAACTTTATCTCCTAATTAAACAAATGATTCAAGCATCAAAATTTTAAAATTTGAGGGGGTTATATAGAACTTCTTTTATGTAGCACGATTACATGACTTAGATACCCCTATAGTTAAAAATTAAAAATAAATATATACACATATTCAAAAATGGTAAAATTAGTTTATATATTAAATATAACTAGATTAACAAATTTATTAAAAATTTTCAAAAAAATAGGTGTTTGGACATGCTGGAAATCGCCAATCGGTTTGGGAAGATCATAACTCTACATAGAAACGTGTGTGTATAAAACTCTGCTTCTATAAAACCCATTTTCTGCGCAACTTCATTTTAAAAATTTTAATGGTCAATGAAAAATTTACTTAATTTATTATATTTTACATTATTTATATTATCATGAAAACCCTATTATTTTTTAGTATTATTGTATATGGTTCTCATCTATAATTGCGTAAAATCAATTTAATAAAATAGTTTAATGCTAAAATATTAATTTTAAAATAATATTTTTAACATCTAAATTGTCTAAAACATCATTTATATGTGGACAAATAATTTTATAAAGTATTATTACATTCTAATACACATGTAATTGATCTAAGCATTTTTCGTAACTAAACAAATGATGTTAAACACAATGAATGAATTAAATTTTCTAAATCAAAATCTTAAAATTTGAAGGGATTACATGACTCCACTTTTATATAACTTGATTATATAGAAATAGAACCATATAATCCTTTCAAATTTTAATGCAATTTGCAATATATATTTAAAAAGCTTTTTATATTGAATTCACAAAGGTGATGTGGATTATAATTTCAATAGTGCAAGCGTCTTTTTAATTCATCTACTTTATCATATGTAAATATCTTTGTATATTTAAGAATATTATATGTAGTATATGAATAAATAATATTGGATTATAATTTCAATTCATCCATCTATTGTATTGTGAATTTCAAATTTAGAGTTATGTAATGGACTCTTATGTCAATTAGTGCTTGCATGTATACAATTTACTTCATTCATTTTATATTTTATGTTTGAAATGATTTATGAACAACGTATATGAACAGAATTCATCTAATTAAATTTCATAAAAAATTCATCTAATTAAATGCAGTATTATATTCATTGTACAACATAAGTTAAATTTTAATTTAGTTGAGTTTAGTAATGAAGAAAAAAAGCTTGTAAAAAAGATTATAGATAAAACTTTTTGAAAAATCAGAGTAAAATAATGTGATAAAGATAATCGCTAAAATCAAAGAGAATAAGGATAAACTAGATGGTGCGGTTGCATGAAAAGGTATATGATAATGATTGAAAATATCAGTAACATGAAAAATGTATGTATTCATCTTAGTAAGATATCAAATTACGTTAGAAAGGGAAAGAAAGAGGTGGAAAATTTTTATCATAATTTTATCACGTTGATTTATCCATTTTTAAGACGGGGTATATACATCTTTCATTGAATGATTTTGATTTTTGATTTCCTAATCAAATAATAATTCCACAAACATTGAACATGCTAAATTTTAATCCCTCATTAAGGTAGCGCCCAGATGCAACCACCTACGTACACATTAATTGCATCGCGCTAGCAGATCCCATGTTAATGATGCCAAATACTTTACTTAACATCGTTAGAGAGTGAATTTGAAACTGGTAAAACGAAAAAACAAGTATACAATATATAGAACTATTTGATTATGAATATTGTGAAGGGTTTAAATATTAAAAAATCATATGGGAAGTGAACAACTAACCATTTGTACAAAGTATTTTATACTTCCTCTATTGCATTTTTTTTTCTTCCTGGTTAATTATACCTCTCTACCAATGTAACTTATAAGGAATAATAAGTTTTTCACCCATGACTACATAATAATTTGTGAGAAATAACATGCGTAGAACTTAGTTTCACAAAATTGTAAAATGCCCTACAATATTAGCATCCAATTACAAGCATATTCCTTCTATTATCCTTATTAAAATAATTACAATTAACAAACCCATGTTGGTTTTAGTGGTAAGCTTAATTTTCGTTAAGCAAAGTCATATTTTTTTAGTACTGTGAACAAAGAAATAAGTGCTAGGATAGCTTTACCCTTATGAGGTCCGATGCAGCTGGATTCTGAAAATCAGAGCCATATAGGTTTAAAAAATATATAACTAATTAAATATATTATTTGTACTTATTATGGTAAAAGTCATTGTGAATAATAAATATATTAATATATCAATACTTTATTTATATTAAATATATTATATGTGATTATTATTTCATTTCAGTTATTGTAAAACTCATTGTGAATAAATATACTATAAGATAATAACATCCATAATAAATCCTTTAATAAAAAATAATAAATTAATATTTTAATATTATTAATAAGGAAATTTTATTATTTATAAAAAACTGCATTGCCATACATGAAATCTTAATAGAAGAGATATACTTGTAATTTCATGCAAATGTTATTGAGTACTTTAGAAAAAAGACACATATCAGTGTAGGTAAGAATGTAAAGACCCTATGAACTAACGGATAAATACAATTTGAAAATCATCATTCTTCAACCATTTATTTTGTTTTGCATATTTTGATGATTAAATTAAAATTTAATCCATTTATTTTGTTTAATTTATAAAATTTTATAATCACAAATCATCCATTCCTAAATTCAGTATTAAAACCTTTCAAAATATGCGTTGCACAGCAAGAAGGACTTCGAAATTAAATTTTAAGGCTTTTAAGCTTCCTTAAATATACTTACTATGTTCAAACTTTATCTCAAATGTACTTAAGATGTTTTTAAAATTTCAAATATACTTATTACGTTTGCATTAATCTTAAAAATGTCTATTCCATTACTGATATGAGTAAACACAATTCGCTAATACATAAATGGGACATGATACAATGCACTCCGGTGCAAAAACTAATTTTTTTAAAAAAATTTTAAATTTTTTTATACAACTGTTAATCTAGGTGTATTTAACATATATAATAATTTTTTACCATTTTTAGATACTTTTAGATATTTTTTATTTTTAAATCAGTCGCGTTTTCGTAATTCATAAATTACGAAAATGCCATTGATTTTTAAAAAATCAAAAACAAAAATCTAAAAAATGGTAAAAATTGATACACATGTTAAATAAATTAGATTAACAATTGTATAAAAAAATTTTAACAAAAAATAAATAAATTGGTGAAATGCACCTAAGTGCACTGAAGCTGAATGCACCCGGGTATATTTGATCACCCCCGTACATAAATTACCAACATGCTCATCAAATTTTTTTCTAAATTGAAAAAGTTGAACGCAATAACTTACTGTTGCCAAAATTACACAAGAGCTTTAGATCAC
Organism: Annona cherimola; assembly: GCA_030490835.1. Taxonomy (NCBI): domain Eukaryota; kingdom Viridiplantae; phylum Streptophyta; class Magnoliopsida; order Magnoliales; family Annonaceae; genus Annona; species Annona cherimola. The sequence continues at coordinate 31,143,502 of CM059974.1, forward strand.
GAGAATCATTATTTCATTCCCTTTTTATTTTGTTTCACAATTTTATTATTTTACATTGGGGGTATTTTGAATATTTATGAAAATTTAACATTTAGGGTGTGTTTGGCAATTAATAGAAAATATCAAGTTAAAACTTTTCAATCTAAAACTTTTCATTTTCCACAATTATTATATTTTTTAATCATTTTTTCACATTTTACTATATAACTACCCACTTTTCAATCATTTCTATACAACTACCCACACAACTAACCTATCTATTTTAACTTTATCCTCTTTACTATTCATCATTACCTCTGTCATATCACATCATTTGATAACTTTTACTCTCCAAAACTTTTCATCAAAAGTTTTATTCCAAACACACCCTTAACTGGATCATCATAATTAACTACTTATCTAAGGATATGTGACAAAATGGACATTTTTGATATCTAATACAAATATAGTGGTTTATATTTAGAATTTTAAAAATATCATAAATATATTTGAAATTAAAGTCCACTGTAGTAGATTTAACTGGACAAAGCCCTAAATTTTGATAAAAGTTTGGAAGAAGAATTGGATATTGCTTACGAGAAAACGTTGGAATATTTAGGGCTTTATTTTATGATATTTTGGGAAATATAAACTCAACAAAAATTATGCAATTGTCAAATTGTCTTCCAAATTCCATGTGGATAAAAGCAGATCGACTTCGTAGCTTAACATTTGTAGCCCAGTACTTTTCAAATGCGACAAATTTCAACTTTGCTTCAAGGCTATCTAATGTTGTCACTTCAAGAACTTTGATGGTTGGCAACAAAATAATTGTTACAAAAGGTTCTAATTTGGTCGCTATATGGGTTCTAGAAAAAATTTCAATGCAAATTCTTATTGCAATTATGCTCTGGGAACCAAAATAGAAACATTTGTTGCAAGAACCTCACGGCAAATAGGCTTTGGCAACGAAACTTTCATTCGGAAGCTTTATCAGCAGAATCTAATTAATTGCTTCCTTGCTGTACAGCCAGTACTGCAAAAATCAATCTCTTGAATTGAGTTGTAACGGTCCAGTCAAGATGGTTGATTACCTGTTGGTAACATGCCACTTCATATCCCAAATGTTGGGTTGTTTTGTATTCTCTGAACAGGATATGTGCTTGACAACAATAAATGAAGTATGGTTGAGGCACCCCAACCAAGTTTCTACCAGTTCTGTTTGTCATTGATTCCGCCTTCTCAAACGTGTAATTGATATTCAAAAGCCTTGAACATCCTTAAATATGTCCTTGTGAGTGCCTGTTACTTGTCTTTTTTCTCTATAATCAATAACATTTATGTGGAAATAAATGCATTTTGTGAGTTCTGGTATTGTTCAAATTCGACTTCTTAATTAGATTCTAATCTTGTTTAGCAACAAGATAAGCAAAAAGGCATATTCACAGAAGCAGGTTTGCTTAAGGAGGAACAGATGAATCCCAACCTTGAAAACTCGGATACATTTTACCTACAAGACCAGTACAATTGCACTAGCATTTGGCTTTAACCAATGAAGTAAAAATGGGGTGAAAAAAGAAGAAGAAGAAGAAAAAGAATTGGAACATCAGCAGGAGCATGGATTTTTGTTTCAGCCTCGAAGTCTTTCTAGTTTGTCTTCAGCTTCTTTAAGATGTGACTTGAGGTTGGATACCTTTTGCTCCATCCCCTCTATTGACTCTTCATTTCCAGTGCTTGTGTAAGGTTTTACAAAATTAACAGAAAATTCTTCAAGGGCTTGAACTCCACATACCTTTCAAAACCATATCAGGCATCAATGCTGTTGTGCATGGGGAAGAAATAAAACACCAAGTTATGTGATTATTGGCCTAAAGATGTATGCTACTGTAAATTTCTTGTATGCTTGAAAAGCAAGGCCCATGTTTGGATGACCTCAAGTAAAGCTAATTGGTTGTATCGTTGCCCATATATTCTCAAAACAACAAGAATTATTTGTTTTGCGGTGGCCTGAGTTTGCCTGGAATAGAAGATGAGATGATAGGCACTACAACCATCATTTAAACCATAGGCAGCCACCCTTCAGGCTGAAACTCTCAGTATTCTCTATTCAATCAGCAATCATAATTCTCTATTCAATCAGCAATCATATCCTCATAATTCTCTAAAAAGAGGAGGACATTATGGATGATTGGAAGCTAACCTCTTGGGAAAGCAATGGCAGCTTAGTGATGTGGAAATCATCATACAACATATAGAATTGATCAATGTATTTCTGCTGCATTCTCATTCGTGCTTTCAGTAACTTGGACTCAACTGTTGCAATAGTGCCAAAAATGAACAAATACATAAGGCGCCCTGTGAGAAGGAAAAATCTCTTGGGAAGGCAAAAGATGAAAGTAAGTGTCATGCATGATTGCACCCCCCTTCTATGGGCTCTGAACATGTTAAGCACCTTCTTCTTCGAACAGTACTTGGTTAATGAGAATATTGTGAGTGTCGATCTCAAACTTTGCGAGTTCTTGCACCAACCTCTCTGTTTCATAAAGAGAGAGGAACTCCGGAATGCATACGCATATAAAAGTGGTCAAATCCTGTGTAGAAGCAATTAATAAATAGATAAAAATGTGCCTATCAAAGGATTTGTATGGGAACTAAACACTGACTTCATGGTAACAAGAAGTGGCTGATCATTTGCGCCATTTGTTATTGGGCCAAGAATAATTTTTTTTTTTTTTTTTTTTTTGAAAATTTTTATAGTTTACAACTACTAATATACGTGTATTTAATACATAAACTAAGTTTTATCATTTTTATAAATGTGTATATATATTTTTTTGTATTTTTAAACACAGAGGCCTTTTAAATAATTTGAAATGATTAAAATACCCTTGTGTTTAAAAATATAAAATAATTATATATACATTTTCAAAAATGATAAAATTTGATTAATAAATTAAATACACACAAATTAACAGTTATATAAAAAAATTTCAAAAAATAAAAATATATTTTTGGTGCAGTCACAAATGATTGTGCCTCAAACAAGAATGTTAATAACCTCTACAAAATCACAACTAGATCTGTCATGGTTATACGCTTAAACAGAAAGTGATAACTATTTAATAAATAATCAACATTCGTTTTGGCAAAAACGTGGTCAAGAAACATATGCGGTTATAGGGGATGAAATGCAGAGACATTTGACAAATAATCCTACTAAAGCACATATAAATCATATAGGAGCAGAATTCGATATTTTGGGTGAAATATACCCGTGGTATTTTGAATTTTTATTGATCTGTTACACATGAAAGGTATTTTAAAACTGGCATTTCTTACAGGATCCTTGAATTGTCTGTTCACTTGTTCAATCACATCTCTCATGCCTTCAAGCCTTCCCAACATCGCATCCTCACCAAATTCGTCCGTGACTCCAAAAAGACGAGTCACCTGTAAAAAACTTAACTGCTTTAATGCCGACACTATTTCACCATCAAGTTGCTACAGAGTGCAGTTACAGACTCACATGTGGAAAAGCAAGCACATTTCTAATTGATAGGCTAGCATAAAAGTTCCAACAGTGGACAAAAATTTGCTCATCATCTGCTAATTTGTAACTGATGGATTCTCCCAAAAAGCTAAAAGTTCTGCTCCCAAGAGAGTATAGGAGGATGAAAAACCGCACTTCCCTCAGTAGGACATGAAGGAACACACCTGATTCAGCATGCCGCTGAATCTAGCTTGCAGGCTCATTATCTTGTCCAGTCCCTTCTCCAAAGTTGATGGGAACTGCAGAAGCCGTAACGTGTGGCCAGTTGGAGCTGTATCAAACACTATGACGGAATAATCCATTGTCTGCACTAATCTGCTTGGAAAGACAAATCTTATAATCATGAACATTATAATTAAAGGAAATAACCAATACGAGAACTTTCACTTTATCAGCAAACTCACATGTTTGCTTGTGTTTCATCAAGTGAATGCCATGCCATTTTCCTTACTTAATCATATCAAATCTTGAAATGAATCATGAGAGGGTAGACTGCCAGCTACAGATTTTAGCACAGCAGAGGCCTTTAAAACCCATGGCAGGATGAACACATGTCACAACTTGCTTGCTCAATTCATGAGCTAAGAAATATGTCTATGGCAGGATAATACAGCAGTGAATGTTATAATTGCTTGTAGATCAGACATACAAATAAGAGCTCACCTTAGCATCTCAGCAAAGCTCATTGCTTCATCAATTCCAGGAATAGAATTTGCTAGCTCTGAAAGAAAGCTATCCATTCCTTCTAAATTCGGCAAATCATCACTGTCCACATTGGGATCCACTTCCTTCCAAAACAGAAACAATTTTTTTTTTTTTTTTCAAAAAAAAAATCATGACATTATCCCGTGCAAATCCAAGAATGAGAAACTCAATCAGGATTCAGAAATGTTTCTACCCGGGAATATTCATAACAAAAGGAATTAAGTAGGGTTAATTCCAAATATGACCAAAATTTATGTCCATATTTACAAATATGACTGCACATTTAGAAAAACGACACAACCACACGTTCTGCTCTTAATTCCAAATATGCCAACGCCCAGCCCTGTTAGGGTTAATGTTAAATATGATCTAAAATTACAAAATTATCCCTAGCAAAAGTGAAAATGGTATTATCATTAGCTTCTGTAATTAGATATTAATCAACGAAATGATAAAAAATATAAAACTGTATCATACCCATACCCTCCAATGTGCAACCCTTCCTTTTTTAAAAGAAATGACAAGAGTGATTTGGTCATTTTGAAAAAAATTAGCCCCATTGTCTAGTTGAATCTCATGTCGTTGTTATATTTGGAATTAGAGACCGGACATGTGGCCATCTGTGCAATAAATCATTTGTGATATTTTCTAAATATGTGGTTATATCTGTAAATATGGGTATAAGTTGTGTTCATATTTAGAATTAATGAATGAGCAACTCGATCAGGATTAAGGAATGTTTAGGGTCACCATTGCATAGAGATTGTTGAAACCATTGACGAGCGTTGGGATTTTGGTGAACCGTTGTTGGAATGCATCGCTGAGGTTGTGAGCGGGATCAGTAGAGATGATGAGAACGGAAGAGCGGACCTTGGAGAGGAGGATGGAGATGATGGAGCTGCATGTCGTCTTCCCGACGCCGCCCTTGCCTCCAACGAAAACCCATTTCAGGCTTTCTTGATCCAGGATGTTCTGCACCGTCCCTTCCGGCAATTCCTCATCGGAGGCCATTGGACGGTTGGATAGATGGACGGGTTGATGGACGGAGGTGATGCTCTTATCCTCAAACTCTCTGCACTCGCTTATCCTTCTTCTTCTTCTCCTTATTCGAGAGAGATTTTTTTTTCTCCCATCTGGGGAAAAAATTTCTGCATATCTTTTATTTCCAGGCCGTTATTTTGCCGGAGAATTCGTTGTCTTTCATTCAGGCTGTTAATTAATTAGTTAATCAATACACTATTTCAGAATCTCATCGAATTGGACGTTATATTTGGATGGCTTTTCATCTTAATCTTCTCAACTGCATTCAATGGCTTGGTTTTCAAAGCTTGATTTTGATACATAATGCTCATGAAACCTGGGACCACTACGAGCAGTTCGATCCCTTCCCCATGGCCTCGATCATGCATGAGGGGTTTGATCGATTCTCCAGGGAGCCAAGTTTCGAAATCATAGGGCACCAAATTAGATGTAATGGAACAGGATTCTTGAAAATTTCCAAGCAAATCTTTGGTTTTTGCAGTTAAAAAATTATTCGATAACATTAAAATCGACGAATATATTTTAAAACGTTTGTTTAGTTAATTAGAATAGAAATTTTGGTGAACGAAAAAAATCATAGTTAATAATAAATATTTATTTTCAAGCAATTTTAATTGTGTGGTTAATTAATTTACCAAAAGTTTTATGATCAATTTAGTTTTCAAGATTCTAAGTAAAGAAATATTTTTTTTAGCTTGTGCATATAATATTACATCTCATTCTATAGTTGAATAAAGTTTGATAATCAATAGTAGAGACAATAAACTTCTACTTATTTAAAGGAGAGACATCGTGCTCTCATGCATGTGGCATTAAATAGCCACGTAAGAAATATTTTTAAGCACACCAATGAATCATTCCTTAAAACCCAAATCCAAAATTAACACACAATTTTATAATTAAATGTAGCGAAATTTAATATTATGTGCAGTAACATACAAAGGGTGGCCAAAGTTTATTTTTATACAGAAAGATTTCAGCTCAAAACGAGCAAATAGCTGAAATTTTCAAAAAATGAGTTTAGTAACATTCATGGGATGCGCGTCCAAAATAACTGGTGGCTGGGGCAGTTTAAGGACATTTGTTCTAATGTACCTGAGAAGGAAGTCCCACGCTTCTGCTTGTGAATTGTGATTCAAGGGCCCGATCGATCGACTTTCGAATCCGATTCATGAATCATGCGTGCAAGAGGAGCTGGTGAAGAAATGTATCAGCAATCGGCATGCATATATATGGGAATGGGATGCATGCACGAGATAGAACTAGAGACGAACATATACTGCGAGCACAGAGGACTCGGTAAACCACCGGCGAGATAGAACTACAGACTAACATATACTGCGAGCACAGAGGACTCGGTAAACCGCCGGCCTCGGCACAGAGGACTCGGTAAACCACGGGCCTCGTTAGTTGGCATTTGTACCTGGGCACAGTTCCTTTTGCTACAGATAAAAGTGATACTACTGCAAAGTTCAAATCGCCTATGTAAGGTTGCAATTGGGGGCTCATGAAATTCCAGTTTGTCTTAACACTAAGTTTTATTTCTATTTTTTTTAAAATTTAATCTTAAATTTAATCAAATCCTCTTTTTAAACTTTAAACTGTAACCCGATTTCTATCAATTAAGATTCAGTTGAAATTTGAGTTGGTAATTTTCATTGAAGTTAAGAATTAAAATTTCAAATTTTCATATAAATATAAACTAATGATTCTTCTAAATGGAAATAATAACACATAATCTAATTAAATTAATGAAAAACATAATGGTGTGAGAAATTTCAAAAAGAATCTACCTTTTCAAAAGGATAAGAAAGAAAATTAATAAAGATAAAATAAATAATGTAAACGCAAAATATAAGTGTAAGTGAAAATAATATAATATAATTTTAATATGACCAATATTAATTCTAAGGATATGTTTGTTTTAAGGTAAAATTTTTCAATATAAAACATTTCACTCTCCACAATTTTCCTATTTTTAAAATTATTTCTTCACATATTTCTGTACAAGCTGCTTTATTTTTCATTCGTTTCTACATAATTAATTATACGACTAATCTATCTATTTTAATTTTATTATTTTTATTCTTCATCATTACCTTTATCATTTCACTTCATTTTCTCTTACTTCAAAATCTTTTTTATCAAATACTTTTCATCCAAAAGTTTTGCCACTTCCTAAACATACCTTAAGATAAATATAAATAATACAAAATACATAAATATGAATAAATATTATTTAAAATTTAAGTATATAATATTTTTATATTAAAAATAAATAGAAAAATTAAGTTCTTCAAGTTTTCTTGAACCTTAACTTATCCTTATTTACAAATCATGTTCGAGTTTCCTTGTGCTCACTCATTGCAGTATTGAAAATCGAGTTCGTCTAGCGATCTTAATATGAACTAATTATTTTAAAATTAGACAAGTCATTAATTTCAAATTATGTCCAATAATTCAAGACTGCTTGTTTTGATCATGTTCTTCATTTATCTGCACTTTTTGGGCCAGAAGCACTGTTTTTAAAGTGCTTTAATTTTAAAATCCTTACTTGTAAGTGTTGGAAATATGTGGAAAACAAGTTAAATCTATGTTTTGATGATTAACAAATCAATTTGAGTAAGTCTTGGCTACTAACATGTTTGTGGATATGTTTAAGGGATATACATTTGAAGAACATAAAGCATGGAAGGCCAAGTCGTTCCCCAAGTCGACCCCAAGATCGACTTCAAGAAGCCAAATCTGTCCAGAGTTGAAAATGGGAGAAGAACAAGTGAAGTCGTAGGCCAAGTCGACTTCACTTGCGACTTGGGAAGCCAAGTTGCAAACGAAGTCGACTCCAGCATCGACTTCAGTCGGGAGATTCACTCCAGAGCTGAATTTGGGATGGAAGAATGCCGAAGTCGCAAACGAAGTCGACTCCAGTTGCGACTTGGGCGAAGTCGCGGACGAAGTCGACCCCAAGTTCGACTTGATGTTATCAAAGCTCAAAGAAGGAGTTTTCAGCCCATTCCAAGAACCTACTTGAACTTTATCAAGATCTAAATCAAGGAGCAAAGACTATTCTCAAAGATAACTTGAGTTTCACTCAAGTTCAAAGTAAGAATACATGTTCAAGATCAAATCAAGTCTATCAAGTCCTAAAGATCAAATAACTCCAAAGCAAAGCAAGGTACATGAATCTGTCCTGCAAGGTACATGAATCTGTCCTACAAGAATCAAACTCTCCAAAGATTCATGAGGTTTAAGCCTATCCAAGATAAACCAAAAATAAGGACTTCAAGATTAACAAGATCTACAAGTATGAGGAATCATTCAGAATGAAAATGATTAAAGGAAACAAGCCAAGCAAGATAGAGGAAGATCAAATGAAGATCAAATCATATTTTGCAAAAGACCGAGTCAAGTCGCAACCCAAGTCGACTCCATGATCGACTTGAGTTGAAGTCTAAAGCCAAGTCAACCCAAGACTCAAGACTCGGAACTTGAAGAGGTGAAGTCGCACCCGAAGTCGACTCCACCTGCGACTTGGGTCAAGTCGATACCCAAGTCGACCCGACCTGGAACTTGAAGTCGCTACGGAGAAGCAAAGTCGCACCCGAAGTCGACTCCATCTGCGACTTGGGCGAAGTAGCATCCGAAGTCGACTCCGCCTGCGACTTGGGTCGCAACGGTCGGAATTTATTCGAACGTTGGCGCATTAAATGCGCGCCACCTACCTTCTAACGTTCAGATTCCCTCCAAAATTATAAAAGGCATTCATGGTAGACGAGGGAAGTAGCTGAGATTCATTAAGTGAGCATAACTCCTATCTACAAGAGCTTTAAAGAGATCAAGCCATTCAAGAAGGAAGAACTTTGCTTCTAACTGCAAGAGCTCCATTTCAGATTCTTCAAAGCCTACAATACAAGTTCTTCTCTGAGCTAAATCGTTTCTACACATCTGTAAAGTGTAGATTTCTTGTGTTATTTCGTTTGTTTGTGTTGTACTTGATTTAGCTTGGGTAGCTAAGATCAAGTGTATGCAAAGTAGTGTGTGATTGGAGTGAGACTCATCACCTACTTGTGCAGTGTGTTGTTTAAGCCCCTAGAGCTGGAATCTAGAAGAGAGCAACGGCTCTAATTGTATTGGAAGAATACAATAGTGGAACCCAAGTCACAAGGAGTGTGAGCTTGGAAGAGTGGAGTAGAGAGGTTGCCCGAACCACTATAAAAATTCTTGTCTGCTTGATTTTATTTCTGCTCTCTACATTACATTGCTTTCCATTTCGTTTCTTTATTTAAGGGGACTAAACTTACAATGGGTTAAGTTTTTAAGTTACCAAAGAAATTTTTAAGAACCCAATTCACCCCTCCCCTCTTGGGTTTTTGCCATCAACTCGGGACCAACAGTAAGAAAAGCAGATTAGATCTGATTTCCTTCAAAGTTCCTTAAAATTCATATTAAAAGTTCTTTTTTTTTTCTGGATTTGCCATGATCAGTAAGATCAATTCTGTGTTAAGTCAATTTGTGTAATGTTCTAATGATAGATTCGAGATTTCCATTATACTTATTCTTAATGCACATTTTATTGTATAATTAAAATATTCAAAGTCCTTCAAAAAAATATTCAAAGTCATTTCAACGAGAGAAATAAAATAATATCACTTTGATATTTGTAAATATATAGAAAACGTACTTCTTTGCTCATTCACACCAATGCGCAAATTTCATGAACTTTGTATGGTGTGCTTTGCTTTTATGAAACTTATTTTCTAAGTAAACTCGTCCATTTTTATAATTTGCGATGAGAAGTCCACTCCATTCATTATATCAATATCATTTACATTTTCTTGAAAACTTTTTTATTTTTCCAACATCATTGTGCATGGCTCCATCTAAAAATATGTAAAATTAAGATAATAAAATAGTTTAATATTAAATATAAATTTTAAATTTATATTTTCAACATTTAATCCTCATTAAATATCAATTTTAAATATTTTCAACATTTCATCCTTCTAAATATAAGTAATATATGGATAAATAAATCTACATAGTATTGCTACATTTTAATGAATAGTTAAGTGGATTTAAGATTTTATTTAATTTACATATGAATGTACTTAATTTTTAGCAAATGTGGCTCATACGAAATATGACCTATATACATATTGAATATGAATGAAACTTGGTCTTCTAACTTAACAAATCATGTTAATTACAATGAATGAATTATATTGTGTCAATCATCAACATTTCAAAATTGGAGAGAGTTCTATGAAACCTACTTTCATAAAAATATTCTCAAAATTAATATATCTATTTTAATTTTATTCTTTTTATTTCTCATTATTTTCTTTATCATATTATATCCGCTCTTCCGTTCTCATCATCTCTACTGATCTCACCCACAACCTCAGCTATGCATTCCAACAGCGGTTCACAAAAATCCCAATGCTCGTCAATGGTTTCAACAATCTCTACGCAACAGTGACCCTAAACATTCCTTAATTCTGATCGAGTTGCTCATTCATTAATTCTAAATAGGAGCACAACTTATACTCGTATTTACAGATATAGCCACATATTTAGAAAATGACACAAATGATTTATTGCATAGATGACCACATGTCCTTCTATAACAACGGCATGAGATTCAACTAGATAATGGGGCTAAATTTTTTCAAAATTGACCAAATACATGCACAATCCTTAAAAATTTTTTATTCATTTTGTATACACCAAGTCTTCTGATATTACAAATTAATGCATGCATAATCCTCACAATTAAGGAAATTTAGTAACATTCCCATCAGTAGGGAGAAATTTTTTTAATACCCACAGAACAAGGGGGGACGGGATTTGAACATAGGTTCTCCTGACAACAGTGCTAGGATTCTTACCACAGAGCCGAAGCCATGGAAGCGAATATTATCACTATCCTAATTCATACATATCTTTGGATGTCAATAACTATCGGGTGGGACACACAGAGCCATGATCAAGACGGTTTTGATGTGGCGCCACGTTAGACGACTAACCTAAATGAAAGACAACGAATTCTCCAGCAAAATAACGGCTTGGAAATAAAAGACATGCAGAAAATTTTTCCCCAGATGCGAGAAAAAAATTCTCTCTTTGAACAAGAAGAAGAAGGAGAAGGATAAGCGAGTGCAGAGAGTTTGAGGATAAGAACATCACCTCTGTCCATCAACCCGTCCATCCATCCGACCTTCCGATGGCCTCTGATGAGGAATTGCCAGAAGGGACAGTGCAGAACATCCTGGATCAAGAGAGCCTGAAATGGGTTTTCGCCGTAGGCAAGGGTGACGGTGTGTAGCTCCATCATCTCCATCCTCCTCTCCAAGTTCCGTTCTTCCGTTCTCACCACTCTACTGATCCCACCCACAACCTCAGCGATGCATTCCAACAGCGGTTCACCAAAATCCCAACGGTCATTAATGGTTTCAACAATCTCTACGCAATGGTGAACCTAAACATTTCTTAATCCTGATCAAGTTGCTCATTCATTAATTCTAAATATGAACACAACTTATACCTATATTTATAGATATAACCACATATTTAGAAAATGGCACAAATGATCTATTGCACAGATGGCCACATGTCCTTCTCTAATTCCAAATATAACAACGACATGAGATTCAACTAGGCAATGGGGCTAAATTTTTTCAAAATGACCAAATACATGCACAATTCTCAAAAAAATTTTAATCATTTTGTACACACCAAGTCTTCTGATATTACAAATTAATATATGCATAATCCTCACAATTAAGGAAATTCAATAACACTCCCATCACTAGGGAGAAATTTTTTTAATACCCCCACAATAAGGCGGGATGAGATTCGAACCTAGGTTCTCCTGACAACGGTGCTGGATGCTTACCACAGAGCCAAAGCCATGGAAGCGAATATTATCACTATCCTAATTCATCCATATCTTTGGATGTCAATAACTATCTGGTGGGACACATAGAGCCATGATCAGGACAATTTTTATGTGGTGCCACATTAGACGACTAGCCTGAATGAAAGACAACGAATTCTCCAGCAAATTAACGGCTTGGAAATAAAAGACATGGAGAAATTTTATCCCCAAATGCGAGAAAATTTTTTTCTCTCCGAACAAGGAGAAGAAGGAGAAGGATAAGCAAGTGCAAAGAGTTTGAGGATAAGAGTATCACCTCCATCCATCCATCGGATCGTCAGATGGCCTCTGATGAGGAATTGCCGAAAGGGACGGTGAAGAATATCCTGGATCAAGAGAGCCTGAAATGGGTTTCCGTTGGAGGCAAGGGTGGCTTCGGGAAGACGACGTGCAGCTCCATCATCTCCATCCTCCTCTCCAATGTCCGCTCTTCCGTTCTCATCATCTCTATTGATCCCGCCCATAACCTCAGCAATGCATTCCAGTGGTGAAACCCGCCCACAACCTCAGCAACGCATTCCAACAATGTTTCACTAAAATCCCAACGCTCATCAATGGTTTCAACAATCTCTAAGCAATGGTGACCCTAAACATTCCTTAATCCTGATCGAGTTGCTCATTCATCAATTCTAAATATGCACACAACTTATACTCATATTTACAGATATAACCACATATTTAGAAAATGACACAAATGATTTATTGCAGAGATGGCCACATGTCCTCTCTCTAATTCTAAATATAACAACGACATGAGATTCAACTAGATAATGCGACTAAATTTTTTCAAAATGACCAAATACGTGCACAATCCTCAAATTTTTTTTTATTCATTTTGTATACACCAAGTCTTCTGATATTACAAATTAATACATGCACAATCCTTACAATTAAGGAAATTCAATAACACTCTCATCAGTAGGGAGAAATTTTTTTAATACCCACAGAACAAGGGGGGACGGGATTTGAACATAGGTTCTCCTGACAACAGTGCTAGGATTCTTACCACAGAGCCGAAGCCATGGAAGCGAATATTATCACTATCCTAATTTATACATATCTTTGGATGTCAATAACTATCAGGTGGGACACACAAAGCCATGATCAGGATAATTTTGATGTGGCGCCATGTTAAACGACTAGCCTAAATGAAAGACAACGAATTCTCTAGTAAAATAACGGCCTGAAAATAAAAGACATACATAAATTTTTTCCCCATATGCGAGAAAAAATTCTCTCTTTGAACAAGGAGAAGAAAGAGAAGGATAAGTGAGTACAGAGAGTTTGAAGATAAGAGCATCACCTTCGTCCATCCATCAGACTATTCGATGGCCTCTGATGAGGAATTACCGGAAGGGATGGTGCAGAACATCCTGGATCAAGAGAGCCTGAAATGGGTTTTCATCGTAGGCAAAGGCAACGTCGGGAAGATGACGTGTAGCTCCATCATCTCCATCCTCCTCTCCAAGGTCCGCTCTTCCATTCTTATCATCTCTACTGATCCCGCCCACAACCTCAGCGATGCATTCCAACAGCGGTTCACCAAAATCCTAACGGTCATTAATGGTTTCAACAATCTCTACGCAATGGTGAACCTAAACATTTCTTAATCCTGATCAAGTTGCTCATTCATTAATTCTAAATATGAACATAACTTATAGCCATATTTACAGATATAACTACATATTTAGAAAATGGCACGAATGATTTATTGCACAGATGGCCACATGTCCTTCTCTAATTCCAAATATAACAACGACATGAGATTCAACTAGACTATGGGGCTAAATTTTTTCAAAATGACCAAATACATGCACAATTCTCAAAAAAAATTTATTCATTTTGTATACACCAAGTATGCACAATTCTCAAAAATTTTTACTCATTTTGTATACACCAAGTCTTCTGATATTACAAATTAATACATGCATAATCCTCACAATTAAGGAAATTCAATAACACTCCCATCACTAGGGAGAAATTTTTTTAATACCCCCATAACACGGGTGGATGAGATTCGAACTTAGGTTCTCCAGACAACGGTGCTAGGATGCTTACCACGGAGCTTCTGTAATTAGATATTAATCAATGAAATGATAGAAAAATATAAAATTGTATCATACCCATACCCTCCAATGTATAACCCTTCCCTTTTTAAAAGAAATGACAAGAGTGATTTGGTCATTTTGAAAAAATTCAGCCTCATCGTCTAGTTGAATCTCATGTCGTTATTATATTTGGAATTAGAGACAGGATATGTGGCCATCTATATAATAAATCATTGTGCCATTTTCTAAATATGTGGTTATTCCTATAAATATGGGTATAAGTTGTGTTCATATTTAGAATAATTAATGAGCAACTCGATCAGGATTAAGGAATGTTTAGGGTCACCATTGCGTAGAGATTGTTGAAACCATTGATGAACATTGGAGTTTTGGTGAACCGCTACTGGAATGCGTCGCTGAGGTTGTGGGTGGGATCAACAGAGATGCTGAGAACAGAAAAGCAGACCTTAGAGAGGAGGATGGAGATGATGGAGCTACACGTCGTCTTCCCGACGCTGCCCTTGCCTACGACGAAAACCCATTTCAGGCTCTCTTGATCCAGGATGTTCTGCATCGTCCCTTCCAGAAATTCCTCATCAGAGGCCATCGGACGGTCAGATGGATGGATGGGTTGATGGACGGAGGTGATGCTTTTATCCTCAAACTCTCTGCACTTGCTTATCCTTCTCCTTCTTCTCCTTATTCAGAGAGAGAATTTTTTTCTCGCATCTTTGGAAAAAATTTCTACATGTCTTTTATTTTTAGGCCGTTATTTTGAAGAACAACTTATCGCTGATCACATCTAATGTCATCCCCCAAAGTTTCACCACATTCTTGAAGAACAACTTGGCTGCTTTGTTGGCCTTACAACTATGCAGGGCAGGAATGAATGTCCTGTACTTGGAGAATTGATCCACCACCACCAAGATAGATCACATCCTCTTTGATTCCAGCAGCCTTGTGAAGAAGTCCATTGACAAGCATGTCCATGGCTTTTCCGAAATAGATAAACACTCCAATAGCCCAAGGTTGCCGTTGCTCTGGCTTATCTTGCTGGCACACAAGACGAGTCTTGATGTACACTTCCACATTCTCCCGCATCTTTGGCCAAAAGAAGTTTTCAGCAAAGAGTTTATAAGTTCGTTCTTGACTTGGGTAACAAGCTGTTCCGGCCTCGTGAAAAAATTGTTAAAAATTGTTTTGTTTTCCTCCGTCTTTGAAAATAAATACTTAATTAATTCCCCAGCAAAATTTTAAAGCATCTAATTCTTTATCCGAGTCCGAAAAGTATATCATAGAAATATTTTGCATTGTGTTCCACATTCTGATTTTACATCTCTGACAAGAAAATCCTTAATTAAAAGAGCTGAATACAATAGCCCATAAAAAATATTTATTTTTATTGAAATAATGATGAAATGCTTAGAAAATCTTTCTACGTCTTTACAAGTTCACGAAAAATCGCGTCTGATAAAAATATAAAGATAAGTGCGTACACTTTGCCTCGCGCCGCGACTCAAATGTGTGGTACATGACGCCACGCGCCATGACTTAAATGTGAGGTACATGACGCCATGCGCGTCATGACTTAAATGTGAGGTACATGACGTCACGCGCTGTGACTTAAATGTGAGTTTACGCTTAGCCCGTCGACCAGCGATGACTCATTTTGGGAACTAATGAGGGGTCCATCGAATACGCTAGTGACCCTACACAACAAACTAAGTGCGCTTTTAGCTTCTGGATTTACACAGCAGACCAGCGTGTCCCGCTTTCAGCTTCTATACTTGTATAAGAAACTAGCGTCTCCCGTATTCAGTCTCTGGATTGAATAATTGGGTGGTTTTACCAAGAAATGGATTTAACCAAATTTTTTAAAAAATATGTTTGGGTCAACTTGGATCATCTAAAAGGGGTTCGAGCCCAACTGAGCATGTTGAAAAGAGTTTGGGCCTAATTGGGCTTGGCTCAATTAATTTGGGCTCAACTGGGCTCATTGGGGAATTTTGGGCTCAACTGGGCCTGTTGAAGAGTTTTGGGCCATCTTGGGCCTATGGAAGAATTATAGGCCCAAGTAGGCTTGTTGAAGAGTTTCGGGCCATCTTGGGCTTGCTAGAAATTTTGGGCCTAAGCGGGTTTGTTGGAGGGTCTTGGGCCCAAGAGGGCTTGCTCGAACATTAAGGCTCGGGTTGAGCAAAAAGGTTTTTTTTTTCACATATATATATGTATATATATATAATAGAAAGGTACTTAGCCCCGTGTATCAACTTAACCCACTACTTGGGGAGTATTTACTCGGGGAGAAGTATATAATTTTTTTTAATAATATACATATATATTTTTTAAAGTCTCTAAGATTACGTGTGTATAAAAAATATATATATATTTTTGGGGCCCGTGGGACAAATATATATATTTTTGAAGGCCTGCAGGATACATATATATTTTAGAAAATAAAATATTCATTTTTTGGAGGCCCGCGGGACTCATATATATATTTTAGAAAATAAAGTATTCATTTTTAAAGGCCTGCGGGACACATAT
Source organism: Annona cherimola (assembly GCA_030490835.1). Lineage (NCBI taxonomy): Eukaryota > Viridiplantae > Streptophyta > Magnoliopsida > Magnoliales > Annonaceae > Annona > Annona cherimola. Next base: position 31,160,306 of record CM059974.1, read on the forward strand.
ATTTTAGAAATAAAATATTCATTTTTGAAGGCCCGCGGGACTCATATACATTTTATAAAATAAAATATTCATCTTTGGAGGCCCACGAGATTCATATATATATATTTTAGAAAATAAAATATTCATTTTTAAAGGCCCGCATGACTATATATATTTTAGAAAATAAAATATTCATTTTTAAAGGCCTGCGGGACTCATATATATTTTAGAAAATAAAATATTCATTTTTCAAGGCCCGCTGGACTCATATATATTTTAGAAAATAAAATATTCATTTTTGGAGGCCCGCAGAACTCATATATATTTTTTAGAAAATAAAATATTCATTTTTGGAGACCCGCATGACTCATATATATATATTAGAAACTAAAATATTCATTTTTAAAGGCCCGCGAGACACATATATATTTTAGAAAATAAAATATTCATTTTTGAAGGCCCGCGGGACTCATATATATTTTATAAAATAAAATATTAATTTTTGGAGGCCCGCGGGACACATATATATTTTAGAAAATAAAATATTTATTTTTTTGGACGCCCGCGGGACACATATATATATTTTAAAAAATAAAATATTCATTTTTGGAGGCCCGCGGGACATGTATATATATTTTAGAAAATAAAATATTTTTTTGGACGCCCGCGGGACACATATATATATTTTAAAAAATAAAATATTCATTTTTGGAGGCCCGCGGGACATGTATATATATATTTTAGAAAATAAAATATTTTTTGGATGCCCGCGAAACACATATATTTTAGAAAATAAATTATTCATTTTTGGAGGCCTGCGGGACATGTATATATATATATATATTTTAGAAAACAAAATATTTTTTGGACGCCCGTGGAACACATATATATATTTTAGAAAATAAAATATTCATATTTGGAGGCCCGCGGGACATGTATATATATTTTAGAAAATAAAATATTTTTTGGACGCCCGCGGGACTCATATATATATTTTAGAAAATAAAATATTCATTTTTGGAGGCCCACGAGACTCATATATATATTTTAGAAATTAAAATATTCATTTTTAAAGGCCCGCGGACACATATATATATTTTAGAAAATAAAATATTCATTTTTGAAGGCTCGCGGGACTCATATATATTTTAGAAAATAAAATGTTCATTTTTGGAGGCCCGTGAGACTCATATATATTTTTAGAAAATAAAATATTCATTTTTAAAGGCCTGCGGGATATGTATATATATTTTTAGAAAACAAAATATATTTTTGACGCCCGTGGGACACATATATATATTTAGAAAAAAAATATTCATTTTTAGAGGCCCGCGGGACATGTATATATATTTTTAGATTACAAAATATTTTTTTGGACGCCCGCGGGACACACACACACATATATTTTTTTTGGAGGTCTTTAAGATATATATGTATTTTAGAAAATAGTATATATAATTTTGGAAGCCGTTAATAATATATATATTCTCGTAGGCTTCCCTTTTTATTATCTCGGGATCCTCGGACCTCTCCATTTTTATCTTCTTTACATTCCCTTTTTTTTTTTTTTTGAATAGGACATGAGCTATGGTCTCTCTTCCTTTTTTTTTTTTAAAGAGAAAGGAGAGTCCGGTCTCTCATCCATGTAGGATCGAACTACATATCCCGGAATCCCGGGCCTTAATATGTATATATATTATTATATTTTTTATCATAATATATATATAAATACTTAGCTTTATATATAAATATCTATATAGCGCGCCCGGTGAGATCCCGGGCCCTGGGCCTTCATATATATATATATATATATCTATTATTATTTTTATATATATCATAAAAAAATACTTAACTTTATATGTATATATATGTGTATGGCGCGCCCGGCGGGACCCCGGGCCTTCATATATATATATGCGTGGCGTTCTCGGTGGGACCCCGGGCCTTCATATATATATTATTGTTTTTTTTGTTTTTATATATATATATATCATGAAAAATATTTAGTTATATATATATATATATATATACGTGGCACGCCCGGTGGGATCCCGGGACCCCGGGCCTTCATATATATATTATTATCTTTTTTTTAATATGTATATCATGAAAAATACTTATATATATATATATGCGTGACGCGTCCGGTGGGATCCCGGGACCCCTGGCCTTCATATATATATTATCTTTTTTTTATATGTATATCATGAAAAATAATTAGTTATATATATATGCATGGCGCGCCCGATGGGATCCCGGGACCCCGGACCTTCATATATATATATATATTATCTAGTATATATATATCATTAAAAAATACTTAGCTTTATATGTATATATATGGCTCGCCTTGCGCAGGAAAAATAGTTTTTGATAATAATATATATGTATATATGTATATATATATTTTTATATATAGAAAATATACATATATTTATTTTTATTTTTTTTAAAAGAGGAAAATACTTAACCCGCATGTCAATTCAACCCGCCAGTCTAGGAGTATCCACGTTGGGAAAAATAGTTTTTGAAAATAATATATATGTATATATGTATATATATATTTTTATATATAGAAAATATACATATATTTATTTATTATTATTTTTTTAAGGAGAAAAATACTTAACCCATGTGTCAATTCGACCCGTCAGTCGGAGGGTATTCACGTTGGGAAAAGTAGTTTTTTTGAAAATAAGATATATGTATATATATATATACTTTTAATAACACATATATATTTTAAAAAAATATATACTTAACCCGTGTATCAATTCAACCTGCCAGTCGGGGAGTATCCATGTTGAGAAAAGTATTATTATTATTATTATTATTTTCACCTAAAAGAAAAATATATATATATGGAGAACTTACGTTCTCTATCGGAGGAAAAAGCTGGGAATGCTTGTTCTTCCGAGTGCTCCGTCTTTTTTTCCCGTCGTGTTTTTCGAATGAGAAGCCAAGGGGGTATTTACAGGACTTTGGCCGGCTTGGTGTGGGTTCCGCGGCTAAGCAACTTGGTCCCGCGGAACTCCAGTTCAGCGTGCTTGCAAGTCCCGCGGGTATTATTTGCTTGGCCACACTACAAGAGGCCGCTCGAGACCCAACGCCTGCAGTCTTTCGCCTTGCTGCTGCAGAGCTTGCCATGCAAAAAGCATAGCTGAAAGCAAAGCCGGGAAAATAAAAATCCTGACTTTGACTATCTAACGCAAGTGCGTTCACGGAAGCTCTTAGAAAGGCATTTGTTGCTGATGCTGCTACTGTTGATGCTCACTTCCGACACCCGTGATGCCAAGTAGAACAGTGCTCAGGGGGCTTTGGAACGGAGAAGGGCTAGTAAAACCCGGAGTTTGATGGGATTTCCCTTGGCTTGGAAAGGCAGAAGAGTTGTTAGATTTTCCTGCTGTAGTGGTAAAAAATGCAGTTGGCTGGCCAAAGTAATCCATGTGAGGAGAGAAATGGCGGAACTGCTTGTGCATTAGATTAGGATTCGAGGTTTGTTGCTTCTCGTCGCTTTCTTGCTTTGGAGTAGGGGGATATGCTCCATCGAGAGATGGGAGCTCAGCGATGGCATCTTTTGCGGCTTTGATGAGCCACTCCACGGCCTTTCTCGGCTGGTTGAAGCCTGGACAGTCCCGCAGATCGTAGAATTAGATCATGGTTGAAACCGAGAGGCGGACGCAACGATTTCTCAGCCCTTTCGCTGTGAGCATCTTTGTTGTGCCGATCTTTTCCGTCGGAATTTTTGCATACCTTGAAAATCCTGGAGGATTGCCACGCATGAGCCCGGCCCTTGTCCCCTCCTCTTTCTGCATCCCCTTCGTAATCACTGGCAAGTTGTAGTTTTCATTTTTTCAATTTAATTTAATTTAATTTTTAAAGTGGCAGATCCATTAGTTCCATTGAGCTCTGAAATTGTTTCTGCTGCTTCCAAACTGGTGAGTGAATCAACCACGTTATTGTGTTGCCATTCATGCCTGTAGTCCAAGGTGATCTATTGCAGCTCATGGGCGTGCTCTCCAGAACCCATTTTACGTTCCGATCTATATTCAGATCAGCCCTCCTAGACACAAGCTCTAACAAAGAATATTCAACGGAATCTTCCAAATTTTATTTTTTTTAAAGCTAGAACTATCTTCTTCTGGAAAAGCCAACCTAGGAGTTCTTGGTCAGTAGACTAAAAAAAACCATCCTGCACTTCTAAATCGACACAGTCTTCGTGTTTGCCAAACCGGCAAATTTGTGGGAGTTGTGATTGAATAGACTATTTTTCTCCTTGTTGAACTGCATGGAAGCAGTACTGTTTCCAAATTCCTTCAACCGAAAGCAGTTGTTTGTCTTCACTAAAACCATTTTGTCTCGGGAAAAAAAAAATAGCTCTGCTCTCTTCTACACTGCATCTTTGATTTTTTTTATTTTTTGCGATGGCTCTAAAAAGAATTCTCTCTTCTTTTTTTATTTTTTGCCACTGACATTCTTGGGCTTGACAACTTTAATAAAATTATTTGTGGCAAAGGCCCTTATATATATTTTTTATTTATTTATTTTGCTTTGGTCATCTTGTTTGACTGGCCAAGTCACCCCTTTTTTTTCTTCTTCTTTTTTTTTTTTTTTTTTATCCTCATTCATGTTTTGTATGGCGGGTCTTTGGCTTTGGACCGTTTCATGCTCATAGTCTTTTTCTTTTTCTTTTTTTTGTGCGCCACCTAAACTTGGCGATGAACTTTTCAACCCAGGTGGCCAAGGCTCATATTTTTTTTATCTTTCATCATTCATTTCATAAATTTTCCGGTCTATAAACAAATTTCTTCTTTTTTTTAATCTTAAAAACCGTGGCTATCTGTGATTTTGTAATTTTTAAACCATTTGCAAAATTTTCTTCACTTTTTTTTTCCTCCTTTTTTTTTGCCATCTATTTTCCTTTTGTTGTAATTTCTCTCATTTTTTCTCTTTTTATTTCCTTCCTTCCTCTCTCTTTTTTATACATGAAAAATAATATAATTTCATAGACTGAAATCATATAATTTTAGTGGTCTTATGGTTCAAAATATACCTCATCATCAGCCCATGAGGAATCATGACTTTTCTTAAGAAGTTTTCTTTTGAGTTCGCATGTGCTTGGTATATAGGGACGCTTGCCTTGAGCATAAAGGATTTCATCATCATTCCAAAACTGACGAGTGGTGCCATCCTTCACTTGTGTCAGTAATTTGCGAGCGATTAAGTCGTTTTGAGATTCAGCCTTGATCAACTCTAACAAGTCACTCTCGACCGCTACAATTGCCGACACCTGGGTATTTAGATTGACCTTGCGGCTTAGTGCATCCGCAACAAGATTGGTATGCCCTGGCCTATACTCCAATGTGTTGTCGAATTTAACCAAAAACTTTTGTCATCCAGCTTGCTTCGGGGACAACTTCTTTTAGGTCATGAAATAGCTAGTGGCGATGTTGTCTATATACACAACAAACTTCTACCAAGCAGGTAATGCCTCCAAACACGCAGACAATGTACTACTGCTATCATCCTTTTTGTTGACTGAATAACGTTATTCCATCTCATTGAGCTTCCTTCTCTCATATGCAATTAGATACCCGCTCTACATAAGATACCTCCTATCGCCCTATCCGATGCATCAGTATAGACCTCGAAAGACCTGTTAAACTTTAGCAACTTGAGTACAAGTTTTGTTGCCATAACCGCTTTAAACATGTTAAAAGCCTTTTGACAGCTAGAAGACTAACACCATCTTTAATCATTTTTATGAAGATCTGTGAGTATAGCAACCTTCGTTAAATAGCTTTCAACAAAACGCCGACAGTAGTTAGCCAATCCAAGAAAAGACCGCAATTTACCAACCTTTGTCTGAACTGACCACTCCATTATAGCTTGAACCTTGCTTTGATGCATATGCACCTTCCGCTACGAAATTCGATGCCCAAGGAACATAATCTTCTGTTGAGAAAAGCTACATTTTTCTTTTTTTCTTTACATACAATTTGCAGGCTTTAAGATTATCAAAAACTAACTTGAAGTGAATACATCAATACAAGGATGAAGTACAATGTTCATGAGGTTATAGAAGGTAGCTAGGGCATTAGTTAGCCTAAAAGGCATAATTAAGTATTAAAAAAAACCATACCTCATCCCCATGGTGGTCGTTAATTTATCCCCTTCTACCATCCGTGCTTGTCAGTATCCCAATCTCAAATCCAACTTGGTGAAGTGCTTCGCCTTGGCCAGTCAATCAAATAATCTGCCACCAAAGGAAGTAGATACTTGTTCTTCATAGTCACCTTATTTAGTGTCTGATAATCCACGCATAGCCGTAGAGTTCCATCATGTTTCCTTTGAAATGACACGGGTGCTCCATATGGCACTTCGGATGGTTAGATGAACCCCACATTTGACAACTCATCAAGCTGCTTTTTGAGTTCTTTCAGCTCTATTGGTGTCATCCAATATGGTGCCTTTGCAGGAGGTTGAGCCCCGGGCATAAGCTGGATATCGTGATAAGCGGTTCGCTAGGAGGGAGTTCCCTTGGCAAATGTGATAGCATTAACTGTTCATATTCTAGCAACACCTCACTAACCACTTTAGGTACCTCGAAGTCCAACACAATCTCCTTTTCTTCAAGGGTTGCCAGGAAGGTTGGGTTACCCTGCCTCAAACCGTCTTTGAGTTGTAATGCAGAGACTAACTCCACATTATTCTGGCTTGCATGAAAGGAAAATGGAATGAAACAAGAATCAGAGTTACCAGTGAGCAGCATTCCTTTGAGGTGTGGAACCACCCATGCCTGAGCATGTGTAATAAAATCCAAGCCCAGTATCACCTCAAATTCATCCAGGAATATCACGTTTATGGTGATTCGACCTTCCCATCTACCCACTACTAATGAAACATCTCGGGCTACATGAGCTATAGGCTTCGCCTCCGAGTTCATTGACTTGATTCGACTTTGACATTCTCAAGTTTTAAACCAAAACCTGAGACACAAGCATCGGAGGTAAAAGTATGAGTCGCACCTATATCAACCATCCCACTACACTTATGTTCGTTTAAGATAGTAGATGCATACATTAGACTTTTGGTCATAACTTTGTCCCCTGTGGTGATTACATTTACCAACTGCAACTGGTTCACCCCATCAAGTGACTCCCACTGGTCGTCCTATGCTAAGACAATAGCTGCTACCTTCTCTCATTGAGGGCAATCCTTGGCAAAATGCTAGCCTTTACAAATGAAGTATCCTGAGGAAGGAGTTGCCTTAGAACCTTTCAATTTTGTTTCATTACCCTTACTGTTAGCTTTCTTTGCCTTTCCATTGCCTTCGGAGAAGGACTTTTTCTTCTTATCTTGTGTTCCTTGATTTGCCTTGTAGTCAGCAAGGCTTTCCGCCGCAGTGGTAGCCGTAGCTAAGTCTTTGACACATTGCTGTCATAGCTCTGCTTGCACTCATGATTGAAGACCACTCATGAAATTGAAGAGTTTGTCTTCCTTAGACATGTTCTTCATGTTTAACATAAGGGACTGGAAACTTTTCATGTACTCAGCACAGTGCCAATGTACTTAAGGTTTCACAATGACTCTCTAGCCAACCAAGTGACATTGCAAGGTAGGAACTGGTCCCGTAATTCTACCTTGATCTCTGCCCACATTGTCATTTTGGGATGAACCACGTCCTCCACATGATTGCACCATCATAATTTTGCATTCTCAGTCAGATGCAAACATGAGATGATGAGCATCTCATTTTTTGGGGTGCGAGCGGTCTGGAAATATTGCTTCATATCTCATAAAAAATTCTCTAATTCCTTAACTGTGACCTCGTCAACCAGCCCATTGACCTTGGTCAACAACGCAGTTGCGCAACTTCTAAGGACTCAACCCATTCAGATAATCCTGCCAGCTTTGCTCTAAAATCATTGGAAGCATTTGATTCCAGGGACTTCGTCTCAATAACAAGCCCAACTACACGTTGATCGAGTAGAGAGATCCATTCCTCGATATGCCCCACAGCGCCTTGCATTGCCATGTCTTTGGCCGCCTAAAGGAAAGGAACTTGGCTTTCAAACCAAACTATTACAAGCCGAAATGTGGCCTATGAACATACTTGTAACCAGCCTAAGGTTTGCCAAGCCTTAGCAGTCTTACACTTAGAGAAAAAGAGGCTAAAAGGATAGGAACACAAATTCTTAAGAGAGGGATAAGAGATTTACAAGAACGCTTTTTAACCTTTCATTAAAAAGGAATAACCTGACTTTACAACTCTCGCATGCACAACCCTTTCACTTAGCACCATAGCTATTGACGTCAGTTGGTTTCTAAGGAAGGGATTAGTAGGGTTTAAATACACAAGCATTTACGAGTGACGTGCCCCAGAATTTGCTCTCAGCGCAACACGTGTCTCCTTTGACCTAAGGGATGCCCAATACGTGTCTTGGACTAAGTCCACCAAGGCAGTTGCTCCCCACTATACCTAATGATTTATCACCCGTCCTCCCCTTCTCAAGGAGAGTGGCCCATGTCAGCTTGGACTAAGTCTAATCCTTCCAACGAGATGCCACAGTAAGTCTTGTATGCCCTCCTGGCGTCCAGTCAGCTTATGTTGCGTCCAACGCCTCATGCCAACTCCTTGTGCTGTGTCGCTTTATGCAACAAGATGCCTCGTATCAACGATCCACCTTGGATCACATCCATGACGTGTCGCGCTCATGCCAAGGACTAGTGAATCGCCCCGTCTGCTTGAGCGATCACTCTATCTCATTCATCCACCCGCCTATGCAATGTGCAACACTTAACCTCGCATATTTGCATATAGGAGTCAGTTTCTATTTTGGGCTTCCACTGATCTAGACCTCACATTCGTTATAGGAATCTTTATGATTGTTGTATGAAATTCAACCAAAATTGTAGAAATTCGTGCCATTAATTATTTGGATGCGTCAATTACAAATTTAATTTCTATGTATGAAACAAGTTCCAAGTCAAGCAGAATTGATGCGCTAAGCTAGAAGAGTTGCATGGAGTGCAGAAAGCTCATCGTCACTTGTCAATAAAAGCAACGGTCCATGGATTGCTAATTGAAGGTAAGTATGATAATTTACAAGGAGAGTGATCTTATTAAGTCAGCCTAAAATAAGTATATTTTAGTCTAGCCTAGTGTACTTTTTATTTTTTATATTTTTGTATTTTCTAATGACACTGTTTTGTGAAGTATATTTAACTCATCTGTTAAAGGTGTGTTTGGAAAGTGATAAAAATCTTGAAGAAATTTTTTTTGTATAAATATTTTTAAATTAATGTGATATGATAGAAATAATGATGAAGAATAAAGAAAATAGATAGGTTCGTTGTACGGTATTTGTGTAGAAATGATTCGAAAGTATGGTAGTTGTATGGGAATATGTGAAGAAATGACTAAACAACATTATAGTTATAGAGAGTGAAAAGTTTTAAATTGAAAAGTTTTAGCTTGACGTTTTTTTACATATTGCTAAACACATCCTAAATTTCACAATTGTGGATACATGTAAAATTTTTTTTGAAAATTATTATTTTGAGGGTATTTAAGTCATTTTAAACCTCTTAAAAAGGATTTGTTTGAAAATAAAAAAATAAATGCATATATCTAAAACTGGTAGAATATACTTAGAAAAATAGTTTCATGAAAAAATATAAAAAATAAGGGGTGTATTAAGCTGGATTAAAATAATCCTATTTTAGGTTGGCCTAACAACATACCCTCCAATTTATAACATGCAAACTTATAAAGTTTAATTTTCCAATATCCGTTATTCACATTAAATTTTTTTTTTCCTATATCCATTCAAATAAAACATGTGAAGTCGTTAATAATTGTTTTGACTTTTGATGTTTGTGAGCATGTAGTTTTCTCTATTGATATTTGGGAGCTTGTGGTCTCCCTATTAACACTCAGAAGAATTGTCTCTGGACTTGATTGTAAGATAAATTGAGATGTAATGTGTGAATTCGAGCGCATTTCAGTTATTCTATCGCAGTCATCACCAGTTCTTCACAATGCACAGGATCCATCCCATCATATATCTTCAATTCAACGTAAATATTCTTCACAGAACAATCATACAAACATCACCAGCAGCGACAACAAAACTCATTGACTAGTCCGTACCGAATATCAAATTATACTTCACAGACTCATGTTACATTTCACGCTAATCAAAACCATGCATTCCAAGCCTTTCGTTCCTGATCTTAATTCCCATGTACCTGCATCACAAAAACACCCATTATCTACCAATTGAAGGAAAAAAAAAAACGCCCATTATCTTGTCAGAAGCCTTTGGTTCGAAGATCAAGTCAAATATAATGGAATTCTAGGCTCCCAAATGCATGCGTTCTCCTAATGTTTGTTGCCCTGATGTTCTCCTAAACATTGGATCATGAGGATCTTTGGCATCTTGAGCAAGCACATATCAGTGAATATAACCGGTTGCCTGGATTTATATAAAATATCATAATGATGTGTGATAATAATCAAGAGGTTCAAACTTGGAACCGGTTCTGCCGAATTTATACCTTTTAATTATGATAATGATACTTTACATCTGGTTGTGTGTTTCATTTTTTAATATTTTGTTTTGTTTTCTTTTTATTTTATGTGGGGCCCAAGTATATTTAATTCATATTCCAAATTTTATCATGTTTGGATTTTCGTATATATATTTGAAAATTTATAAAAATACAAGATTTTAAAATTAAATTATTGGTATATGAAATAAATATACTCGGGCCCACACGAAAATGAAAATAAAATATTAAAAAATATATAATACATAAAGTTGTTACTTAGTTAAGTAACAAACGTATGTGTACTATGCTTATCCTTTTAATTAATCGATAAGGAATTGAGTTAATTGATATTACCTTCCAAGCATCATGACCGTGGCTTGAGGATTAGTCCCAGGCGAGTAATTGAAGGTGGAGCCATCAATGATCCTCAAGGCATCCACACCTAGCACTCTGTAGTCATGGTCCACCACTCTCCCGACCTGGCACCCCCCGTGGTAATGCCAGATGGTCATGACCGTGTCGTTGCAGTACTGCTCCAGGGAAGTGCTCAAGTTCGGGCTCTTGGGCCTCAGATTAACCGGGTATGTGAGAGTTAAGTTGATAAGCTGGCCCATGCTGAGGAACGGGTATCTAAATTTCGAGAAAGCCTTCGACTCGATAACACGCTCAATGGTCTTCATGCCTTCCACGCACCGCTGCAGGTCAGTTGGGTCCTTGAAGTAGTTGAAGGTCACGGACGGGTTGTCGTCTGGGTCTCGGGTTCGGAGCTCCAAATGGCCCGTCGACAGCGGCCCAATGATTTTCTCGATGATGAACCCCCCTTGTAGGTCTGCGTTGTCCGGCGCATTGGTAGTTTGAACAGCCTGCGTTCTCTTTTCAATTAATTTTCGTTAATTAGCCAGCTAGTTTTGAGGATAAATTCCAAAATATGTCCACGAATTTTTCTATAATTTTAAATGTACACGTGATATTTCGATAATTTCAAATATACACAAGTAGTTTACCCAAAATTTCGTCCTTACACGTATCCCTATGTGAAATAAGAAATATGCCTAAGTTATAATTATGATTTCATAGCTAAAAATTTACATGTGTTTAGTATTTGAAAAAAAATTTCAAAGAAAAGTTTTTGATGAAAATTTTTAGAAATAGGAGACAGTGATATGATTTGATAGTAGCAATGGTGAAGTATAAAGAGAATAAAAATAAATTTTATCAAATAGTTGTAAGAAAGTTATGAAGAAAGAACTTAAAAATAAGATAATTGTATAAAAAATGAAGAAATAATTGAAAATTAAAGTAATTGTGGAGAAAAAATTTAGATTAAATCTTTTGTTTTAGGGTGAGTTTGGCATTCTACAACTTAAAACCTTTTACTCTCTGCAACATACCTATTTCCTAATAATTTCTTCACATTTTCATATATAATTACTTTACTTTTTAATTATTTCATAACAACTTCTTATACAATTATCTTATATATTTTAATTTATTCTTTTTACTCTCTATTATTACTCCTGTCACAGCACATCATCATCTTATTTAAAAAAGTTTTATATCAATAACTTCTTATTTAACAGTTTTATCAAATACCAAACACTCTAGTAAATAACAAATGTACCCTAAATGGTATGTAATTTTATAGCTTTAATTATGGTTTTGTAGCTACAAAAGTATCAATAAATAATTTAGATGTGAAATTTTAACTTAGAATCACAACTAGGGCTAAACTATATTTGTTATTTTATGAAGGACTATTACGAAGGACTATGGGTATAAATGACATTTACCATATTAATATATTTGAAATTAGGAAAAAAAAGTTATATATTTGTGAATTATTTGTTGATAGCAGCAGTAGAGGAGAAGAATTTTACCTGAGAGGAGAAGATCCCAAAGTCACTTTGGGGGATGTCGTTAGAAGCTCTTGCGAATTTGGCACCGCTAGCTGCTTCGATGTAGCTGCCGAATTGAGTAATGCCGACGACCTGGATGAGGGAGACCTCGACGGGCATCGGAGAAGGGATAAAGACAGCATTCATGGGGTTGTCGGACATCCCCTGCCCCACCATCGGCAGATCCACGGCCTTGTTGATGCCAAACGACTTGAGTTGCTCCGCTGGCCCAACCCCACTCAGCATCAGCAGCTGAGGGCTCCCAATCGCACCCGCTGATACTATGATCTCGTTCTTGGAGCCCTTTTTCAGGTACGCCCGGTGCACCCCACCTGCCTCGTCTTTGAAAATCACACCGTGGGCTCGCGGCTTCGGTCGTCCTGTACAAACAACTCAACGTCCCACACATTTATGACCACGGACTTGTTTTAGTTTTTAATTTAGGGCAGTAAAAATGATAAAATTTTTGGATAAAAAGTTTTTGAAACATAAAAGAATAATGTGATATATTAGTAGTAATGATGAGAAGTAAAAGGAATAAAATTTTAATAGATAAGTTAATTATATGAGTAGTTATGTAAAAATGATTAAATAGAACTGCATGGATGAAAAGTTATTAAGGAATTATTAAAAAATAAGATAATATTATAAAAAGATATCAAGAAATGATTAAAAATAAGATAATTATAGAAAATAAGTTCTATTGAATACAAAAGCACACATTTAGTTTCTCTCCTTATATTGTAGCTTGCAAATGGCTAGCGTCGTCAACCAATTGATACATTAAATTTGTAACATATTGGTAAAACCACCTTAAATATATTAATTTAATTTTTACATAATAGACAAATTCCTCATATACCCACTAATTTTATCCTTAATTCCACTTATACCTATGACTTTTCATCATAATTATACTCATACCTACGCCGTTAGAGATCCATTAAAGAAGCCGTTAATTCTTTGGAAAATAACAAATATACCCTTCTATAATTGTAATTCTATTATTGTAATATGAATTTTTAGTAATTCTACAAAATCATAAATTATCTAAAAATAAATCTTTAACTTTAAGCAAAACAATCTTAAATTACATTAGAACTTGAACATATTCCTTATTTTACAAGAGAGTTAACGGCTCATTTAACGGATCACTAATAGTGTGGGTATGAAAGAAATTTTTGAAAAGTTCATGTGTATAAGTGGAATTAGGAGTAAAATTTGTGAGTATATATGGAATTTATCTTATTCGATATATTATAAACTTTATTTTAATATATCATTATACATTTAAAAAAGTCATGGACAACTCAAGAATTTATTAGCAATTGGATGATAGCTAAATAGCTAATAGTGTTGGCATAGATTTAAAATATTTAACAATTGCTGGAATAAATGTCAAAAATAAAAGCGGTTGGCATAGATGTAAATATTTATTTTTAAGTTGACCTGAACACAAATAATTCTATATATAAAATAAGACAAAATCTGCTATCAAAAATAAAAAAAGGCATAATTAAAGTGCAATATATATATATATATCAACATTTAGAAGATTAAATGATTAATTAATCTAAAGCTTTAAAACTCAAATAGCAATAAATTTTTAAAGCATTGACATTAACCCTTAAATAATAATAACCCATGACAATATTTCGTTTTTAGATGAACTTAGTTCTCAAATAAAATCAATTATTTAAAATAAAAGGGTGGCCAAATCAACTGGAACCGGTTCCACTGAATATTTGGATTAGAACTCGTACTTGCCTTTGGTCCTGAACAAGATCCGCCGCACGGTCGCGTGGAGAAGAACCGTAAGTCCGGTGGGGTTGGCCCGCTCAAGCAAGTCGGCGGCCGTGTGTCGATGCCCATTCCGGTCGAAGATGGTGCCGCCGATTTTGGTCCCGTAGATGTGGTCGAACGTGAAGCCATTGAAAGGCAGTACGCCAGCCTCCAAAAGCCCGTCCTTCACTGCTGACTGCCACTGCAGCATCGGCGGCTCGAACGCGATCCTCCTCTCGACCCACCTGTAGGAGCTATTTACCAGCGCCTCCTCCCACCCAGCGTCGCGCACGTACTCCGGGCTCGCCCTCGTGTAGAAGCCGGCGTTCAAGCAGCTGCCGCCGCCCAACACTCGCGCCCGGGCGTTGATGACGCCGTCCTCGGAGATGAAGCGCTGGGAGGGGGAGGCCGGGGAGAGGTCAGAGAGGGTGTCGGCGAAGGAGGCGATGCTCGTGATGTTGGGGTTGCCGTAGGGAGAGCCGCCCCTTTCGAGGAGGAGGACGGTGAAAATTTGGGAGAGGGTGGCGGCCAACGGGCATCCGGCGGTGCCCCCGCCGACAATGATGTAGTCGTAGTATGAAATGGAAGGGGCTGATGTTGCATGTTCCACGAAGCTGTAATTTGGAGCTGCAGCTACATAATAAGAAATTAGTGGCTGGATTGATATTATTAGACTCATGAAATTCATGATCAAAGTGGGCATTTGATACCATACACGGTGCGCATAAGTGCAAAAACTATCTTTTTAATTTTTTTTGAAATTTTTTTATAAGAACGATACTAAATATATTTAACATGCGATCAATTTTTATTATTTTTGGACATTGTTAAATATTTTTTTGAATTTTTAAAATCAAAGACATTTTAATCTCTACGAATATCAAAAAATGGTAAAAGCAACACACAGGTTAAATACATTTAGATTAATAATTTTATAAAAAAAATTTAAAAAATAAGTTTTTGCATCGGGTGCGCCAAATAGCATCCCATCAAAGTGGGCCCAAATAAGAGATTTCATGAAATCCAATTTGTTAAATCCATTTCATATAAAAAATTTTCTGTTCGTGATAAAGGAAAACTCATATATAAATGTAATGCAGCTATAGGATCTTTAAAGTGGCATTACAACAAAGAGGAATAATCCTGTTAGTCTAGGTTAAGCAAATATCCAGTTTAACCCATCTTAGAAAATCTATTTATAATAATTTTGTTTGTTTGTTTATCTAAGTATATTTAACATATAAACTAAGTTTTACCATTTTTTTATATGTATATATATATGTTTTTAGTTTTTAAAAATAAAAGCATTTTAAATACGTATATACACAGTTTAAAAATCTTAAAAAGTATATGATCATATTCAAAAATGGTAAAATTTGATTTATATATTAAATACACTTAGATAAACAAATGTACGGAAAAAAATTTTAAAAAAATTATTGTAAATGAATTTTCGAGGCAGGCTAAACAGACTATTTGCTTACCCTGTACTAACATCTGTAACAAATACCAATAAATGCAGTTTCATTTCTCCGTTACTCGTTGCTGATTACGATTGAGTGTAAATAATGAAGTTTATTTGGCTACAAATAATACTAAAATTTCGTGGCTTATAGTCAAATCACAAATGTAAGTAAAATTGAAATTTGGATGAAAAAGATGATTACATATACTAATAACTTCTGTTGTAGCGTGGGCTCATATATTTTTTCTCACAGAGTTAAAAAAGCTCTTTTTAATTACTAACATCATTCCAACTGTACTTTTCCATCATAGTGCGCACAATATTTTATTGGGGCGTAGCCCAGCTGCTTCACGTTCCTACCCTATATGCAAGAGGCGCTGGGAAGCATTTGACTTCTCGATCCTGATAAAGTTAGTTGTAACTAGTTTAGCCAAAAAATGGAAGGAAAAAAAAAAAAAAAAAACCTGGGCATGATTGAACCGTAAAACAGAAAAAAATCAATGCATATGTAAGTTGGAAAGATGAAACAATAAAAATAAAAAATGTAACTTGGGGGGGGGGGGGGTTGCAATTGATCTTGAATGAAAAATATATTCCACAAATTGTATTTAGAATTATTTACTTTATTAATATATTAATTTTCATCTAAATTTAACATATGTATGTGCCCCATCTTAAAATGATACAAAATCAAGGTAATAAAATAATTTAACAAAAATATCAAGTTTAAAATAGTATTTTCAACATCTAAATCGTTTAAAGTATGGTTTTTATATGAATAAATGATTGTATAAAATTTCATTGCATTCTAATATATGTAAGACCCGTTTTATGGTGACTACACCGTAATTTATTTATCCATATAAAAATCATATTTTAAATAGTTTAGAGGTTTAAAACACCACTTTAAAGTTTAAACTTGATATTTTCTTTAAATTATTTTATTACTTTGATTTTGCACTATTTTAATATGGGAACCACGCATATGTTGGATTTAGATGAAAATTAATATGCTAATAAAGTAAACAATTCTAAATACAATGGGCGGGGTAGATTTCTCATTGATGATCATGTGGAGCTTATAGTGTATGGACTGCGAACACTCTATATTTTTCCTATATATATTTATTTATTTTAAAGCCAGTTGCACGGGAAGTGTTGTGCTTCACGAATTTTCTTCATTTTGCTTCCACGTTCCTGTCCCGCATTAATGATTGGCAAGTTTCTCACGGATATTGGCCAGCTTCCTCTGGCTTCTTAATTAAGCTTACTCATTTAATAAAATATTCTCTTCATATGATCCACGACCTTGTAATTAATTAGCATACTCGTTTACTTAATATTCTGCTAAGGTGGGCCGTGACCTTAGTTATTTAGCAGATCATTTAATAAAATTGATAATTCTCTCAACATGGGTCATGATGATTCCGTTAATTCATTAAGACTGACTCTGTAAATAAATTCACTCCTCACCTTCGAACTCATTTTTAGACAATTTTTAGATAATGTTGGAAAAACCGAATCAAACTGATTTTGGTAAGTGAAAAAAAAATTTGGATGAAAAAAATTTGATATAAAAAGTTTTTGAAATGAGAAAAATAATGTGATATGATAAAAGTAATAACGAGGAATAAAGAGAATAACATTAAAATAGATAAATTAGTTTTGAGAATATTTCTATGAAAGTGGGTTTAATAGAACTCTTTTGAGATGTTGATGATTGATGTAATATAATTCATTCATTGTGTTTAACATGATTTGTTCAGTTAGGAGACCGAGTTTCATGGACGCTAGCTCAATGCACCCGAGTGTACTTCATCCATTTTTTTTTACTTTTTTTTGAAATTTTTGTTACACGACTGTTAATCTAAGTGTATTTAACATGTTTATAAATTTTTATCAATTTTGGAGATTTTTAGATATTTTTTTGAATTTTTTAAAATCAGTGGCATTTTTAGTAATTTAAAATTACTAAAAATGCCACTGATTTTAAAAATTTGGAAAAAAATCTAAATTTTTTCAAAAATGGTAAAAATTTATACACATGTTAAATACACTTAAATTAACGTTTTCAAAAAAAATGCGTGAAGTACACCCGGGTGCATTGAGGCTCAATGCACAGCGTCCGAGTTTCATTTATATTCAATATGTGTATAGGCCACATTTGGGTATAAACTACATTTGCTCAAAAATAAGTACATTCATGTGTAAATTAAAGAAAATCTTAAATCCACTTAACTATTCATTCAAATATAGCAATACTAAGTAGATTTATTTATCCATATATTACTTATATTTAGAAGGATCAAATGTTGAAAATATCTAAAATTGATATTTATTAAGGATTAAATGTTGAAAATATAAATTTAAAATTGATATTTAATATTAAACTATTTTATTATCTTAATTTTACATATTTTTAGATGGAGTCATGCACAATGATGTTGGAAAAATAAAAAATCTTTCAAGAAAATGTAAATGATATTGATATAATGAATGAAGTGGACTTCTCATTGCTAATTATAAAAATGGACGAGTTTACTTAGAAAATAAGTTTCATAAAAGCAAAGCACATCATACAAAGTTCATGAAATTTGCACATTGGTGTGAATAAGCAAAGAAGTAAGTTTTCTATATATTTACAATATCAAAGTGATATTATTTTATTTCTCTCGTTGAAACGACTTTGAATATTTTTTTTGAAGGACTTTGAACATTTTAATTTTCCAATAAAATATGCATTAAGATTAAGTATAATGGAAGTCTCGAATCTATCATCAAAACATTACACAAATTGACTTAACACAGAATCCAGAAAAAAAAAAGAACTTTTAATTGGGATTTTAAGGAACTTTGAAGGAAAATCAGGTCTAATCTGCTTTTCTTACAAGTATGGATTTAAAGATTAAAGCATTTGAAAATAGTGCTTTTGGCCCAAAAAGTGCGGATAAATGAAGAACATGATCAAAACAAGCAGTCTTGAATTATTGGACATAATTTGAAATTAATGACTTGTTTAATTTTTAAATAATTAGTTCATATTAAGATCGCTAGACGAACTCGATTTTCAATACTGCAATGCGTGAGCACAAGGAAACCTGAACATGATTTGTAAATAAAGTTAGGTTAAGGTGCAAGCAAACTTGAAGAACTTAATTTTTCTATTTATTTTTAATATAAAAATATTATATACTTAAAATTTAAAAAATATTTATTCATATTTACGTATTTTATATTATTTATATTTATCTTAAGGTATGTTTAGGAAGTGACAAAACTTTTGGATGAAAAATTTTTGAAGTAAGAGAAAATGATGTAGTATGATAAGGATACTGATGAGGAATAAAGACAATAAAATTAAATTAGATAGATTAGTTGTATGATTAATTATACAAAAATGATTGAAAAATAAGGTAGCTTATACAGAAATACGTGAAGAAATAATTTTAAAAATAGGAAAATTGTGGAGAGTGAAATGTTTTAGATTGAAAAGTTTTATCTTGAAACAAACATACCCTTAGAATTAATATTTGTCATGTTAAAATTATATTATATTATTTTCACTTACACTTACGTTTTGCGTTTACATTATTTATTTTATCTTTATTAATTTTCTTTCTTATCCTTTTGAAAAGGTAGATTCTTTTAGAAATTTCTTACACCATTATGTTTTTCATTAATTTAATTAGATTATGTGTTATTATTTCCATTTAGAAGAATCATTAGTTTATATTTATATGAACATTTGAAATTTTAATTCTTAACTTAAATGAAAATTACCAACTCAAATTTCAACTGAATCTTAATTGATAGAAATCGGGTTAAAGATTGAAGTTTAAAAAGAGGATTTGATTAAATTTAAGATAAATTTTTTTTTAAAATACAAATAAAACTTAAGTGTTAAGACAAACTGGAATTTCATAAGCCCCCAATTGCACCCTTACATAGGCGATTTGAACTTTGCAGTAGTGTCACTTTTATCTGTAGCAAAAGGAATTGTGCCCAGGTACAAATGCCAACTAACGAGGCCGGTGGTTTACCGAGTCCTCTGTGCTTGCAGTATATGTTAGTCTCAAGTTCTATCTCGTGCATGCATCCCATTCCCATATATATATATATGCATGCTGATTGCTGGTACATTTCTTCACCAACTCCACTTGCACTCATGATTCATGAATCGGATTCGGAAGTCGATCGATGGGGCCCTTGAATCACAATTCACAAGCAAAAGCGTGGGACTTCCTTCTCAGGTACATTAGAACAAATGTCCTTAAACTGCCCCAGCCACCAGTTATTTTCGTCGCGCATACCATGAATGTTACTAAACTCGTTTTTAGAAAATTTCAGCTATTTGCTCGTTTTGAGCTGAAATGTTTCTGTATAAAAATAAACTTTGGCCACCCTTTGTACGTTACTGCACATAATATTAAATTTCACTACATTTAATTATAAAATTGTGTGTTAATTTTGGATTTGGGTTTTTTAAGGAATGATTCATTGGTGTGCTTAAAAATATTTCTTACTAACCAAGGCGCAGCTTGGTTAGCCGTGGACGTGGCTATTTAATGCCACATATATGAGAGCATGGTTGTCTCTCCTTTAAATAAGTAGAAGCTTATTGTCTCTCTTATTGATGATCAAACTTTATTCAACTATAAAATGAGATGTAATATTATATGCACAAGCTAAAAAAAATATTTCTTTACTTAGAATTTTGAAAACTAAATTGATCATAAAACTTTTGGTAAATTCATTAACCACACAATTAAAATTGCTTGAAAATAAAATATTCATTCGTTCACCAAAATTTCTATTCTAATTAACTAAACAAACATTTTAAAATATATTCGTCGATTTTAATGTTATCGAATAATTTTTTAACTGCAAAAACCAAAGATTTGCTTGCAAATTTTCAAGAATCCTGTTCCATTACATCTAATTTGGTGCCTTATGATTTCGAAACTTGGCCCCCTGGAGAATCGATCAAACCCCTCATGCATGATCGAGGCGCATGGGGAAGGGATCGACCTGCTCGTAGGGGTCCCAGGTTTCATGAGCATTATGTATCAAAATCAAGCTTTGAAAACCGAGCCATTGAATGCAATTGAGAAGATTACGATGAAAAGCCATCCAAATACAAGGTCCAATTCGATGAGATTCTGAAATAGTGTATTGATTAACTAATTAATTAACCTAACGAGTGGTCCTGTTTCAATATATTCTCGGGGCCCATATGAGCAGGCACTGCAAATTCTTCTACTGCTAGAAATTAATTCTAGTAATATACGTCCGTGGCTCATCCTACCGTTTTCATTCAGAATGCAGGATTATGTTATTGAGGTGAAAAAATTATAAAAACTATGAAATAGGAACACGTCCAGAAGAGGTGGAAAAAAAACGGCCATCTTGTGATCAGTTAATGATCAGGGTCTTGATGTGAACAGATGATACCTTTCTCAGAGTAACACAAGCCTTGAAAGCAGAGGACTCCAACCACCGTTGCCACAGCAAAAGTCCACCATCCAAACGCCATCGTCTCTGGAAAGATTGAAATGATCTCAAGCCAATGTTTCTGCCACTTGGGCATTCAAGAAAATCTTCTTATCTAGATGAAATCCTATCAAACAGAGCCAGGCAGCAAGCAGAACAATCCTGCAGTTCATTGCCAGTGCAGACCCATTACTCCAAAGAATCAAACACTCCCAGTAAAAGATTCAGCCCTTGGGGGGGCTTTGGTTGGATGAATAAAATCAGGACAAGACAAAATGTTGAAAAAAATAAAAATAAAATAGAAACGGAGTAATAAAGAAAAATCACCCAATGAGTTTTGTTTGTTCTTGAGTCTGATTGTCTGGAATACAGAACTGTGTTGGATTTAAAGGGGAAGAGAGGCTTACGAGGTCTGATTCATGTGAAGTCATTTCAGCACTTATTTAATGCTGGAACTGAGTAAATAGAGAGGGCGGGCGGTTGGGTATTTATTTTCATTACCTAAACTTGCTTCCATATATTAATAATATTTTTATTTTGCCTTCTCTTTGTCGGACTTCAATAAAAAAAGTTCTGTTTCTTGGGAATGAATAAACTTGTGTTGAAAATTAAAAAAGCTGTCTTAAAAATTGAAAATTTATCTTGGAAATTGTGATAAAAAATTCAATTTAAGAATTTCGTATGATTAGAAACAGGCCTTATGTTGTGTTCCTGCACGGATGTTTCATGAGCTGTGCAGAGGTGAGGTGCGCCTATCCATTTTACTTGCCTATCCCGAAGTACTGCAACTGTGGCGACCTAATGAATACGTCTTGGGTGAAGCAGTGTTGCAGAGAGATTGCCTGTACATGGCTGGAATTATCTGGTTGACTCATTGCAGCGGTCCTACCATGAAGGATTTCTCTATAAAAGATTTGACGGTCCTGAGATATGGATTCACGTGGTAGGGTGTTCATGGTGATATAATGGAATTTGGGAAGCAATGAAGTTGACAATTTAAGCAGTTGAATCTATTCCTTTTCCGTATGGGAAGACGTAACGAGTGGAAATTGGAAAATGGGAATAGAAAAAAATTTAGAATGCGTGGAAGTGGTATTATAAGATAGGTTTAAAGTAGAAATAAATAAAGTAGATATATAGAAATATTTGAAAATGATTAAAATACTCAAATAGTAATGATAAAAATAAGACACTTAAAATATCAAATTACTTGGAAATATAATATCATATTCCACTTCCATCTCTACTCGTTACCAAACGCAAAGAGAGTGGCCACTACACAGGAATTTCCAACCCCACCACAAACACCTGACAAGTTTGGATATTAGGGCTCAGAATTGTCTGTCCCACCATAAACACCTGACAAGTTTGGGTATTAGGGCTCAGGACTAGGCCCTGATACCGCATGGGAGCTAGTTAGGTTCTGCTAATTTCAATGCTTAACAGAGACATTGGTGTATCTTGACTCTTAAGTCCTCTCCGCTCATCTAACTCTTCATAAATGAATTTAGAATGAGATTTTAAATAAATAGTTTATGACTTGCCAATCTATTTATCTATTTAAATAAATGAACGGATCATGGTTAAGATTTTATAACCCATTGGCCCATTTTACTAACCCGTTAGCTCATTTACAAACTATAAGAATGGGTATATATATTTCATAAATTCTAAATCTATTTTTTTCCGTTTCCTTTTTCTATTTTCTTTCTTCCGTCTATGACTCGACAATGTCTTTCCTAGTATTGTGCTGCGGCATTGTCATTATCATCCCTACCACCACTTGTGAGTGTGGCTGGTAAGATTCTTGGTCCTTTTTTGCGCCTCTCTATCTCTCTCTACGACCATCCCTCTCTATCTCTCACAGTTTTCGCTTCTCTCTTTCTTTTCTTTCCTTCCCTCCATCTCTCCTTCTTTTTCTTATTGTTCTTTTTTTTTTCACCTTTGTTATTATTTCTCCCTCGCGGTCTTCTATTTTTTTGTCTCATCGAGTCACCATCTTTGTTAGTGTTGGCGTGTCAAATATACACCCTTCTTTCGATGAAGATCTATCATGCCATGTATCCTATCGGTATAAATCAATTCACCGCAACGATTATAAAAAATACACACTCAACTTTAAATTAGCTTGGTTTTAACTTATTTACAACATATATTCACAATCCATTAACAACCTATCAATCAGTTTATTAAATGAGTTGTAAATTGGTTAGGTTGAAATTTTTTTAATGAGTTAATAAAAAAATTAGGGTGGAAATTTTTTTAATTGGTTAGTATTATAATTAAGCTCTAACCTATCCAACACGAATCATTAACACCCTTAGGTTGAGGTTAGAGGAGGATGGAGCCCCACAATGAGGTTCAAGTGAGCCAGTTCAAAAGTATCCAACAAAATTTAACTTAGAGGAAAAGATTGGATGAAGAGTAATCATTGTGTATTAAGAAATGAAAGATTGGGTTGAAAATAAGAAAAATAATATTAAAAATGAGAAAAGTAAAATTATTATATATTAAAAAATAAAAGAGTCTATAAAAAATGAAAAAGTACTATTATGAACAAGAAAATATTTTTGGAGAATAAGAAAACTTATCCTATTATATCCAATGAGATAGTTCCCATCAGGCCCTCCATAAGCAGCAATCCAAGGCTCAATTTGGTAACAAGTATGGATGGGAAGAAGCTTTCTTATCTTTCTTTACACACTTACTTAAAACTGATTTGAAAGTTTAAGTACCTAATTATTATATTTTTCATTTTTACATTAATATCTTAGTCATTTTTCACACAATTATTTTATTTACTCTTACTTTACGCTCACCGTATTACATCACTATCACATTTTTCAAAAATACAGTCTTCTTCGGCCCTCACCCATTTACTACCCACGTTATCAAACGGTTCCTAACTCACAGACCTGCAAGATGGGGAGATAACTTGAATTTTACAAGATGCTGGATGAAATGCGAGTGAATTGAAGTGGACCTCACAAGGGCTTTATGCCGGGCCCTGACCCTCATCTGTTTTCTAAATTTAATCCGTTTCTTTTAAAAGAGGGCTGCTTAGTGGTGTTGGCACCATTGAAATATATGGTGTTTCACCATTTTGAGCCCATTTGATGAATAAATGACGATCAAATCCAATCATTTGATATAGACACGATTTTGTGTAACCTTCCATTTTTAAGATGCCAATGGCTGATGCAAAATTCAATTTATTCGTTATATTTAACATAATTTATTTAGTTAGGAGATTAAATTTTATCCAAGTCAAATATATACATGGGCTACATTTACTCAAAAATAAATATGTTCATGTATAAATTAGGAAAAATGCTTAGATGCATTCATATATGTATTAAAATATAATAATATTTTCTAGAATTATTTATCTACATAGTAATGATATTTTAAATGGTTTAAATGTTGAAAATGTTAATTAAAAATTTTTAGTATTAAATTATATTTTATTATATCGATTTTAAACATTTATTGATGAGATCCGTATCTAATGTTACTAAATAGATAATAAGTTTGTGTGATAATCTATATAATGGTAAATACAATAAATAGAATGAATTTTTTATCAACTATCAAAATATTAAAAATAAAAAAAGTTACATAGAAGAAAAGTTTAATTAAGATAAAGAAAATTACATAGAAGAAGAGTTTAATAGAAGTGAAGCCCTTAGTAAAGTACTGAAAATCATTTCATCAATAGACCCGCTGACCTTGTCTAAGACCGCTGGCTGGTGTGGGAGTGGAGTTTTTGTCCATGGTTTTGCTATAAAAAAAATATGAGTCATCTTAAAAACATATATAATATGCGAAAATTATGAAAATTAGTTAAATTTATTTATATATCCATTAGAATATTCTGATACCATATAGAATTTTGGTACACAGAGAAATAATATTTTAGATGCATTAGATGTCAACGACTTTGAAATTAATTTATAAGTCAACCGTTGGTTTAACACTTTATTAGATTAGCTCCACTTTGTCTTTAATTAATATGAAACTTGATTTTTTAGTAGAAAGAAATTCGAAGTATAATGGATAGAATAAATTTTGATTTAATTATCAAATGAGCCAAAAATTGGGTGACATCATTGAAATATCCGCACCATTAAGTTATACTTCCTTTCTAAAACACCCAACTCTAGTTCTAAAATAGGAATTTAGTTACAGGTTTAAGAACGTTTGACAATTGGCGAACGTGGTGTAGCTAGGTTAGTACCGAATATGGATAAATTCTTCATTGGTTTGGTTTGGGATCGAAACCGAACAGGAAATATGTTTCCGTTTAAAAAACTTTAGTTTTTTTTCTTAATGCTGTTATTAGTTGCTTATAGAAAATTTTTAAAGGATTTTTTGAAGTTAATTTGTAATATGAGATAAAAAAAAATATAACACTGTAAGTAACATTTCATATCGAACAAAAAAATGACAATTTAAATTTTAAAGAAGTTTTGAAAATTAACGAATACATTGCTATTAGAGGGTTCGAATCGAATCCTGAATCACACTTACGTACACTAAGATGTGAAATCAACTGGAGCTAATTCACAAAAATTTTTAGAACAATTGACAATGAATTAAAATTTATGAATAAATTTTCCTAACCCGTGTTTTGATTGATTAAAAAATAACCCTGAAAATATTTGTATTAATATAAAATATATCATATATATAAGATCTAAACAATATTTCTTCATTTTATATTTTATATTATTTATATTTCTGTTTACATAGATGTTTGTCAAGTTAAAACTATTAGACAAGTTATATTATTTCTCCAAAAAAAGTTATATTATTTATATTTATATTCATGTTTTATTTTATTTATTTTTACATTTGTTGGTTTTCTTCCTTTATCCATTTTGGAAAAGTTGAAATATCTTTTAAAGCGTATATTATCTTATTATGTTTTTTCTTAAATTTAACTCGACTATGTATTATTATTTTGTTTAGATAACTTGCTAATTTATATTCACGTAAAATTTTAAACTTGTTCCTCTTAACTTAAACAAAAATTTATCAAAACACAAACTCTATTTATATAAATAAGGTTCTATTTTGCCTTTATAAATAGAATTAAAGTTAGATTGAGACAAATCTGAATTGCACACGTAACTGCAATTCAAAGAAACCTACAAGAAAGAAAATATTTAGGGAAGATTTCAGTCATTAAATTAATAAAGTGAGAACAGGTAAAGCGCACTAGTATAGATAATAATCGAAAAAATGAGATTACTATAACTGATATGTTATTCAAAAAATCTCCTCAGCCACGCGCACCTTCCCCACTGCCAAAAGCTGAAAAGTTCGACGATTACGAAGTAAAGCTGCGGTGGTATCAGTCGCGTCCACCTACTCAAAGGGAAGTGGTTGAGCTCTTCTTTAAATTCGAGGGGAGTTGTGCCGGTGGGTTTGCCTTGAATCTTGATACAACACCCACCCATCTCTTCTTCAGCCACCACTTACATTCCATGTTACTCTGCAATTGTGTGTACGCAACGGATTTTGACTTCCAATCTCATTCCAGAAAAGCATCCTTTCTTGCATTTGATGTGATCGGCAATGAAAACTAATTAAAAAGGTACGGTTTGATGTGGACTGGAATAAGGTTGGCTGCCGCAATTAGTTGTTGGGTTTTGATGTTTACGGGGGACCATAAGGCTTTGAGCGGACTGCCACGACGCCTCTGGTGGTAACTCGCCGCTTGACCACCGCGTCGAGGCGGGTTCGAACGACAATGGCTGCATTGGGGTGGCGTCTTCTCCCCAACACGGGGGAGCGTCACAGCAGGTTAGGTGATATAGAAAATGGTGTGAGGAAAAATCCAGAACCTGCGGATGAATACAGAATTTGTTGAGAAATTTTGGTTAGAAAAAAAAAAAAAAAAATCTCGCTGGCCTGATTGTAATATAAGAAATACAAATAAAAAAAAGGAGCTTTTGAGCGGACTCGAAAAAAATGGAAAGTAATTAAGTTTAGAAGCCAAGAATTTTGATTTGTTTTTATCCACCTCAATGCCCAATACATGTGGCGGTTGCATTGACATCTATTAAATAATGGGAAAGTTTCTAATTACACAAACGAATTTTGAGAATAATTTCTTATATATTTTTAATAATTTATTTTTTACTCATGAATTTTTCATACAATTCCTTCCATACGTCGTCACGGTCCATTGATAATTTCCATTAATGCATACGTGAAACGACTAACATACCTCACTAGTTGCACAACTTCTGGAGAATCAGCAACAAGGCATGAAAAGTGTAAATATGAAAGTTGATGTTTTTTAACCCTAAATTAGCAGAGATAAATTAGTTTTTTCATACATATATTAATAACAGCTGTCACTAGACCTTAAAGGTACGGATATGAAAGAAATTTGGGAAAAAAAAATTCATGGGTATGAGAGAAATTATTGAAAATAAAAATTCATGAATATATTTGAGAATTTCCTTAATTAATTCAGCGAATTCTTTTTGAAACTTCCAATTTTCCCCCCTTTATTGTCCTCCAAAACATCCTCGATATTTTGATGTGAATAAATTTTGTACTAGTTGATGATAATGACATGTAACAATTAATGGAAGAATAATTATAAATAAAGTAGGTACGCACCGTGGAGCATGGGATGGATGCATTCAACTAACACATGAATTAGAAAGTGAGCATTGTACGTGTCTTATGATCCACCCACACATGAACTTGTGGCATGCATATTGTTCGACTTAGAGACTACAACATATTGGTGATTCAAATCAAAATGAACCACTAAATTGCAACTTATTTTCCTGCCTTCGCATACTGTCCAACCGACTCTAAATTAATGAGGAAGCAAAATGCGGGCACACACAATAAAAGGCCGCCGCACTTAGCCTTTTTTTCTTTCCTCCCTCTCTCCAGTCACTTTCCTAGTTTGTAAATTGTACAGTGTGTGGTGGAGGTTTTAGGATCGCCACGAAAGCTGTCACTATTACTCCTCCTGCAGCTCGTGGTCTCTTCACACATGGGATGCGGTCCGGAATAGGACGTGATATAGATGATAAAAAAGTTGCAGTGCGTTGGGAATGCAGAAAGCTATATAAGGCTCCTATGTGGATGACCAGGTGGTTTACATGATTATGTGAATCTATAAAACTTTCCGAGTTCGAACTTATATTTAGGCATTAGCCTTCAGGAAAAAATTGTATAAAAAATGGAAAGAGTAAATTGTTGTCTTTTCGGAATGAGAACGTATTATTTGGGAATGTAAGTTTTCATCTCATCCTCCTGAAATCTCATTCCATCGATGAAAATAAGGAAGCACTACAAGTTTCTATGTTGGAATTATATTAGGATTGGTAATGAGTTACGTACTCCTACTCGTATTAGGATACATAGTCCCACTTGGATACACTACATATGGAAACATACTTGCACTAGGATAGCTTTTGGGCAGCTACTGAGTATCCCCTCAAACCAGTTATAAATATATATAAAGTCTCTGATAGAAACACACATCAGAGCGTACAAAAGAAATTCCTGAAGAGTTCTTCTAAACTCTTTCAGAGATTAGTGACATTTAAATTGTAGTAGCATGATTGGTTTCCAATCTAGTGATCTCAATCAGGCCAAGCAACGAAGTTTGAGACACAACCTTCTGATCTTTTTGTTTCCATTTCCCCTAAATAAAATATGTAAATCATTGATTTTCCCACATTCTAATTTCTAAATCCGTAGATGTAGAGCCATATTTATTTTGAAAAGAAGTTAGTCAAGAGGAATCTACAAAATGGGTGCATTTTGTCATTTGCTAAATCGACAGTTACCGGGCATAATTTGATGAAGTCACGAAACCATGGAGATCATTTGTAAAAATCTCTGTAATGTATAATTATTGCATAGCAAATGACAAGATGATTTATACAAATTCAAAATGAGTTTTGTTTTTTTAAAACGAAGGAATATACCTCTGTGCAATCAATGTCTTCAGTGCTGCTGCCCTATTTTGGCTAATTTTGAAAATTAAGGGGACGTTATACAACTGTGCTATGAGATGGTATGACGTCGTAAAAACATTTCCCAACAATTAATTTTACAGTTAAACTATTATATTTTTCCAACTTTACCCCTATATTTCAATTATTGTTTTTTTAAACTGGCATATTTATTCCAACTTTATCTCTATTATTTTATATCAATTACATAATTCTCAAAATATACCCTTTCTCACTCTCATCCGATACCACAATTTTTTTCCCATTTCACAATCCCAAATGTGCCATGAATCAAACTTCACTCCAACCATTGTATTTAAAATTATGTTTGACTTGCACACCAAATTTCACTCACGCCAACTATTTGTGTGAGCTCCATTTAACAAAATTGTAAAATCAATATAATATAATTGTTTAAATTATTTACCACTTTTTAATTCAAAATCTATGCCATTTAAAACTTTTTTATGTAGTAAATTGATCCCATAAATTAACTATAACATTCTAATAAATATGTGAATAGATTTAAGTGATTTTTCATGTGATATTATTATAAATATCTTTAAGTATGTAAGACATCCCAAAGTTTGATTAAAAATGATTATTGGTATCATAATATATAAAACAAATGATTTTAAATAAAACGAGTGGATTGAATGTGATTTTAATTATCAAAACATGCCGAAATTGAGCAACAACATTGAAGACTTCCAATGGGAGGTTGCATAGAAGTGATAGAAGTATTTCTCTAGTCCTGAAAAGGCAAGAACAATGATTGGGCCAGGCGATGAGGACGGAATCTTCCCTCTCCCCAAAACACTTTTCACATCTAAAAAAATAATATAATTTTTTTCATTTTTAACGCACGACAACACTTTTTCCATATTACAGCCTCATCCCATCCTCATCTCATCAAAGCTATAAAAACAAGAGACAATACACCATCATCTAAACAAATCCTATGAATATAGAAATGACTGAATGGAAAATTATTATTCATTATTACTTCATTACTGTACAACATGAGGCTTCGTTTTTATTTTTCCTCTCTCATACTTATTTTCTGGTCCTCCATACACATAAAAGCTTGCTATGTACACATAAAACTGTACCGGCTAAGGCTTACATAGAATTATTACAATTAGCTAGTGAAGCGGCTTGATTAATGAGCCAAGTATACTACTACTGTACAAGACAATTACAATAGAGAGAAAATGCGAAGGCGGCGAAAGGAAGGCAGACCCAAGAGGAATCTGATGGCATGAGTGAAAATCCAGGCTACTCATGAACGCCGGAGATGCTCTGCTTCTATGAAGGGGTCAATAGTAATTAGACCCTTAAATCCCGACAACTCACACTCAAATGCATCTCTACCTCTGGCCATGCAATTTTAGAAAAGCAAACTGGCCAAATTTGGTTTTACCCAGATAAGTCATGATCTGAATATTCCTCTTAAGGTCTGCCTACCTGCAAATTGCCTGTGCACATTTCCCGCTAGAAAAAGAACCATAGCCAGAGATGTCAACCTATGATTGATATCGCAGAAGATGGGGTATGACATAAGATGTCAGTATAGTGAATTGTAGGTGAGGAAGGTTGCTGCAATGGAAGCTATGCAAATTAAGAGAGAAGGCACTAAAGTAATGTTCAAGAGCTTATCCACACCTAAGAAGCCAGCCAATGTAATTGTGCCATCAGCTACCACCCGGGCCAATGTACCTGCTTCCGTCGATAGCAGCCCACCATTATATGTCCCACAGGCAAGTCTGGAGGACATAACCCGAGACAGGAGCGATAGGTTGACACCTGGATTTGTCATGGAATTAGTAGTTGATGTAGTCAACAGAACACAAGCAAAAACAGACAAAACAACAATTTTGTAAAGAGAAGGATATTCTCGCCAGCCTCTAGGTATTATCTCGTTTCTTGTAAATTCAAGATTTCTATAATAATTTCAGTATGGTTCTTATTTTGTGGGGGCCATATGATACTCAGGCAGCATGAGCCACTTGTGCTAAGGCTTTAATAAATCATGTGCTAAATGTATGCTATTTTTAGTGAAGGGTATTTTAGTAAAAATATATGGGCAAAACTGATGGCATCGTTGTATGACTCGTATTTGGAAAATGCTAAAAAAAAGTGTTGTCATGTTTTCGATTTTTTTGAAAGTGTAGTCATATCCATAATTAAGGATGTAACTTGTGATCATATAAATGAGATTTTCACAACAATCATGATCATGCTTTCAGTTCTTCCTAGATCCTTAGACTTGAACTAGCTCCCAATTGTAAATGTCTTTGATTTGTTTTCAATGGCCCGATCTACTCATCTCTTACTTCTTTATCAATCCTAAATTCCATCTAGAAGAATTTATGCCTATTTTTGTTCTTCATTATCTTGTTGGTTATCACAGCATTTCTTATTTTGGCTATGGTTATCTTCACAAACATGATTTTACCGCTTTTCTGTAGCCAAAATAATGTGTATCCTAGGTGACAGAACTTGCAGTGCCGCATCCTCCTTCCAGTACACCACTTATGTAGAATGTTGTTCTTCGAAAAATGGTAGCCGCACAATTAACATACAAATGTTGGCCTAGTAGAGCACTCATCAGGTAGCCAACATTCTTCAAATTAACAATCATAGACTCAATATACAATTACTGAACAAATTCCATTTCCTGTAAGAAGTTTGGTCTTCATGGAAGGGCTGGGTTTTCCATGAAATAGAAGTTTTATGGAACCAGGGAACAAAAGCAAGAATTTAAAGGCCCACTGCTAAAAGCAGAGGGGAAAAAATTACCTTCAAGGACTTCTGCGGACACAAAAGTGAGTAGTGCAGAGCTGACATACTGGGGCACAGAGTAAGTGCTGATGACATGAAAACTAAGGATTATGCCAACACACACCATAATTTCAGATGCCAACAAAATTTGCCTGCAAAGATTTAGCGACACAAAAATTTCATCAGTACATTAATCTTGCAGATGGATGGGTGAGGGCTGCAACATGTCATAAGATAAACATAAAGACTTCCCAAATAAAGTGAATTCATGTCTCTCAAATCAGCATAATCAGACATTTATGAGCAGATTGTATTATGAAAATTAAGTTTGATGAAACAAACAAAAAAGGAACTGCAACTACCAATCGTTGATAGAATACAATTGCATTTATAGGTTTCTCTGAGGACCATGACCACAAGTATGTGACAATGACAGAAGTAGATACAAGTGAGTTTTCAATATATAGTTTGTTACCTTTTACTAGTTACCACATACAGCACAAATGCCAAAATGCAAAAAGATTCCCTCCAATATTTAATGACAATTTTTTAGGATAATTAATAGAAACTGTTTGAATAGGAATCTATCAAATCCTCACAAAGATTTTTTCTCATTTTATTATTATTTTTATACAAAGATTATGCACAATAGCACCTGGAAGCAAGAACGGTGCTATTTGGCAGTTCTATGTGTCCATGGTCGAATTGCAGAGACATGAAGAATATTATATATCAGAAGAGTTATCAACACCATCTTTGATAGATTTCATAACACCTAATCACATCATTGGCATGTGAAATGAAAGGTCATCATAACTGAAAATGACTGGAGGAAAAGAGTCAAACATCCATCTACATAAATGTCTCTCCAGTGCACATTTGGTAATACAAATACATACATAATAAATTTCAGTTAACCATCAGTCAGAATATACAAGAACATAAGTGATCATGGGCCACTCCTCCAAAATCAATTACTCCCATACAATCATCAATAGATGCAAGCACAAATGACCCTGCATCATCTTTATTGCAAGAATGAGTTTCTGACCAGGTTCAAAAGGGCCTAGTGATTGCTATCTATGAAAGTCAGCATATTTAAGACACTCAAAATCTCAATGTGAAAAGTAACTATGTTCTCATGCAGCAACTTAGTTGCTGACACCAAAACCATCAAGATGAAGTCACACATCATTGATTCATTTCCACTTTTCATCTATCTATGATTCTGTCTGTCTAATGCACAGGAATATATATATATATTCTGTCTATCAACTGAAGTTTCTATTGAGTAGAAGTCAATTAGATCTTAACTAGACAGTAGACACCCTCATTCCCAACTATAAATAAACATAAATCATGAACAGAAAAGTTCTTCACCTGTCCTCAAACAAGTTGGTGAGGAAGCTTCCAACAATGATGTTAACTGGAAGAACTGTTAGCCCAAGGCCGAAAAGGAAAATAGCTACCGAACTAGTAGACCAACTAAAATAGAATGTAGTAATGATACTTGATTCTGAAAGCAAAATCTCCATAGCATATTTGAGCATGAAGTAAATCAGCAACTGGACCTGGAGGTTAATGAAATTAAATAAATATGAATAATCAGCAAAATTTTGAAAATAGGAACTCAGCCTCAGATACAAAATATCTAAAAAAAAGTTTTTTTTTTTTTTTTTTTAACAATACAACTAGCATTTGTATAGGTCAATGTTAATCTTGTGTATCCTACGATATATAGAATACACATTGCTCAAATGCACAGTAAATATTCCATTTCCAGTTCGCAATAGGTAGGAGGAATTTCATTCAATTTTTTTAACAACTGAAAACATGGATGGCCAGAAATATGATGGAGACAATATCTTGTTAAAAAATATGTATGCATGACAAGGAAAGTATCGAACCTTTACAGTTGGTGTCAGCAATCTGTATGCGGCAGCAACAGAAGTAGCAGGTCTGTTTGACTCTTCTTTACAATCTTCACATCCTTGCTCTCCATCTTCATCATTTTGGTTCTCTTCTGAGCCTAAGAGCAAAGGTTGGCTAATGGCTTTTCCCAATTCTGCTCTACTTTCAACTGATCCTATAAGCAGAAGAAAGCAGAAGAAAACAAAAATAAATACACATTCGTAATTGTTTTAGAAATGTTGCATTAGTCAACAAGTGAGAAACTAGAAACAAAACCAAACAAATGGGAAAAAATTGGACTATAAATAGATTTTAAATCATCAAAATTCATTTGCCCAGCACTCAGAAATGTTTTGCAATGTTGGTCAGATCTTACTGACAAATGTTTCATAATCAGCTACCCCCACATAATAGGTCATGACCATGCATCATCAAATCATTGTCCTAGACTCCTAGTTCAGCTTGTAAATATTAGAAATTTGAAAGTTTTCAACAAACTACCTGCCTGACAAATAACCTTCTTTCTCTAGAGCTATGGAACTGGTTGGTGGAGATCCAGTAACCATTCAAAAAGCCAATATGGCAATACCAACTTATGCTAACTGCAAGTGGATTTTACATATAGGTTCCAATTCAATGGATATGGTGGAATATTTGTCATTTCATGGGAGGATTAACACTCCTTTAACAAATCCCTAACGGCAAGAGTGTGAATGGAATTTTAGGCAAAATACATGAGTATATTTGGAATGTTTGAAAGTTCGTGGGTATAAGTAGAATTATGGATAAAATTCATAGATATGTGTAATTTGCCCAAAATTTCATTATGTTAATTTTAGTCCCATGCAATGGCTTGATTTAGATGAATATTTTTTGCCTAGTTAAACAAATAATTCTAAATGCAATGTGCGTATTGGATTACATATTGTATGTATATATATATGTATATATATATACATACATGTATATATATATGTATATATATATACATACATGTATATATATATGTATATATACATACATACATGTATATATATATGTATATATATATGTAATCATCAAGGCTAGTCTCAAATGGAGGGGTTCCATGAATTCAAATTCATTAAATCGATTTCATTGAATTTGAACCTTTTACAATTATGATTTGCCTTCAAAAGTTTATAGGCATTATAATTAATTTAAAATTTCAAAATCTAACAGCATGAATCCCTTAACAACAAGAAACTTGCTAATACTTGCAAACTATTTCTTATATGCAGCCACCTTTTGCAGTCAATCTTGAGGCCAAAATTACTGTGATCAGATATTGAAGATTCAGAAGCATCAATTTGCATACATTAAAAAACACAGATTATGAAAAATTATGGATTGAATCATCCAAATTTTAATGGGTAACAAAATTTTTCTCACCAAGATCATCTTCTTTCTTGCGAACAGGCTCCTTAAATGACAACCACAGCAAGATCAAGTAAATGAGCCATGCCAAAGCCATAACCCAACCTGGCAAAGTGTCTTCATTGAATGTAAGTTGATAAATCTTAAAACGAGTTTGAAGTAACCCAGCAAGAGCAGGACCACATGCCATTCCAAGTGCACTTGCACTAACAAAACCTGCAGAAGCTTGCATCCGAATTTTAAGCGGTACACAGTCACTGATGTAACGCCTATTGACAGCTCTTGCAGAACCTAATCTGCAATTGTAATCATTATGATCATGACAAACATATGGAACGAGTTAGCATAGGGTTATGGGTTACAAAACAAAAACCAACAAATCATTGCAATTTATTTGGGACCTCAATGCAAAACCTTATGCTAATGGGTTTTGGTAAATGCATGATAAGTATTCAAAGCATAGCTGCTACCTTAATAAAAAAAAAAAGCACCTAGCTGCTCTCCATCCAAAAATAAACAAAAAGAACACCTAGCTGCTGCTGCTAGGTGATGTAGGACAAGAAGTCTTAAACCAATAACAAATGGGAAGACTTTGAAACAAAGAAGAAAGATCCTCTTTGTAGTAAAGAAGAAAATAAGGATGTGTTTGACAATTGATAGAAAATGTCAAGTTAAACCTTTTCAATCTAAAACTTTTCACTCTCTACAACTATCATATTTTTTAATCATTTTTTCACACTTTCCTATACAACTACCCTACTTTTCAATCATTTTCTACACAACTATCTAACCTATCTATTTTAACTTTATCCTCTTTACTTCTCATCATTATCCCTATTATATTACACCATTTGACAACTTCTACTATTCAAAACTTTTCATTAAAAGTTTTATATATTCTCAAACACACCCTAAAGTGGAGAAACCACAGATAAATCAGAAGAAAGAAAAAATGTAAAAAAGGCTCAAAGAAATTTCAATTCATAAACTCTCATAAACACTATCTTATTACTGAATAAAGCACCATAATTATAAGAAATAGAGAACCCTAAAGTTAAGCAACAAGAAAAACACAATCTTGCGAATAAGAAAATTTGCACAGTAAGAAAACTAGAAAAATGAATAACTTAAAAGACACTCTAAACCATAATTAAACTAAAGATATTTAATTCTTAAAATAACAGAAATTCCAAATAGAACCCTTGGCATTCATTCCAAATAAAATCCTAATTTAGTAAACTTCTCAACACCCGATATCATTCTCCTCCGCTTAGAAAATACTTTTCCTTAAGTTACAAAGTACATTTTCTTCCACTGAATCAACTAATGATGAAATCTAACAAGTTGAACTAATATCAGATTTGTTGCCCAAAGATTTCTTAAGCAACACCATTCGATTCTTGTATTTTCAATGACCTTCTACATATGTTCCATTGGCTTCAAATCTTGAAACATTGAATCCCATGTAGACTGCAAGTCTTCCTGCAGATCTTTCAAAATTTCACTTGCCTCAACACATGAATTTTCCTTCACAAAATCTTCAACAAATTCAAGTTGATTAGTGGTTGTTTTTTCTTTATAAGGCAAATAAATAAATAACCAATAAAGGTTGAACAAATTCATGAACCGCCGAAGTTTATGCAAAAGATTTCTTGACAACCAACTCTTAAACAGGATGAATTGTAGATCCTTGCATAGTCTTTCATGCTACAATCTTTCATTGCTTTTCTGACCCATTGAAATTGCTAATTAGTTTACAGTTTTGTATGTTCAGCTATGGACTGTTCTTGGGCTAGCATTTTAATTTGAATTTGGAATGACTCTATGATGTTTTTGGATAAGGCATATATATCAGAAAGATGTTCAGCATTGCTAGCCATATCATTTTCTGATTTTTTAAAGACCTTTCTGCAACATTAAAACCATGACTGTTGACATAGGCTGCAGTTGGGGAAATAGAGGCTGGAGATGGATGAAAAAACAATTTTCTTACTCTCAGCAATTTGTGATTTGAAAAAAAATGAAAGATGATAAGATTAGTTATAGAATGTCAATTGTATCAGTTGCTGTGGTACCAAGTTGATGTAGGATAGGATGCCCTAAATGAATAAGGAAAAGGAAGACTTTGAAACAAAGAAGTAAAATTCATTCGGTGGAAAAAGAAGGGAAGAAATCACAAATGAATTAAACAATAGAATTATAAAAATAAAGAAAGGAAGAGGCTTAAAAAAATCTCAATTCATAAGCCCCATTGTTATGGTTGAGATCACATTGCATGCACACAAAGAACACAGAGAATAACGTAAATCCGCTTCAAGCCCACTCCACTAA
The DNA here is from genome assembly GCA_030490835.1 of Annona cherimola. Classification (NCBI taxonomy): domain Eukaryota; kingdom Viridiplantae; phylum Streptophyta; class Magnoliopsida; order Magnoliales; family Annonaceae; genus Annona; species Annona cherimola. Next base: position 31,197,889 of record CM059974.1, read on the forward strand.
AGAGAAGAGTAATTAATTAATCACCAAACAATTACAACTTTCGTCTTACAGGCAACAAACTGTCTCTTTTAGAGATCTATGACCTAGACTTCCCTATTCTTTATCTATGCTCTATAAACCCTATAGATCACAAGTTTATTTGTAACTCTCACATACAACTTACATAACCCATAAGCAATTGTAGACTCACTCAACTAAGATATACAGAATACAAGACATGCCTAACAAATCTTCACTTTGACTTGAATTTTGTGCACAGCAAGCCAACCAACTCATAGAAAAACTCGAGTCTTCAATTGTTTTGCATTATTCTAACCATGCTCGAACTTACACAGTCCATCACACCCCTCCTGGGTGTCGCATACAACTCATATCTACCATACAATTTCCAGTGGTTTCATAGGAACTCCAGATGTCCGCACACTCCCTACCAGTCTTTTGACCTTTCATCACGACTATAACTCCCTTTGTCACCTTGAGAACTCTACCACCAGCCGAAAGTTTGAAAATTCTGGAGTTTAACGTTTTCAATGAAATCAAATTCATCCGTAAATCAGGAACATGTCTCACATTAGTCAAAGTTCATACAACTCTATCAAATATATAAATTTATACTGTACTACCTCTAGCAACTTTGCTCTTTGCCTTGTTTGTCATCCTCACAGTATCATCATCACACTCTTTGTGCAAACTGAATTTTTTCTTGGTTGCACACATATGAAGGAAACATTCGGAATCTAAAATCCAATTATCACTGCTTGTAGATGTTTCTACAATAGCAACACATTGCTGTTAGCGTCTACAACAACCGTGGATAATTAGATGATTCGGCTTCATCTGCCTTCTCTTTCCCCTTCTCTTTATGTCTCTTTCCCTTTCTTTTAATGCTTCTTCCACTTGCAGCAAACTTTTCTTATGTGACCTTTCTTACCGCATTCCTAGCATTCAGTATCTTTATTTGGTCTAGATGAACTTGTCGATCCGCTCGGACTACTTGACAATCTTTACCCGTATTGCCAACCACCAGACCCGACTAAAACACTCTCACTATCAGATGATCCATTATCATTATTCTTTCTACGAGTCTCATTTATCAGTAGAGAAACAACTACGTCATTAAGCTCTAAAGTATCCTTCCTGAACAACGACGTCATAACAATGTCATCAAATGGCTCAGGTAATGAGGCTAACAGAAGTAACAAGTTGTCCTTTTCTTTAATCTTTTCTCCAAAAGCAGCTAAATCTATTGGATCTATTGAATTATCCAAGTGCTTTAAAAAGGTCTTGGCATATAATTTCTTTTTCAAATATAATTTATTAGTTAAAATTTAGATCTATAACTTGTCTCTAACTTCACCCAAATTTCTTCAAGATCTGTTAAATTGATCACCTACTGAAGAGTATTGTCTACAAGATACATCTGAATTGTGCTGATTGCCAAATCTCTCACATCCTGCCGCTCATCTTCTCTAGCATCTCAAATTTTTTATTCAATGTTTTTACTATCCCTTCTCGAATCAGAATATTCTTCAGTTGTTGTTGTGCGTAAAATCATTTTGTCCATTGAATGACCCAACTGCAAAACTGGTCACCTTTATACTTGTCATGTTTGCAATGCTTCAAATAAATTTCTCAAAATAAGCAGAATTTGCCAAATTTGAACCGTCCATGTGATTCAAAGCACCTCGAAATGTAGAAAACAACTCTTGAGTCACCCAAATCAAACTTTGAGATCACCTTCCAAATCTAACTTGAGCAGAACCATAGCCGCTGCAAGCAATCTGCTGTGCCACACCACAAAACTTTTCAGGTTGTTGGAATAGGAACTGCAAATGTCAATTTCTCATGCTACCTTAACTGTCGGTAGTCTTCGCTTGCTGATCGCCCAAAAATGCTGCTCGTGTCTTATCACTTCTCCTCCCAATGTTGGATCTATTTCCTAGCAAAAGCCACATCTTCTCCTCAACTCTGCTGCTACTAGAAAATGCCTCTGCCAAAAACGCATGCCTCTCCACCAACTCTGCTGCAAGAAACTCACTAGATCTGCACAAGTCTGCAAGATCCAGGTTGTCTAATTCAGATCTGGACCAAAGATCTGAGCAGCCCGTACCCACTTGCAAAATCTCGTTCTCAATGTCCCCTTTGATTTCCCAAACCGGAAAATACCTTTCGACCTCAAACTAAGCTCTCATACCACTTGTTGTGGTTAAGATCACGTTGCATGCACACACAGAACACAGAATAACGTGGATTGACTTCAATCCTACTCCACCAAAGAAAAGAGTAATTAATTAATTACTAAACAATTATAACTTTTCTCTCACCGGCAACAGACCGCCTCTCCGAGAGAATCTTTTACTTAGACTCTCTATTCCTTATTTGTGATTTATAAACCTTATAGACCACATGTCTATTTATAACTATCATATACAAATTGCGTAACTAATACACAATCACAGACTCACTCAACTAAAATACGCATAATACAAGACACACCTAACACCCACACTGATGACGAAATCTGAATTCAACCCACCCATCATATTAAGAAGCACTTATTTATTAGCAAATCAAGCTTCATCAAAATCAAATATGTTTATGGATTTTATATGAAAAAAGTGTAGAATTGACGTAATAAAATTGTTTGATTTATAAGTCAATTTTAAAGTTGCATTGTCATTCTAAACTATCTAAAACATTAAATAGATAAATGATCCGACAAATTATCATTATATTCTAATGTATTTGCTAAAACATTTAAGCATTTTTCATAATTTACATCTCATTATATGCATTTTAAGAAAGTATAGCCACCTAACATTTTCATTAGAATATTTTTTTTTATAAATCATTGGAATATTTTTAATCAAATGTTAAAACAAATGGTTTCGAACAATAAAACCGGTTGGATTTAGATCTCATCATCAATGGGGGGCTCATTTACTATCAGCAGCACCCTAACTAGGTTGCAGTCAGCTTTACTCTAGCATATTCTCCCTACATAATATAGGGTTTTGGTTCAATACATACCATGTACAAAGCCTTGTACACCAGGTGTTTTGAGTCCTTTTTAGTTTTTGATTTTTTTTTCATTTTTATGTAAACCCACATGTACTTAGTTTATATACCAAAATGTACATTTTTAAAATTGAAATTCTTTTAATTTAAAAAATAAGTAATGTTCGCCCTCATTTAATGCTAAATAAAGGTAAAATCTATTATTTTTGAAATTATAATAAATTATAGAAAAATAAAAAAAGTAAATGTCAATATATATAAAGCTTCCATGTGTGCACATATAATAAATAAAATAAAAAAGAAAAAGGCAGCTCAAAATGACTATTTTATTAGGCTCAATACATATGTATTAAGGGTGTGTTTGGTAAGACATAAAAAATATCAAGCTAAAACTTTTTAATCTAAAATTTTTACTCTTCGTAACTACTTTATTTTTAATCGATTTTCGCTTCTTCTTATATAACTATCCTACTTTTCAATTATTTTTATACAACTACCTATACAACTAACTTATCTAGTTTAATACCTACATAACTAACTTATCTAGTTTAACTTTACTATTGTTATTCCTCATCATTATGTATATCATATCATATCATTTTCTTTCATTTTGACAACTTTTATACTACAATTTTTTTATGCAAAAGTTTTATCATTTCTTAAATACACCCTAAATCAGAATGCATGTATATAGGTCATATTCCTTGCACATAATTACTGTACAAATTCACCATCTAGCTGTTGCTTTAAAGCCTATTTAGGTTCTTGTGTACAAATGGATGCAAGCGAAGGATCCCACATTGCACCTAAAAAATTCACGAATGCCCATCCAAAATCTCACAAATGCGCGCGAGAGAGAGAGAGAGTGACATCTCCCTACCAAAACATGCCCACAAATTGCAGTTACTTGCTCAGAATTTTCCGAAGTCTAATGAAAGGGATTTGTGCATGGAGAAGAAGATGAAAACCCCACAAGGAAGAGCACATCTTCACTTGAAAATTTGAAGAGCCCAAATAGCTTACTGCCTTTAAAAAATGAAGTTCCAGTACCCTAAATTTGTGTAATCTGAACTCTTGCTCAAATATAAGCTTAAGAAATGGCAGCATCGGCCACTTATTTGTGAAGAAAGAGGTTAACACCATTGAAGCTTGCTACAATATGGAAATCATCCCTCTAGCTTGTAGTTTCAAATAGTGATTCGATTGGACTCTCTCATTCTTCAAGTATTATGTGATCTTCCAGTGCTTATAAGCTTCTCATTCTTGTTCTCCATGCATAAATTGCTTTCTTTATGCTTCGAAAAAATTTTCATAAGCATGCTATGATTTTTAGCGAGCTATGAGAGGAAGATGTCATCGTCTCTCTTGCATCAGTGAAATTTTGAGAGCATGCGTGAACTTTCTTGGTGCAATTTGAGAGGGAAGTGCATGTATCCCTCACTAACATCCATTTGTACACAAAAAGTTGCACGCACCTCTTTCATTATGATGCACGATTAAGATTCCACCTGCATAAAGCACTGGTGGGATGACCAACCTACATTGAAATTATGGAGCAGTTGATTGCACAGGAATATAACTCATATATATATATATATGAGTTTTGATTCGTCACAGTTAACTATACAATTGGCTTAAAATAGGCCCACACGATCATATAATTATAATTTACTCCATCCATTATATTTAGAATTGTTTATTTTATTAGTATTCCAATTTTCATCTAAATTACATATGTATGGATCTCATATGAAAATGGTAAAATTTTTATAAAAATAGTTTAATGTAAATAACAATTTTTAACTTGTTTCTTCAACATATAAACTATCTAATATATAATTTATATATGGATAAATAACTATATAAAGTATTAATAAATTTAAGAACATGTAGAGCCTATTTTAAGCTAACTGTATTGTAAGCTATGATATAATTAACTATACCAGATAAGCTCTATATATATGTAGGAAGTCTTCCTATTGCAGATTGTATAAAAATCCAATTAATCTGATTTTTCATATCATTCAGACATCAATAGAGAGTATGATGGATGGCTTGATCTAAAATATACTTATAAAAAAATAAAAAAATCAGAGCAACCCATCCGATTGCATAGAAAATCCCTATATATGTATAAACATATATATGCGGGACTGTAAGGAAACTTCAAGAAATATACAGCAACCCAAACATTCAAGCAAACTCCTAATCATTTCAGCACACAAAAAAGACAATATGTCCCCAGAAAGAATAATTTTTGCGATTGGATAATGTTTGCCTCATTAGTTGCTAGTATATGTGATGTAGGATGGGTAGAAAAGAAGATAGAATTAAGAGGAATCAACCTCTAAAGATGACGAGAGAAGAAAAAAGGTAGAAAGAATAGCAGAATAAAGAGAGAAGAATAAGAACAACTAGAAGAAGAATTAGAGAACACTTTTATAATTCTCAAAACTGATTTTCTTTAGAACTTACAAGGGTGGTACCTATATGAGAATATGTCACCTTATTTTAGCAACATTTATTAAAGATTAGATCTAATCTTTTAGAAAAAGAACTACACATTTTAAGTAAACTTCTGGAAGAAATAAACTTAAAATAGATACAAATTTATTTCAACCATATTTTAAGATATTCTAGGAGATCTTCTAAATATTCTAATACATCCAAAATAAAAATAACATTCTAAAACAATCTAAACACCAATTCATAAAAATATCTTTACTTCCCGCATTATTCTCCCTGACTTGGAAAAAAGCTCGTCCTTGAGTTTTGCAATGAAATTTCTTCAACTTCGATGAGAAGTAACAATGTATTTCAACGATTTGGAATGACATCTTGTTAGTCGACTAAGGCTTTGTCACCAAAATTGCAACTTTTGTTCTAATGAGCTTTCTGAAAATTTTGAAGTCAATGTAATCTTTATATTTTTTCTAAAAATGGACCTTTTTGAAATTTCTAAAAATTGGGGAGACTTGTAAATTCAAAAAAGTCAGGGGCCTTTTGTAATTGCCGAAAAGTCTAGGACAGTTTGCAACTTTTCTGGAAACTAAGGGGCAGTTTTGCAAATTTTCAGAAATTGCTAACAGATTTTCCAAATGTCGGCAAGCAAAGGGGCTTCTAGAAATATTTGGTTTGAACTTTTTGAAATTTTCTGAATCAACGATGTCTTAGCAAAAGCTAGCAAGTGGAAGGGCTGGTTTGAAACTCTCCAAAAGTTAGATGACAATTTGTCCTTGAGACAGTGTTGAAAACAAGCTGAAATTTTCATCAAGCTCTAGAATTTGTTTGCATAGAGTTATTGAAGTGAAGAATAGGAACTGTATGGAAAAACAATTGAAAAACAATGTTACTGCATCAATGGAGTTAATGAAGATAATTGCACAAACTTGACAGATTTCATAAAACGGACCTGAAGCTTGGTTGGTTGTAGAAATCAATATGTGGAAATAAAAATTCACCAAGGTTTGCTCTTATAAAAATTGATATAGGATAGGTAGAGAAGAAGATAGAAGAGAGAGAAAGGAACCTCTAAAGATAAGAAGAGAAGAAACAAGTAGAAAGAATAGAAGAGAGGGAAAGGAACCTCTAAAGACAAGAAGAGAAGAAACAGGTAGAAAGAATAGAAGAATAAGGAGAGAAAAATAAGAACAACTAGAAGAAGAATTAGGGAACACTTTTATAAATTTCAAAACTGATGTTCTTTAGAGCTTAAAAGGGTGGTATTTATAAGAGTCTTATTTTAGCAACATTTATTAAAGATATAATCTTTTAGAAAAGAAACTACATATTTTAAGTAAACTTCTAGAAGAAGTAAACTAAAAATAGATACAAATTTATTTCGACCATATTTTAATATATTCTAGGAGATCTTCTAAATATTCTAACAACTCCAAAATAGAAATAACATTTTAAAACAATCGAAACCCTAATTTATAAAAATATCTTCACGTCCCGCATTAATATGACAATGAATTAGAAATTTCCTAGAAACCAATCAATGGAAAAATCAATAAATGCAAAGAGACATAAACACAAGCTGTGAAAAAATAATAATAAACAAGGTAGTAGTAACATACCCACAGAACAGGCGGCCAATCAGCAGAACAGCTATTGAATTGAGATCATATGCTAAAGCATACAAGGTATTTCCCACCAGTAGAACAACACTGCTGAAAACAAGGGGTCTGAAGTATGACTTATTTGACCAGGCACTGAAATACACAGAAGAAAACAGCTGCGCGATTGCCATTGATCCAATAACAACACCACAAACAGTTGCGGCAGCTCCAAGGCTTATTGAGTAGTTATCTGCCGTTGGAACAATTATATACGTGTTGACCATGTATAAGAACGTGTTGGCCAAATTCAATAGAAGAGACACAAAATGGTACTCCTGATCATCAGCTCGATCCTCAGTTGAAGTTGGCAACTCTTCTTGCATGATAAGTGCATGTTGCCCTAAAAAGTGCAGAAAATTTGTGGAGTGTGTAAGTCTGTCTACAGCTGCCTTTATTGAATCAATCACAGGGTCCTGCAGTGCATACACACATCAGCACATCTGCAAAGTACAATCTTCAGAAAATGAATGCAGAAATGCTATCTTGGATTTGTCACACATCTAAAAGTAAGGAAATTTCTTCCATAGAACAGACATAAAATTCCTTTAGCAATCCCATCCCAGATCCGTAGATAAATAGGTGAAATTAAAAATGTAACCTGTAGAGGGATAGATGGTTGATCATAGATTGATCCATAACTTCCATGAAAACACTGCAGATCAGCAAGATTGCGAGATAATGCACCAACAACAGCCCATATACCCTGCAAATTCCACTTGCAGTTAATAGAAAGACCTAGCAGGCCGGCAGCAAGTGTAATGCAAACCTTGCCACTAACTGTAAGATAGTTTTCCCATATTAGTATACATAGTGACCAATAACTAAAGAAATAAAGGGTCAAGTTACGTATTGGGTACATCTTGTCCAGGGTAAATTAGTAGAGAAATAAGAATCTTCACTGAATAAAAAATAAAACACTAATAAAATCATACCACATGTTTAAACACTTGCTGCAATTGGGAATAAGGATGATTTGCTCGAGTCGTAACATAATAATCCGTGAATCTATAGCCCAAGCGTTTATCAAACTTCTTTAATATCTTTCTCAGGCCAACAGCATTGATCTCAACAAAAAAGAGAAGCTTTAAAAGATCCTGTCCCACCGCCCTATAATCTTCCCTTAATTCAGACATCCGTGATATGTCTGGCTGTTGTTGAAGAATTGCATGGCGCTCACCGAGCTGTGCTATCCTACTAGCAAGGACCCCTTGTTGTTCCAAAAGAAACAGGACAATCTTTTCAATCTGAGAAAAATAGAATAAATAAAATAAGACAGGCTTTTTTTATTTAGTCCCTGGTCCGACCACCTGGGACGTGTGTTGTCCCAGGCTCAAACCTGGGACCAAGAGGGCAGAGGCCACCATGCATACTACTATACCTGTGTGCTGGTTGCATAAGACAAGCATTTTTGAGATATGATGAGCAAGAATGTAATAAGAATTAAATTTTATTGAAATTTTAGAGTAGAAATCTGGTTGGATTGACGCAGGTTGGGGTCAGCCTTAACCTTAACACTAACTTTATTTTAAAAACTTCGTTAGTAACCATAATCCTAACTCTAAGAATTAATCTCAACCTTAACCCTACTTTTGTTTCTCATATTGGAGCTGAAATTCAAATTAGAATTCAGGTCGAAATTCAAGTAAAAAAATCATATGATTAATAATTTTACTTCAATATTTTATATGGTAAAAATTTTATTCTAGATAAAGAAACATAAGGTATCATAATATAATCATCAAGATATGTTTGACCATTATATGCATAAAATCGGGACTCTTATATAAATCAATAACTTAACTGCTGTTAAAGATTAATCATATGCTAGGTTTCAACTAAGTTGATCTTTATATGTAGTTGAACTTTGCATTAGCTTTGAATTTTAACTTAATTGTGGAAACATGTATATTAATTTATGTATAAATTTTAAAATAACATTCAAAGTTAGAATCATTACAATAGAGTTCAAGCTGTTTAAGACTTAAATTAGTTAATATCTTTATATAAATATATTCCTGAAATATACTATGAAATAATATTTTAAAAAAGTAATACTTCATTAATTCAGGTTCAGATTATGCTCAATCCTAACCTAACCCTATCTACAAATTAAATTTGTCAAGAATTGCTAAGTTTAATTCAAGTTGGATTTTATTGAACATTATTAACCCAATAAGTTCACCCCTAATTAAAATATAGAATAATACACAATCTGATATTTTGTAATTAAATTTCTAATATGCATAATTATCAACAAGTCTGACTTCTATACATTTGGTCATACAAATTCACTATGGTAAGACTATCTAGTTTGGGCATTATCTTCATAATTTTGCCAAATCCAATCTAAATATTATATTTAACTCTATTTGTTTTACTAAGATACCAAAATAATATCAATCAATAATTTATATTGTTTCAAAAATTAAGAATACTTAAGAATTTACATTAAAAAAAGAATACTTAAGAGTTTACATAAAAAAAAGAATACTTAAGAGTAATTTTAAATTCATTAAAAATGATTTATTTATAAAAAAGACTCATAAGGTTTCAATTCAACATCTAAACCATTTAGAATATTTATCCTACGTAGATTAATGATTTTATATAATTTCATAACATTCTAAAACCTTAGTACATAGATCTAAATGATTTTCTAATTTTACATATATTTATATATTTTTTAGAAGATATGGTTCAGATATAACTCTAATTAATATGATTTTGATGAATTAGATTTGATAAAATCCTAAAGATGACGCGCAAACTAGACAGAATTGCCGAGGGCGGATTCATTATCAATATATTAAGGGGTGTTCGGTTACTGGATTGCGACTTTGGAATCAATTTGAATTTTGAAAAGATAAGAGTTAGTATGGTAAGCATATGCCAAATAATACATTCAGAAATTATAAGTAATAGCAAAAAATTGTTAAGGTTGTCATATATTGGGACACGGGAGATAATCCGGGAGTGGAGAATTTTTTTTTTAAATTCAAAATTCTCCAAGTTAGAATCCAACTTTGGAGGAGTAACCGATCAAGAAATTTTATCAGAATAAAAGAGACGACTTTGCCAGCCCACGGCAGTAAAGTACTACTTCAGAGAGCAAGCATTTTCATGCAGGAACTCTCTCGCTCTCGCGGGTACACGGTGCGCATGAATTTATTCGATCAGAGAAGTCAGAGGCTGTGTATTCATTCTCAATCAGTAAGAAAAGGCATAAAGCTGAGATTGTCTTTACAATGATTGTCATGTTATTTCGCTCATTTATCTACATAATTTGACATACCTGGTTGTCTAGCATCCTTGAAAACTCCTTGAAAACATTTTGCCGATCCAGTGCCCCAGCTTGGATTTGATGAGAATATTGCTTCACTTTCCTCTTCATTAACTTGTAATCAATATAATATCTGGCATGAACAGTATTACAAGCATATCAGTTTTCTCTCTCCAGCTGTGGTATTAGTATCCCAAATTGAGGCACGAAAATTTTAGAGAAATAACCAGCAACTGTAATATTTAATTGGCGACAACATGATTTTTGTTGCACCTCAAGGATCTGTGAAAACAAGCGCAAGGGTAATCTGCGACAAAAGGCACAGAAAATATATGCCAAAACATTGAGATATCAAATTGTGCCAAATTGCTAAAGGAAAAAGTTAACCACCATGAGCAGACACCCTCCTGCTAGTTGTTAGCAATTTTCTCCAAACAATTGACACCAAATTGAGAAGAGATGGAGCTTTTCGTAATGGGAACCATGGCTAATAATGCTCAATACCATCATTTATAAGGATAGACAACATGCAACTGCTGTAACTTAACCTTCTGGTAACGAGAAAACAACTCTTTCTGCCTTTTCTTTAAGATGTCTTAATTTCCTAATTATACTACTTTTTCATATCATTATCCATAATTACAATTATTCTTTCACATCTTTTTATACAAGTAACCAACCTATTTTGTCTTTATTGATTCAGGCCCAAGTTCACATCGATGACCCTATTTTCTAATGAAGCAAAGCAGATATTATGATCACATGCATATGTTCAGCCCAAAAGCATACCCTTGCCATTCTGGGAGTTGTCTTTCCTTCAACTTCTTCCCAAATGCAACCATGTTTTGACAAAACAGGTGACCCCTGCAATTGGAAAACTTATAAGAGAACAGGAAGCAGAAAACATTGCCTTAGTACATGATGCAGATACCCCAAATAAGAACCATAAATACTCATAGTACAAACTCCAAACTCCAAACTACGGGTATGTTAGGTTGGACAAAAAAAATATTAACTAAATTTTTTTAATTTAAAACTTTTCATTTTCCATAACTATCTTATTTTTTAATTATTTTTTGACAGTTTCCTATACAAACAAACTTACTTTCAATCATTTCCACACAACTACCCATGTAACTAACTTATTTATTTTAACTTTATTCTCTTTATACATCATTATTACATCTATCATGTTACATAATTTTCTATCAACTTTGACAACTTTTACCGTGAAAATTTTTCAAAAAAATTTATCGCCAACCAAACACGCCCTACGACACATAAGTAGCAAAAACAAATTGCACATCAGTCATTTCTTTAACCCCCCCCCCCCCCCCCCCCCACCCAAAAAAAATGAAGAGAAGGGTACGAATAGGTTTCAACGTTTTTATGTTTCATTTCTTCGCTATTAGAACTCGATAAACGTTCAGGCTCAAACGATTGTATATGATGTAAACCAATCCAATCGCATCCATTGATCTGATGCATGCAGAGGCTATCGGAACCTTTCATCAGAAGTACTCTATACAAACCATCGAATCAACTACATTTGCGCTGTTGGATACCAAACAATAGCCATTTCCGAATGTTGCAGCAATTCATTGGATGATCAGGATTCCTCTTTTTAGGGCCAACGCAGATAGAGTGGACGGTCCTTATCACTTCCAGGCATGCCATCTGTGCAGATAACTATGCGGACGCACCGAGCTTAGTCCAGAAGCAGACTACTGACTACTGAGTTCAACCAACCGAAAAACCAAAAACAAAAGACAAGGACTATGGGAATGTCGTCGAGATTCCAAAAAGAATTCAATCAACTCCATTTGGATTCTTACGACTTCTGCCACGGAAAAAGTCATCGAAACAGAAATTTAGAGATTTCACCAAACGAGTAAAAAGCAAAGCATAACGAAACAGAGACGGGATTGCGGAAAAGCGGAGAAGGCATTACCTCGTTGAGATCGGAAAGCCGGACTTCTCCTCCGCTAGTGTTGGATGCTAGGCCGGCAATGTGCGCGAAGCAACAAGAAACGCAGAAACACCTCACCTGCACGAGGAGCTCGGACTGGAGTAAAGATGAACAAGGCATGCGGAGCCAAAGTAGAGGAAAATCATCGTCCAGAAATGCAAGCAACGTCACGTGTATCTATGGAAATTCAGGAGCGGGATTGAGAATTGCCGAGGCTCAGCTCCCCTTATCTCTACCAGCGTAAGTTTCGTTGGGAAAAGAAACAGCTCGGGGAAGGGAAAATGGAAGGAGCAGGGGGTAAAAAGAGGCACGTGAAGTTAAGGAACTGGTCTCGATATTTTGGCATGCAGCGGGTGTATTTGAAGAGTTTGCGGTTGCAGCTGCCGTTGCAGGTGCCGGGGAAAAGTACCCGCAGTAACACTGACAAAGGTGACAGGGCGACAGGACACTGCTCGAATCCTTGGCGACCACAAGCGGAGTCCACCAGGATTCGCGTGCACCATCTGGGCCGTCCTTTTATAGGAGAATCTGATAGTGCGGGGCCCACGTGAAAACGACTTCCATAGATTTGGTCATTCCATTTCGACGGTCTGGTTCGATTGACATCCTCCGATCATATGATTTGGACGGCTAGATGAGTTGACCGGTTGTCCTGTCTATCTCTTGCCCCGCTAGGCGCGTGGATATTCGAAGGATCGATTGCGGATATTCCCTGGCTTTGAGAAGCTAAAAACAAAGTGCATAACATCAGCGAATGGCCATGCGGTAAAAGCGACCCCTAACGAAGTGCACAATGTCGTGTGAATCGGTAATGATGCTTTGGGTTTCTCTTCCATCCATCTCTTCCATAAAGCACAGAACTGATGCAGCAAACAGATACGAGTTGATAAAAGACGGATCGTTGAATAATTCACTTTCATACCCGCCTCGTTTTATTACTCGTTGATACATGCGAAATTATCAATGCGCGACCAAATGTTCTTTTTCTTATTTGTTAGGTACCCTAGTCATTTTATATTTATATTAAGAGACATTTTAGGAAAATTAGTAGGCGTAGGAGGAAATATATAAATATTTTCTAAAATATTTTTTGAAATTAGACTTTGAACAATTTATCAAAGGAATTTTGACTGTTTACTGGTTGGATGAGATGCAAGATGATAATGATATAAATTTTTCATTTATTAACAAAATTTTCTAGTTTTTTATATAATTTACTCGTTCCTAATGTAACTGTTTTCATCTCCAATACACTTCCATCTCACATTCTCATTCAATCTCATCCCATCCAAGTCATAAACGTGCACAATTTTCAATCTTAAGTTGATCTGGGCCCTGAAGTGTAGCTGTATATCATCTATTAAATGATGCAGATCATGATATAAGTGGCCGGCCTCGGGAATTTCCGACACGTGAAGACATTCCTTCTGCTCCTTTTGCGCCATTTCCTGGCCTTCCACAAAAAATAAAAATAAAAATAAATAAATCGGCCGAAAGGGGTACGTGGCTCTCGGAACCGGGGAAATTCTGGTTTCATCTTTGCCATACACGCGGGCTGAAGAAGGTATATCGTATGGCTGAAACCTAAAACAGACAAGTGCATAAATATAAAGTAAAACGGGTAAACAAACAAACAAATGATAATTATAACGCTTTTTATATGACCTAAACAACTCTTTATGTCTACCTTAAGAAATTGAGTTTTAGAATAAAAAATTACTCTGATTCGAGGCTTGTTGGCCATGGAATAAAACCATAACTATAGTAAATATCTCACTGTTAAAATTATTTAATAAAAGTTTTAGATGATAATCTTTTATATAAAAGTATTTGAATATGTAAAAATTGATGTAATATGATAAAGATAATAATCAAAAGTAAAAAGAATAAAGTTAAAATATATAGGTTAATTATATGAATCGTTATATATAAATAATTGAAAATAGAATAGTTGTACAGAAAAAATATATTGAAAGTTAAAATAGTTGTGGAAAGTAAAAAAATTTTAATTGAAAATTTTTAATTTAAAAAGTTTTACTTGTATTCAAATATGTCCTAATTATAAAGAGTGCCTTGCTAGGTAGGATGTCCCACCTAGTTGCACGATGTCCATTTTTTTTGTCTGACATTTGCCCATCTGAAAATTAAGTATAAGCTTATTATAAATAAAAATTAAGCGAGGACTCACATTATATGTAATCAGGTTATAAGGAAGTGCTTACATATAACTCTTTTCATTTTTAACATACTAATAATTAGTAGAAAATTCACTTCATTCACTATTTTAGCATAGTGTATTTAGATAAAAATCCAAGTTTCATTAAAATCTAAGATATGCATGGTGACATTTGCTTCAAAATACATGCTTATGTGTAAATTATAAAAAGTATTTAAATTTATTTACATGTGTATTGGAATATGATGATATTTTATAGAATTATTTATACACATAAGAATTATGTTTTTAAATGGTTTAGATTTTGAAAATAAAACTTTAAAATTGATATTTAATAATAAATCATTTTATTACATTAATTTTTTTACATTTGGAAATGAGCCTTATACACATTAATACTAGATAAATGAAAGAATTTTCATGATAACATAAAATACAATAGATAAATTAGATTTTACACCAATAATCGAGAACGTAAAAATAAATAGAGTTATATAGAATATGAATTTTACATAAGAATACCTCATTGAGTAGAGGCTTCGTGGATCAATCTCTTCTAAATGAATTGAGGCGAAGCTAGCTAATTAAGATGGGGCACTAATTTACCAGAGGACAAAGGTGTAACGAACCATGGAGAAGGGACGATACTCCAAGAATAAGAGGCTAGTCTTCACCGCAAAAGAAGAGGTTGGAAATAAATGAAAGCTACAAGCATTGTCGGTGGCTAGTGGCCGCACGCGTTACACATCACAGGCATCAAAAATTGTTATATGTATCACCACCATGGCTCTGGACCAGGGGACGTTTGGTAAGCTCAATGGTTGGGGTGGGAAAAGTCTCATCTTTCTCATTTTTTCACAATTATTTAATAATTTAATAATTATATTTTTCAATTTTACCCATATATTTCAATTATTTTTTCCTTCTAATTACCATATTTATTCTAATCTTATCATTATCATTTCATATCAATCACACACATTTCAAAATATTCTTTTTTCTATTCCCCACCTGATCCCTTAATGTCACAAAAATTCATCAAATTAAAAATCCCTTGGATGGAATAACCAATAACTAGAGATGTGACAAGGGTGTATACAAGTCATGCAGGTTGGTGTCGATTTGGTGATTTAAGTTGAAATTATGTTTTTTTTGGGTGATTTGCAAATATGTTTACATAGTTTGACCATAATTGCAAATATACTCATGTAATTTTAAAAATTATAAATTACTTCTACATAGTTTGATCATAATTGTAAATATACCGATATTAGTATAACGTTGTTACTGTACCGTTATGACATGGGCATATTTGAAAAGGTTTAAGAACTATATGGGTATATTTGCAATTTCAAAAATTAAGGAAGTATATTTAGTTTTTGCAAATATACCTATATAGTTTCCAAACCTTTGCAAATATACTCACACTGTAACGGTGCAGTAACGACATTATAATGGTATTTGTATATTTGCAATTATGGTCAAACTATGTAGGTATATTTGCAAATTACACTTTTCATTGATATTGTAGAGCATTGCATCCAATATTGCAAATCATACTAAAGATAATAAGTTCGAGTCATCTTTAGAAGAGGCAACAAACTCTCACTTATATTCAAGCAAGACTAAGCTCCCATTTTTATTTTATGGGAGACAACTACTCCCATTTACACGAGAGTGTTATTCAATCCTTTGTGAGAGCTTTGATAGCCGCTATCCCTATAAACCAAGTAAGTTTTAATATCAAAATCATAGTTTTTCACTTATTTTCATGTGAAGTCGCATTATATTATATGTTAAATTTAAAAATATTTCTTTAAATGCTTTCCTGAAATTTCTTTATTTATCATTTCATATTTATGGCTATAAGAATATCTTATAGCTTCACAACTTGAATTGGATGAGAATAAGATGAGGACGTGGAATGAAAAAAGATGCTGTATATTGAAAACGGAAGGTTTTGTATGAGAATAAATAACCGGTATATAGAGAATGAAAAAATAAATTGTTATTTTTTGAGGAATAGAAAATTGATTTTAGAGAATAGAAAGTTTCGTCCCATTCTTATCTTGTTCCGATCTTCATCTCATCAAAAATGTTAACAAATATGATTTGTTAATGTGTAAAATGAAAAAAAGTTAAAAGTGTAAGATTGAAGGCTTGTATATTATTTTCATAATTATGGAGTACAAAACGATCAATCAAGAAAATAAAAGCTGTCCGTAAAAAAAAAAAACCCTAGTTCTTATAAAGTAGTTTATTAATTTGTATTTTTCAGATCATCTAAATATTTATTAAAGTATTTTTAATATCATAAAAATATAGATAAAAGTAATAATTTACAACAATTGCTCAAAATCAGATTTAAAATTTTTTTATGCGATGCAACGGCTACAACAAAGGCCTAGGCCTTCCCTCCACTCTAGTGTATAGATGAGGCCTTGATCTTGTAGTTTCTATTATGCTGGCAACGTTCATGTGTGATATATGTTTAATCCACCATCTTGTGCGTGAGAAATTACATGGATCAACACTTACCTCAAGCATAAAGTCATATGAGTGTTTGGCAATCACAAAAACTTTTCCAACAAAAACTTTTCAATCTTATTTTTTAATTATTTTTTACATTTTCTCGTAAAATTTTCCTATTTTTCAATCGTTTCTATACAACTACCAATATAATTAATCTATCTATTTTAACTTTATTCTTTTTACTCCTCGTTATTACTCCTATCGTATTACATCATTTTTTACCAATTCAAAAACTTTTACACCAAAAAGTAGAGTTGGTTTTTATTTTCCTACTTATATGATAGGGTAAGTTCTAAATAAAAAAATTGTCCAATTTAATTAGGCAAGATAGGTTCCAAGGTTTGGTCACTTAAAACTGACCCAAATTACTAAATATATTCAACATATCTTTTATGAAATATATTTTATATTTAAAGATATAAAATATATTTTTAGAATATGTAAAAATTTTATTAATTTATTTATTATTTAGTATAATTAATAAATTTATTTTCTCTATCAAAAAATAAATTTATTTTAATATGATATTATTATCATATTGATTATAGATTGTTAATTAACATTTATAACAAACTTATAATTTCAAAATATAATATGACAACTATCTTAAAGAATCAATTTATAACCAAAACCAGAATTGACCCAGCCTTAATAAAATAAGAAAGGTTAGGTTTCGAATTAACCTGACCTCGTAGGGTAGGAATTTTTAAAATAAAGTAAGGATATAATTGACCCTAAACTAGACCAACCTAGCCTAAATTGCACAAGATTTGACTACATGTCCATGAATCGTTATAGTTACCATACTCAACTGACCTTTGACACTACCATTGAATAGAAATAGACTGTACTTACAAAGGTCCGCTTCTATATAACCCTTTAATTTTTAAAATTTTGATCTTTGATAGAAAATATAATTCATTCATTTTATTTAACGTCATTTTTTATATTAGAGACTAAGTTTCATCTCAATTGAGTATGTTTCGTAAGACACATGTGTTAAAAAATATATATTCATGTGTAAATTAAGAAAAACACTTAGATCCATTTATACATGTTTTAGAATGTAATAATACTTTATAGAATTATTTATCCACTTGGAAATGATATTTTAGAAAATTTAGATATTGAAAATACAATTTTAAAAATAGAATAATTGGACAAATAAAAATGTTTCCAAGAAACTATAAATAATGTTAAACACAATGGAATAATGAAAATGATTTTCTATCAACCATTAAGATACTAAAAATGAAAAGGATTACGTAGAAAAAGAATTTCATAGAAGCGAGACAGATACTTTACAAAACTATTCTAGTAAATACTTATCTTTTTTAGGGACATTAATATTCACGTCAACACAAAATTAAATTATTTTCATTATACCAACTATTTTAAAAGTCTTTCATCAATGTCAATACTTTTCTAAATTAATTTAATTTTAAACATTTTTCATCTATGCTAACACTTTTCTAAATTAATTTCATTCATGTGGACTTTTAATGAATTTTCAAATTAAATTAGTTGTGAAATTGATAAAAATGTCCTAGTTGCTAAGAATGATTATACTTATGTCTTTAGAGATTTTTATCTATTCACAACCTACTTAATTTGAAAATTTAATGGCGTTGGTATTGAAATTGATAAAAATAATTTAATTCTTTTGTTGGCATAGATGTTAATGACCTTTTTTCAATGAAATTGCCATCCTTAATTGTTTCACTCAAACCCATAATAAGATCTCCCTAACATTCTGGATTCAACAGTCCAATATGTTTTTAATTGATGTTTATGCATCATCACATTGATATTACAATAAGTATGTTCGCAACTCTCACACTATGAATGAAATTTTTTGTAACACCCCCACACCAAGGAGAAAATCTATAAATACCCTTACAACATTAGAGAAATTGTAAAATATCTCCACTCCAGAAGAGAAAGAATTGAACACCTAATTGGGGCATCCATGTCCTCAAGTGTTACCACTGGGGTAGCCCCTGGTGGCACAGTCTAATACTCAAGACAATGACTTGTGAATAGAAAACTCTTGTTCTATTGAGCAGGGTAAAGGAGGTACAGTTTGCACCGCGTGTCACGAGAGAAATGCCCCTAAGTAGTTAAATGTAAATTTTAATACAATATCTCCATAATTTAACATAGGATTTAAAAGATAATACCCTATGAGTAGGGGTGCAACATAAATGGGTTGCTGATCTGTTGACCCATTTGTCCAACCTACTTTAAAATATGTTAGAGTTGGGCTCTTTTGTTAAAGAGTTGTTAGCTTGGGCTAACAAATGCAATGTTAACTGGCTATATACCCTTTTATTATTAATAAAATTATTTATTTAAGTGTATTTAATTTATAAATAAAATTTACTATTTTGGATATGAATATATATTTATTTTTTTGGATTTTAAAATTTTTAAAAAATAATACTCATCTCTAAAAATATTGAAACTTGATTTATAAATTAAATACAAATTAAAAGATTTATAAAAAGATATAAAAATGCTAATAATTGATTATATTAGTTTGGGCTAACATGATCAAATTTTTTATTGAATGAATCGGATCCAATGACGCAACAATTTATTTAATTAAATAAGGCACCATTTGTTAAGAGTATTGGGAAAGGAATCAAACTTGTCACCTCTTTCTCCACATATCTTTCAAGAAATAATTTTACATTATATCTATTCAACTATCTCATTTTTCATTTTTATTTCTATATTTTAATCATTTTTTATATAATTATTCTATTTATTCATGCTTTACCTCTGTTACTTAAATGGTTCAGTGGTTGACAATTACCAACTTGTCAACATATATAGTGATTCGTTTATCAGGCTCAATTTGCTAACTTTTTAAATTATTGTTGCTACTTTTAACGTTCATTAAAATTTTAACATTTAAACCAACTACGTACGACTTGTTATGATTATCTCTTTCTAATTTATTAATATTGCTATATCAATCAGGAGTCTAAATTTATTTAATTTCATGCATGTAATTGTTAATAAATTAATTTTCTGAGAATCTATTTACAACCTACGTAGATCATCTATTAATTAAATGAGTTATAAACTGATTGAGCTTTGTAAATAGGTTAATAAATATATTATTGACCAAGATTTTATAAATAGAGGTTAGAATTGGTGTTAGACTTCAATCCGCGTATGCGGATAGGTAGCACACCGACCCATGACGGATAAGGACGCACAGCACGTTCAATGAGTCAATGACTGAGAAGCCGAAGATAAAAACGAAAATCATGTGCGCCAAGACTAATATTGTGTGATCCATTAACACCATGCCTGGATGACCCTAATGCGCAGAAGCATAGCTTTTTTTTTTTTTTTTTTTTTTTGAGAATAAGCATAGTTTATAACTATTAGAGTGATGCATGTACGTAATCAACTCTTTTTAGTGCAACTCAAAGCATTTAATCCACCCAACGTAAGCAGTATCTAGTGTTAGGAGTGAAAATTGAGGCAAGTCAAAATCGGCACGTGACCCACCTCTAACCAGACTCCTTTTTTGCCCATGTAAAATTAACATTTTTTAACCTAATATAAAGATGGTGTTAGAAATTTTAAACTAAATTCAAAAATAGACTAGGAATAAGTTGCTATGTCCCAACCCCAAGAATTCTAATCTATCTCTCATATATTCATTTATTAAAAATTATAAGCATATTTTAAAACCTTATTCTTTTTTTTTTTTCAAAATTTTCACATTATTTATGATTAACTATATCAACAATATAAGATTCTTATATATATATATATATGGGATTTATTCAAGTACATTCAGACTGCATGCGAATTACCCTACAAACGCCCCATCTGCCCGTTCATTTCAGCGGGCGAAATCTGCGCCGCTTGTTCAATTGTGCGTGTAGAGAGAGACAGCGAGCTGAATGGAGACGCACGTACACGTGCGCAAAAATTCGGAGGATGCATTTTCCCACTCGGTGGACTGAAAATCTAAAAAAACCCACCCGAAATATTCCCTCTTTCATCTTGCCGAAAGCAGCACTGCGTTTGGGAGCCCGCTCATCCCTCCCATTTCGAAAACGGAGACGCCACTACTGCTATTGCTGCTCCCAAATCTCCTTCTTCGTCGATTTCTCCTTCTCCGTCGAGATTTTGAAGATCTTTGTCGAGATTGAAGTTCTTCGTCGATTTCGAAGTTCTGTGATCGATTTCGAAGTTCTGTGTCTACAGAAGGTACGGTGTTTATTTTCGCTTTCGTCGTCTTCTCCGAAAATCAGCATGCGGATTATAACTGCGCAGCAAATGTACCTCTCATCCGCATCTCTCTGATACGAAAATCCGCATGCGGATTATAACTGCGCAACAAACGTACCTCCCATTCGCATCTCTCTGATGCGAAAATCCACATGCGGATTCTGAATCCCTCACCAAGGAGGGGTCAAACCCGTGACATCACCCTTCCATCGTCGGTAGGTTACAATGTCGGCAAAACCGTTGTGGCTTTAGGAAAATATTTTTTAAATGTTAAAATTCATTATAAATAGGATAAACCTATTTTAATAAAGTTACATTATATTTATTCATGTTTTATTTTCATTATGATGTTTATTTTTATTAATTAGTAAAATATTGAATCATACAATATTTGAATTTAGTATAAATGTATCTTTACATTTAATATATGAATAAATTTTAAAACACCTGCTTGACCCTTGTTTTTTACCCCACATATCATCTCGAAATTGATCCGAAGTTTATATGGAAACCTATTGAAAAAAGATAACAGTCAAACCAATCTTGTTCTGATTCACCATGTAAAAATTTTTTTTAAAAATAAGATCAAAATTAAACAAACCCTAATCCTATACGACCCCTGATCCCTACTCCTATCTAGTGTACAACTAATTAGGTGTCAATCACTTGCAAGATTTGAGCATCTCAATATATCATCAACACGTGGGTGCATCATGCGTGTTATGGAGTGCTTCGCAGAATAGCTTGCCTCCTGAAAAGATATAAAATCCATTTTCAGCCATATATATCCGCAAAATAATGGTTCTTTGAAGTTTGAACAACCTCTACGGTACTTAGCCCAGTGGCAGAATCATGGGTGAGTGAGTTGGGTTCCCCGCGTCAAGGCGGGAGGGGCGAAAGTTTCTCCATGCAATACAATTAATTAAGGGGGAAAAAAAGTCGTTCTTCGCTTCCATCATTCGAATGGGCCCTGGCTTGTTCTACCTGCCCGTTTCTGGTCATATTTATGTCGTGTATCAAATAGGAATGTGGGATTTTTTTTTTTTCATCACCTCATTTAAAATTTTTAAAATATTATACATTTCGTTAATATTAAAAATCACCCGGAACTTACCACTGAAAAAAAAAAAAAAGATAACCTAGATCAAACACTTAAACCGGCAATAGTTAAAAACCAAAGCAAATATTTCTGCAGTTGAAACTATTTTACAATAATAGATAATTTACATTATATTGTCTAGATCATCTATATCACCAAATTTATATATTAATTCGATATATAATAAATGTATAATATGGGTCTTCCCTGTACGGAAGATTTTCATGTGACCCGTTGATAATTACTATTTGGATGATAAAATTAAAAACCAACCCCTTACATTACTCAATGTCATTTAATATATTATGGGACTCAAAATTATCTCAGTTAGAGTTGTGCTACATTTACTTAAAATTATATAGTAGTTCATAAATTACAAAAAAAATATAAACGTACTTATAGATGGAATAAAATGTAGCATTATTTGATAAAATTATTTGTTTATAGAAGAATGATGTTTTAGGCCCTTTAGATAGCTTAGATTAGGGGTGGAAATTGTGTCAGGTCGACTCATGACCTGGCTTTGACCCAACACATTTTTAGCCGGGTAAAACCAATATATTTTTGACCTGGTATAGGGATGAGTCAGAAATTTTAACCTGAATTCAAAAATAGGGTCGGGGTGGGTCGACCATGTCCTGACCCGAAGAGTCTGACTCGCCCCGCATATAATAATTTATTAAAAATTATAAGCCTATGTTTAAATATTATTATTATTTTCTTTCAAAATTCTCACTTTTTTATATTCAACTCTGTTAAAAATAAACGAATCAATTTATTCAAAAAGCAATATAAGAATCAATAAAAATAATTTGTACATAAACAACCCTTATATGTAATTGTATATTAACCTATTTTAATAAACTTATATTATATTTTCTTAATTATGTATTTTTTAATAATTAATGAAATATTGAAGCATATAATATTTAAATTTAGTATAGATGTATACTTATCTTTGATAGGTATATAAATTCTTAAAATTATCTTATTTGACCCGTATTTTTGACCCAACCCACTATTCTGAAAACCGGTCCGATACCAACCCAAAGTTTGTCCCGGAACCTCTTAAAAAAAAGTGAGGGTCAAACCGACCTTGTCCCCACCAGGTATAAAAAGGGGGTTAAACTCAATTTTTAAAAAGTATGGTCAGAGTTGGGCAAACCTTGACCCGGTATAGCCCGCCCCGATTCTCACCCCTAGCTTAGATGTTGGCCCCATCATATGCTCTTGCTCAATGCTTTGCTCTTAGAAACCTTTTTTTTTATATATTTTTGGAATCCATTTGGGGATCTAAGCATTAAAGGTTTCATACATCTAATTTTATATTTTTTAATTTTTTAATATTTTTGAATTTTGAAAAAATAAAAAACAACCTTTTTCATATTCTTACGGCCTCAGTTATAGGCACTAGTGTTAACGGATTAAGTTGGATATGTTAAAACTTACTGCTAATTCTAATATATTTAAAAAATCTTAACTCTAATTCATTTATTAACTCGTTTATTAACCTTTTTAAAAAAACCTCCACCCTAACTCATCTACAACCCATTTAATAAACAAATTAATGAGTTGTTAATAGATTGTGTACATATTGCAAACAAGTTAAGACTAAACTAATTTAAAATTAAATGTGTGTTGTTTATAATTATTGTAATAAATTGATCTACAATGATGGGATACATGTAACGACTAGATTTTCATTGAAAAGTGTACATTTAACTCGTATGCGAAAGAATGGTGACTCGATGAGACAAAGAGACAACAGAGAGAGGGAAACAATAATAAAGATAGAGAGAGAGAGGAACGATAATAAAGATAGAGAGAGAGAGAGAGAGAGAGAGAGAGAGAGAGAGAGAGAGAGAGAAGAAGAAGAATCTTACTAGTGTCACTCGCATGTGGTGGCAGAGACAACAATGACAAAATCATAGCAAAATGGAAGGGAAGACGTTGAAGTGTAGACAAAGAGAGAAAATAAAAAATTGAAAAGATAAAAATAGATTTAGGATTTAAGGAATATATATCCCTTCTTAACAAGTTATAAATACGTTAATGAGTTAAATGAATTAAATGGGTTAATGAGTTGTAAAAATTTCAACCTTAATCCATTATTTATTTAAATTGTTAAACAAGTCGGTTAATCATAAACTATTTATTTAAAAAATTCTAACCCAAAATTATTTATAAATAGGTTGAATAAGTGAGTTGACGAGTTAACCATGATCATTAATACTCTTATTTGTAAGCACCACGACATTAGTAATTGCCACTTGAAACATAATTTATGTAAAAAGTAAGGTGACCACCACAACCCTAATTGTGGGTATCATAACATCTATAGCGCGGGAGTTAAGTTGCATATTTTATCAATCAAGATATAATAGGAGGAAATTGTAGTGGTTTTAGGGCATCTTAACCAGCAAAAATGTGAGGCTAAGAAAGAGAGTAGATTTTTAAATATAAGGAAAAAATACATTATGAAGTTTAATTTTCTCCTTCATCATATAGATTTCTTATCAAATATGATTTGTTTTGCGTGTTATCCCAAAATATTAAACTAAATTCTTACTCTAAAATTATTAAGTTCCCATTATATACTTTTCTTTATTTATTTAAGATTATTTGGATTATTTGTTCAATCGATACTTAATGCTTCTATTTGACTTGTTGTATATTAAACTGCTGCTTGAATCTTATGTGATGCTTGGGAGAATTAGCATAAGATTGAACCAAGATTGAATAACATAAGATCGTGATAGTATGTTAGGAGTAATGAATTATCTTGACTAAGGAGAAAAATATTTTGTTAGTATGATAGTAAGCACCTATTGCCTTATGTAATCATAATTAGAGCTTGAAATTGTCTAATTTAATTTTTATATGAATATAAATAATTAGATTAAGGGTATGTTTATTTTCACAAAAACTTTTCAATCTAAAACTTTCACTCTCTATAACTATTATATTTTTTTAATTATTTTTTCATATCTTCTTCTATAATTACCCTACATTTCAATCATTTTTACACAACTACCTATGCAACTAACTTATCTATTTTAACTTTACTGTCTTTACTCCTCATTATTTTCCCTAACATATCATATCATTTTTTTCTATTTCAAAAACTTTTCCACAAAAACTTTTCATCAAAAGTTTTATCACTTCCCAAACACACCCTAAATAATCAAGTTTGTATATAATTCAACAAATATATATATATATGAAATAATAGTGCCCTACTAATAATCTAAACCATTAAAAAAAAACTAAAAGACGATATAAAAGTTTGGAAAAAATATCAAGGAAAATCATAACCTTAGTCTCATATGTATGCAAAAACCCCAAATTGTGTGCCTTCATTCTATCATCCATTAGTTAGCTTTTCTCTTCCTTATTAATTAAATACTCAGCTGAACAGAACCTAGATTGTAAACTTTGGCATGTCAAATAATTTTTAGTATTATTTACTCATGGGAATGATATTGTATTCATCATTATACTGTTGATAAGACGCACTTAGATCGGAGATAATGTAATAGACTTCTAGATGTTTAGAGTTCATGTTTGAGTTGATATTGGCCTACCATTCATGTTTGAGGTCCCAGATGCTTTGATGGAGATGGTAGCAGTGTAATTTAATTGATGCCTAACTCACGGAAGGCCATTTGATGTTATATTTTGTATGCCTAACGTCACAGAATGTCAGGTTATATTCAATCTTTATCCAAACAGAATCATAAAAAAATTATGAGGAATCTGCCAGGCTTACTGAACAAATAGAAGTCATCATTCTTTTACATCAACTAATAGGGAGGGAGAAATTTCTCAAGCATGATTAGTATTTACTTCTATGACATTTTCACATATTACTGTCGAAAAGTTCAATCATTCAAAAATAAATTTCAGGCATGTATTTAAATGTTTGTCTTAGTTGTTTATTATATAGGTAAGTGATAATCGGTAAACAATAATATATTTTGTGGATATTTTTATACTAATTTGATAGGTAATTATTTAAGTTTTATGTGAAATTTCTTTTAGAATGTCTATTTGTAACATTTTGGTATTAAATATTAATTTCAAGTCATTTAAATAATTTTTGTAATCTTTTGGCTTGAAATTACATTTTATTTGTTGTCATAAAATCAAATGGACTTGAAATATTGTTTTTGTTGATAACTATTAATGAATTCGATTAATTAATGATTTAATTATATTTTTATGCAGATTTGCAATATCCAGCCATGGGCCCCACAAGAAAATCAATTCATGCAATGTGCAGATCCACGTCATCCAACCATCCATGCACTCCATTTCAGCCGGCCTTTTTGATCCATGCAAGCGTCCAAATAATTTCGAAGCAAATTAATGGCCATGCATATATTATCTGTCCAGATTTTGCAACCGTCCAAAGCTGTCCAATTGATTCCTCAATCCAGGCCGTTCATCAAATTTTCAAGTGGCCCCCACACAAATCAGCAGTCCAAGCAGAAAATCAGCACGGTCCACAGAAAACACCACCGCCTACTCCATTTTAGCCCACCTTGTAAATCACAAATTCCACCGTTCATTCATCTAACCACCTACTTCAAATCCCAACCGTCCAATTACAGATCCCATCCAAATAAAATATTTCGGCCATCAACCAGATCTGCACCGCCCATCTGTCCATCAATTCCTAGCCGTCAATAAATCTGGTTGTCCAGATTAAAACCCATCTCTTACCGTTCAGTTTGCCACCGCCCAGCAAAATCCACCGTCCAATACAGCTGTGGGGCTCAACAGATTTTAAGCAAAGCCAAATAATTCATGTTGATTTACACCGTTCTTTTTATTTCAACGCCCAACCTGCTTTCCATACCAGCAGGTTACTCAAGGTTGAAATTCAGCTGCTGAATCAAGCAGAAAAGCAATCACAGCCGTCCATCCTGTACCGTTCATCACCATCTTACAACGCAATTCATATTGCGTTCTTTTAAATGGGACCCACTCAACGCTATCAATCCTAGCATGAGTTGGGTGCGGAAATTAGAGGACGGTCACATGTGCCACTTTCGAGCCTATAAATAGGTGTTCATACAAGGCAGATTTTACACAGAAATTTGGGCAGAAAATAAATAGCGGAAAATAGAGAGAATGCACAGCTGAAAATAGAGAGAATTGTGTGTGTGTGAGAGAGAGAGAGAGAAGGAGCAACAGGGTGGAGAGGAGGTAAAGGGCATGGGGTAAGAGGCGGAGAAAATAGAGAGAATTGTGTGTGTGTGTGTGTGAGAGAGAGAGAGAGAGAGGAGCAACGAGGTGGAGAGGAGGTAAAGGGCACGGGGTAAGAGGCGGAGTGACGAGTTGCATGGAGCGGCCGACATACCATCTGGGCTTCCAACCAATAAGCTTTTCTTTCTTTTTCCCTTTTTAATTTTAATTATCTTGTTTAAGATAAATTTGAATTTTAATTATCTTGTTTAAGATTAATTTTAATTTTAATTTTATTTTAGACTTAAACATATTCGGCTAAGCCTTAAATATAGGATTTATGATGTAGCACGCGTACAATGTAACGTGGTGTGTGGTTTTGATTTATTTAAGATGAATATTATTGTTAATTTAATATCTTATGATTTAATGTTTGCCTAGTGTTTAAGCTCTCACTTTAGCAATGATTTCATAGATATTAAGTGATGGAATCAAGAAGTGGAAGTCTAATATACAACAATCAAGATATTAAACCTGGAAATCTAAGACCATGAGAATAGACATGATGACCTTGAGGAATCTGCGAAGATCATAGAACGTAATGAATCCTAATTGACTTAATCCTATAAGAATAGGTGGTTAAGAATAAATTAAGGTTACGCTTTGTAGGTTTCCAGAGAAGGTGCAAGGATAAATAAGGATTTGTTCTTTTTTAACAAACAATATCCAAATTAAATAATCATATCATTACCCATTGCGAAAGATGTATGTGAAACCCTAGATCCTAAGTACTCGCCTTCCTGCTCTCTAATATTTGTTCTAATTTTGAATTTTATTTTCTCTTTCCATTTTTCTAATTTCTATTCCATTTTATCCACTTTACCCTCTTGATATTTAATAAGAAAACATTTAAAATAAAGTTGTATGTCCTGAATTTCCTTTGAATCAATATTTATATACTATAATCTACTACTTGTGCACTTGCGGTAAGATTACGAACGGTGAAATCCTTAAATTAGTTCGACTTTGAAAAAGTATTCTGTAGGGATATTAGATTGTTGGAATCCCTAACTTTTCCCAAGGAGGTGAGAAGTCGAGCCGTCTTACTCTTGAGCATGAGGTGTCAAGGAAGAAAATGTTGGATTTAGGTAATGTGAAAGCGTATCCAAATCTATTGACGACACAGAAATAATATTACTGAGTGCGTAGTCTTTTCTTGCAGTACTTTCTCCTTGTAATACGAGTTGTTGATGGTAATCACAAAGTGTAAGTTGTGTATATGAGGGATCCAAACTCCCCTCCTCAGATAAAACCTTTCCATCATGCTCAAATAGAAAGAGAATCAACCACTTACGAAATTCTTACATTCCAAAATATACTGGGCTTTCACTTTTATGCAGAATCTTTATGGTTACTATATTAAGCTGCCTTACAGGATCCAACATTCTCTCACTTGGCCCAATATGTGTTTAAAAATAAAAAAAATTATGTACAAAATATAATACCTAGATTCAACATTTGAAAATATTTGATAAGTGTACTCATTTGAAAAACATGTCCAATTAACAAATATGCAATTGAACTTTTATACTTATATTAAGAAAATCTGTTAAGGCGGTTATATGTAATTTGTACACGTTTACTTTCATACATTATGATATTAACAAACTCATTTATTTAAGTTCTTAATAGTAGATTTGCAATAATGTGACATATTTATAATAATGTCTCACTTTAATGTCAGATAGACAAATTCTTCTATTTTAGCCACACATAATAGTTAAGAAAATCTAATAATGAAATAGAAAGAAAAATAATCATCTATATATAAACTACATCAATAATTGTCCTATACAATAAGACCTATTTTCTTTACATATCCTGAGAAAACACTAGGTACTAGATCCTTAGTCATGGGATCAGCCATTATATCTTTACTGTTGATAAAAATAATCAATATAAGATGATCACGAATTCGTTCCTATACTCACATGAAGTTAGCATCAATATGCTTGTTAGCTCTAATAATTCTTCTGTAATTGGAAAAGCTAATTGTTGATGAATTTTCACAATGAATTCTCAGATGTTTGGAGATAGAATCCACAGCTTTAAGCCCTAAAATAGATTTTCTCAATCACAATGCATGTGAAGATGCTTCACGATAACCAACAAATTCAACTTCTATAGTAGAGTTAACAACACGATATTGTTAGTGACACTTCCATGAAATTGTTTCATTAGCCGATAGAAAAACATATCCAGATATGGATCTTTTGCTATCTAAGCATCCAACATAATATGAATTTGTATAATTAATTGCCTCTAATTGATCAGTTTTGTCATACGCGAAGTTATAATCTTTAGTTTCTTAGAGATATTGCAATACTTTCTTCACTGTTTTCCAATTTTCCATTCATGGATTGCTTTGATATCTTTCAAATAATTTCATTGTGTAGCTAATATCAGGACACATGCATACTTGGACATACATCATACTCTCAAAGGTAGAAGCATCTAAAGTAGACTTCATTTTCTGCTTTTTAATCTCACTTTATGAATATTTGTGCAAACTATATTTATGACCTTTAAAAATTGGCAATTTATATGATGATCAATTTGACATTTTAAACCTTTCTAAGACCTTCTCAATATCAACCTTTTGTGGCAACCCTAAAATTCTTTTAGGCTTATTTCGATGAACCATAATCCTTATAACACATGATGTCTAGCCCATATCTTTCATATTCTTGCATCTATTAGTGAGGTACTCGAAAAAGATCTCTGATCTCCTCAAATTTTATATTTCATGGAGCTGTACTTCCACTATTCTCACCATTCCTAATATACTCGTTGTTCCAATCTCAATGATTCTAATAGTGTGAGATGGGAAATAAAACTTATACCTTTTAAACTATTCTAGATACTTAGTGAAGAAACAACTAATAGTTCTCGAATCTAATTTCTTTTCTTTGGGTTATATATCCTTGCTTTTGTTTGGCAACCCCAATTATGCATATGTCACAAGATAAGTTTCTTTCCCATCTATAACTCAAATGGAGTTTTATCAATAACTATATTTGGAACCCTATTGAGGATATGCATAATGATTTGTAAGGCTTCATTCCACAAAATTAAGGGTAAGGATAAGTTGTTAATCATATTTCTCACTATAGCAATAAGAGTACGATTTCTTCTTTCAGCAACTTACGATTTTTTCTTTCAACAACTTCATTTTGTTGTGCAATTTCTGATATTGTATACTGAGGTTGAATACCATTATCTTTTAGAAATTGAGCAAAAAGGCTATGAATTCAACCTAATTGACCATGTTTACGATAATATTAACCACCTCTATCAGATCTCACAATTTTATTTTTTCTATCCAATTAATTTTCTATTAATCCTTTAAATATTTTAAAAACAATTAAGGAGTTAGATTTTTCATGTAACAGAAAAATATAACAATAACATGAGAAATCATTAATGACTGTAACAAAATATTTTTCACTTTGCCTATAAGATGAAAATGGACCACAAATGTTAGTGTAAATCAATTTAAGAGTCCCTCACTTCTGGTGGCTTTTCTTTCCTAGGTTTTAATAAATTTTTTTAATACAACCAACACATGTGTCAAAATAAGTAAAATTTAGAGTAGGTAATATCTTATCTTTTACTAATCTTAACATCCTTTCCTTCGATATTTGATTTAATCTATTATGCAATAACATAAAGGAATTCTCATTAATTATAGTTTAACACCAATAAAGGCAAATGAATTATCAATAAATGAGCAATCCGCATTTATTTAATACAAACCGTTAACTAATGTTCCAGTACCAACTAAAATTTTTAAATAAAGAAATTTTTGATTATGCAAAATTAAAAGAATAACCAATTGTATTAAGTTTTAGCAAAGAAATTAAATTTTTAGATACTGCTGGAATATAAAAACATCATATAATTTAAGAAAATTTTTTGGATCAAGGAGAAATGTATAACTTCCAAATGCTTTAACTTGTGATTTTGACAGATTGCCTATTAAAATTGATGACTGATGTGGTTTTGAACTGTGTGTTGAAAAGAATACCTTTCTTTTCAAACCAACTCTTGTATTCAAGACAAATTTTCTTAAAATGTTATTCTTTTTGCAGAAGTGACACCTATCATTGGACTTTTTTGGCCATCCTCTTTGATCTTCTTTGCTAGAAATTTCTTCTTTCTCTTTTCTTTTTATTACTTGTTCTGCTTAGATGTCAATACAATATTAATGACTATTGATCTATCCTATTTTCATCTCTCTTCCTCTTACACGCACATGGATATTAAATCATTTAATGTTCATGTTTCCTTTTGTGTGTTGCAAGAAATTTTGAGCTATAAAAACTGTGATGGAAGAAAGTCTAAGACAAATATAATCAGGAAAGAATCAGAGATTTTCATCCATATTGCATTAAGTTACTCATATATATTCAACATTTCCATTATGTACTTTTGTACTCCACTAATACCATTATATTTCATCAAGGTCAATCTATTTGCGAGCATCCCTATGCCTTGTCTAACCTACTGAATTTCTCCTTAATTGAGTCTAAATAGACTTTAGCACTATCATCTTCAGGGTTGTAAATGGAACCCTTAATAGTCTTTTCAATTGTGCTCTTATTATCATGAGCAATAATCTATTGGAACAGTCCCCACTTAACAAATTGTACATTTTCAATCTTAGTACTTTCAAAAGTAAATTTGTCAGGCTTTTCTGTTCGAATGGCTAGATCCGGGTCCAAACAACCTAAGCTAATTAAGAGCTGCTCATGCCAATTAGTTTAGTCAGACCCATTTAATATTAGTATGTGAGACATGAGATTGAATTTAAGGAGTAATAGCTATAAAAAAACATAATTAACCTTAAGTTACTTTTATGATTCAAATAATCTTTCACATGACAATTCAAGTTACAATAATTAATCACAGTTAAACTTCATAAATATCGAATAAAACATAATGCTTGATTTTCGATAATGTTATGATAAATAA
This sequence comes from Annona cherimola, assembly GCA_030490835.1. NCBI lineage: Eukaryota > Viridiplantae > Streptophyta > Magnoliopsida > Magnoliales > Annonaceae > Annona > Annona cherimola. Next base: position 31,230,565 of record CM059974.1, read on the forward strand.
TAATATTCAATAATTAATTAAGAATACATAAAGTCAAAGATGTTTCCACCTTTAAGCAGGAGATTCTCCGCATTTAAGTAGTTTTAATTAATAATATTCAATTATATCCAAGTTTGGGCAGAACTATATTTCAATATTCTTTAATGCAATTTTTGTTACAAGAGAAAATATCCCATAATATTCTACTTTTGTTTGATAAATTTGATTAACCGAATATTTTAGACACTTAAAGTAACTGAACGTATATAAATAATCAATATTTACTAAACACAAATTGCTTAATTTGTCTATAATGCAATTTCTATTATGAAAAATAAACCAAAATATTCTCTCTATTGTTTAATACTTTGAAAATTTTCTATACCCTTTGGAGAAACTAGCAATACTACATTATTCAAAGCTATTAAATCTAAATTACCCATTAATACTTACAAAATTTATTGAATATTATATACTTTTAAATGATGAAGAATAACAATAAAGAACATATACAAAGTTAATAATAATTGTAAATTTCAAACATTAAATATTGCTTAATAATAGGTTAATTTGACTTTAATAGAAAAAGTACTAGATCATGAGTGCATATAGATATCATACAAATAATCTTTTAAAAATGCAAATAAAAATTGACCACTTTATTTAATTTCATGTGTATATCCATATATTTATCAATCTTTTAATTGTGCAAATTATCATTAAATTATTGACATATAGTATGTTATTCCAATTAGTAGCCACACAAATAGTTTTGATTAAAGGCACCGCATGTGCATGAATCCCTGTGCACCACCAGATTATTGAGACGATATGTGCACAATGATTTGTGCACTACTAGACACCAAAATGGATTTGTCTTCTTCCTTGTTTTGGATGCGTAGTCACTATTGCCCCTTGAAATTGAAACTTTAGAAAATTGGTTCATAGTGGCTTAACGCAATCTGTGAGAAACCAAAATGAATCAATAAAATTGGTGGCCAAAATTCAGCCATCATGCCCCTATTTAATTGGCAATAAATCACCAATTTGGGGTAACATCACAAAACTAGTAATTTAACAAGACTGAAAACATATCTTATAACTCCAAACCCATCACCCTTTAATGGCTAATTCTCAATTTCTTTCATGGCTGCCCCTATCCTACTAACGATGTCAACAATAAGATTTTATTTATTTATTCATTTTCAATTGGATTCCTAGCATTTGGCTTCAAAAATAATTAATAAATATGGATTTGAGGTTCTAGAATTCAGGTTCTAGAATTCATTACAAGTGAAATAAATGGCATGAATATATGACAATATATATCAGTTTCCTATTTATGAACAAATAATGTATGCTAATATAATGAAGTCAATTTCGTAAGGCTACATAATGACATAATAAACACAGATTCACTACTCTTTCCATGTCATCCATTTGCATCAAAACATGGGTGTGAAATAATCTCAAATAAAGCATGTCCATTGAATCCATCTAAGTTGGTGTCGAGCCAATCATGCCAAAAAATTAAAATAGGAATGGTCAAGGAAAATTTTTGTAATTAAAAATGTGCTTGAATGCATATGCAACATCCATAATTTTTTTAATTCTTTAATTTCATGAAATCAAAGTCAACAAAAAATCCACATTGAGGTGACTGTATTGAAATTAATCGAGCCCCATTAAATATATATATTTAAGCGGTGAAATCCGTACATGAACTCATGCCTTATAATTTACAATTTGTAAGCATAACAGTGATGTTAACGAAAATTAATTATGATTTCGTATTTTATGGTGGAATCTATAATGCTCAAAAGAATCGTAACATGAGCTTTGATACCACAAGTTGGATTTGGGTAATGTGAAAGCACACCTAAATCCACTGACACCATAGTTTTCATAGAAATAATATTATTGAGTGCAGAGTTTTCTTCCTTGACACTTTCTCTCCATAATGCCAGTAGTCGATGGGTAACCACAAAGTGTAAATCTTGTCTAGAAGGGACCAAGATTTCTCTACTTAAATAAAATCTTTCCGTCATGCTAAAATAAAAAGAGAATCAACTGCTTACGAAATTGTTATATTTCAAAATGACTTCCACTTTTATGCAAAATTTTAAGGATTACTATATTAGGCCACCTTATAGGATCCAACAAAAAAATGATGATACCTCTCAAGAGGAGGGTTCATTGAAGCCATAAAGGTAGAAGCTTATCAAGAGTAGTTAACTATTTTTTGTTATTCTTTTCCTCATCTCACATTAAGTTTTGTCTTGTTGACGTAGTGTTTTATTGACATGTAATCAAGGCCTAGAAAAGCGAGAGAAGGTTGAAGAGGATCCTCACAAAGGCAAGTAAGGAGTCCCTGGTAATACATGAATAGGAGGTGGCTTGATGCCATCATGCAGAGGATGATATCATTAGGACAATAGTCCTTTCTCTATATGAGATAGAGGAAGACCTTCGTTATTCGCCAAAAGACTCCCACGAAGGTAATATCTTGAGGTAGTGAAGGCTCACACCCATTGTCCTCAATAAGGTAGAAGACCAATAGGCATCTCCATGACTAAAAGAATTGAGCCCAACCTCCAATCGAGGTGGAAGCATAGGTAACTCAATATCAAACCCTTAGTTTGAACTAGGTAGAGCTTCAAAAGAATAATCATGACAAAGAGAGTTCTCATGGGATTTCATGGAAGTTAAGGCTCATGAAGTCCTACAAGTGCCAATGTTAGGGTAGACCATAGTTGACTAGGGAATTTCCTCACCACAAGATGGCCTGGATAAGGTAAATAGGCTAGTCTAGGACTATCTCCCTAGCCACTAGAGGGAGTTTAAGGTTTTGGAATATTGGCTTCAGATCCACATACATGGTGTGTCCTATCAATGCAATTCTCTTGATCCAAAGGACTAGTTTCCCCTAGATTCTTTGTTGAATAAGGGCAAAAATCCGAAACTAATAATGTTGAACAAGAAGTTAGTCCCAGTTGACGAGTAGACAAATGTGGAGATCATTCGGATGGCTTACATCTTGAGTGGTAGAATGTGATTTCATGTTAGGATTAAGGCCTGTAAATTAGAGATGAACTCAAAGTTTGTGCCTTTTTGGTCCCATATTTACTCTTAAGGTCGAGCCAAGGGCAAAAGTATATCCTTCCAGTAGTGTGTTAAGCTGGGAAATTGCATTCTTTTGAGATTTATAGTATCAAGGCAAGTGAATGATCTTGAGCATTAGATGAGCATGGTGGGGAGTGCAATGGTATGGTGGGAACAATATTGTTAGGTCTTATTTTTTCTTTATAAATTGAAGCTTTAAATAGAGTCGAAGTGGGGAGGAGTGAACTAGTAAAGACCCTTCGTTGAGTTATTGAGGACTATGAGGCAAGCTGGATCTGTTAGGTCAGTTGTGGGGAAGACCATCTTTTAAAGAAGGGACTCAACATTTTTGGTGGCAAATAGGCTAAGAAAAGATAAAGGGGGAGGTTTGACAAGCCCACAAGGAGCTTTAGAGGGCCCATGAATCTTGTCCCTAAGGTTTTTCAATCAGCTTAAAGCTTCATCATCTTCAATTAAAGGATGTTACTATGAAGGCTAAAGGTTGATAAAGCTAAGGCTGGACATTAGGGGCTGTTGGATCATCTTTTGGTGGTGAAAAAACTGTTGTCTTAACTTCGGCTTCTATAGCAAAGGCCCCCTCTCTCTTAAAATTCTTTGGTTATAGTGCTAGTAGCAACCTTTTCTCTTTTTCCCATCCTCCCACCTCTCCCTCTATCACTTATAAAACCGATTTCTTCCTATTGTTATAATGATAGGGTTGACTATGGAATCTAGGCAAGGAAACGGTCTTTTTGATCATGAGCTTTTGAGGGTGAGCTCGAAGTGGGGAAATACTTAAAATATAAAGTTTAGAAAAGGATTACTTTTTCGTTTCTCCTACTAATCAAAGCCCTAATATTATGGTAACAAGTCATACTTCTAATCATTTGAGCTGCATGGATTTTTAAAATAATAATTCATTATAAAATTCCAAGTCTATCTTTTAGATTGTTAATCTTTAAATAGTCAACAAGCCAACCTTACCATGTAGACTTTTATGTTAAATTGAGTATTTTAAAAAAGTATGTGTCACAAATTCTAAATGCAAAAAAAGGAGGGAGACAGAAAATAAAATGCTTAGGCACACGAAAAGGTAAGATAACAAAAGGAATATTGATTTTCAAGGGATGATAGTTAAGAAAAGACTCAGTTGCTATTGTGATTGCTCATCCAATTGGATTAATACTCCTCAAAATGTGAAGCAAAGAAGTGATGCATTGGCACCAGGGCTTCACCCTTATAGTAACACCCATTGCCTTGTTTCTTATCAATAGGTGTTTGAATCTTGGCTGGCATCTAAGTCTTATTTCTTCCCGTATTTGATAGAAGTTTAATATAGGTAGGGAGCTTGTGTCTCCCAAAATTGATAGGTGGAGCATAATATCTCGAGACTAGAAAAATTGTAAAAGTGTCTTAGAGATTGATTGTAATATCAATCAAAATAGATATAAATATACCAATCAAAAAAAGAAGTTATGCATTGATTGATAATGTATTCCTACTTACCCAGAATGTTGATTTGACCTCTTTAGCTTCAAAAGTTAATAATAATAACCATAATCAAGGTTGCCACCTTTTTTAAGGATGAGGTCAACCTTTTAAAGCTAATAAAGGTTATCACTTTCTTTTGTGGCCAAGGCAAACCTCCTAGCCTTATAAGGATGGGTTACCAAATTAGATGTCTCAAGTTAAACCATTACTCACTTGGCACAAATCGACATGCGTCACCCGCATGTCTAAAATAGAGCATAAAAAGACTCGCTCCTTTGCCGCATGTAGAAGAAGGAATAACACATCATCCATCACGCTCCACTTCAACGATTAAAACAAAACCGCCGGTGCTAAAATAAGGAAGTTGATAAGCAACATTGACAAATTTCCTTATCAAGTCCTAAATTTGGATCCCTTATCAATCATGATCTAGTAAAAAAATCATGATAAGATCAATGTCAATCCACATGTCAAAGAAAAGTTGTCTCTATTCAATTGCAAACCATATAAAAGCAATACTGAGTAGTAGGGAACTCTTTTTGGGAACTTAAAGGTTTCCTATTCCTAGTCTCTACCATGTATTTTTCTCTAATTTCTTTGTAAAATTCCAACTATAATCCTTGGACAACATATCTTCTAATATTCTTTTTCCCTTAGTGAATCCCATTATCCTGATTATTTTAGGAGAGTTTTGGAACCTATCAAGTTCTTTTTTTTTGGCATAAAATTCATGTATCTATTTACTCCATCATTTTCTCTTCCCTTGTGCCTCAACACATCAATTACAACTCTTTTTACACAAATCGTATCATGGTCATTGTCATTATCATCATCATCATCTTAAAGAAGTTCATCCTTATAAAAAATTATGAGTATCTGGTTGGTTTAAAAGATTAAAGCATTAAGTGTGTACTTTATTTTAGTGATTTTCATATTGTGTGGTTGAGTTGGCTAGCACGAATGCTAATGTCTAAAGTGGAAAGTCCTTAAATCCGATATCCTTTGTTAAGAGTTCCTTAATCCCAAGAACACTTACCAAACCTAGGCATAAACATGGCCAGATAAATTTTTATATATAAAAAAAGAGGCTCATTGTTCAATCAGAAGCTAGTACAGAACGATGGAAGTGGTGCAACTTCCGCTTCAACTTTCCATAGGCTTCTTTTCTTTTGCATTAAAAAGCAAATGAAGAGAATTCACATGTGCTTGATCTTCTTACAAGTTACACGCACTAGCCACGATGACAAGTATAGAATAGTGCATGTTGGGGATCAATTGTAAACGTATTTAAGATCAAGGGAGATACTATGTGTATCATAGTATTAGTTGAGTATCTAAAGAGCACAAGCCCAAATCTTTAATTTCTAGTGGGGCAAAAAGTAGACAAAGAAAATAACAAATCCTTTCGATGTTTGACATTTCCTTTTATATGTGTGTATTTTAATCTAGGTGGGGTTTTTGTCTTGCAGTTTTGATATTCAGTTGAAATTAATAGTTTGGTTCTATTTAGGGGTGCAACTCAAATCAGTTCGGTTTAGGGAGTAGTTTATCCTACTCATACCTTATTTACAAAAAGTCTACCCTACCCTCCCCGCTTACAAATTTGTCTCTACCCTACCCTACTCTACCTATTATCCATAGGATCAGTTCCGATTCTGGTTCCAAATCGATTCTTACAATCAATAATGATGATGTGAGAAAAAATATTTTTTGCGTTGTTTTAAATAATAGAAAGCAATACTCATTTACATTTTAGACTTTACCGTTTATAATTAACTTCATTTTATTGTTGTTTACATTTATTTCCATATTCTTTGTAACTACATTATCTATATAATAATCACATTAACATCATCATCCACATTCATACTATAATCATCCGTCATTACAAATATAAACCCTATGCAATTTATAAAAAAAAAATAATGAAATCAAACTAACAATAAAATATTGGTGAATAGTGGATATAAACTATTATGTATTTATTTATATACACATATTTATAGTTATTTATGTATTAGGGTTAAGGTGTAACTTGGGCCGGGCTCAACCAGAACTGGCTTGACAAACCCGATTTCAAGTAGTGCTAAAACTGCCCAATGTTAAACCCGAGCCCGATTTAAAAAGAATTTGATCCCGGTTTAAGCTGAACTTGAGCTCGAATTATATAACACATATATTTTATTATTATTATTATTTTATGCTTCATATAAATCCAGTTTCATTCCCCTCGTATATATTATATTTATTTTATACCATATATAAGAATTATTCTTCCTTAAGTTCAATTATATAATATAATATTTGTATATTTTCTTTCAGGAAAAAAAAGTTGGTTTAGTGGTATTTTCAACACAAAAAGAATGAAAACTATTTATAGAAAGGGTGTGTTTGGCAATTTGCAAAAGTTGTCAAGTTAAAACTTTTCAATCTAAAACTTTTCACTCTCTATAACTACTCTTTTTTTAATTATTTTTTTACACATTTTTCTATACAACAACCCTACTTTTCAATCATTTCTACACAACTACCAATACAACTAACCTATTTATTTTAAATTTATTCTTTTTATTCCTCATCATTACCCTTACAATATCACATAATTTGACAACTTTTATTCTTTAAAAGTTTTCATCAAAAGTTTTATTCATTACCAAATACACTCTTAGTATTGTAACTTAATTACTTATGTAGGATGTTATCGTTTAGTTGTTTCAATATGATATTAGTGGTTAGATGTTTATTCTACTTGAAATAAATTTGTTGTAATCTTATTTGACTTAATATTATGATTGTTGAATATTTTTTATTATGATTGATATTATAAGGTTTTTCTTATAATTAAATATTAATGTTTATGTATATGGTTATGATATTAATATTAAATTGCATAATAGGAAAATAATGTATCTTTTCATTTTCCAAAATAGGTTACTAGTCTACTTTTTGTTTTAGAAACGACTACTAGTCTACTTAATATAAAGAAAATATTTAAATGAGATTTTTCTTCTTTACATTCTTAAACACTTTTGAATTTTTGCTTGAAAATAGATAATCATCATTTTTGATTTTTTAATGATAGATTTAAAGTTGAATAAGTATAAGATAAATAACAAATATATAAAATAATTTCAACCCGAATTCTAGTCTGAAACTCAACTTGAACCCGAATTCAAAAATAGGATTAGGATTGAGGTTTTAGGAACAGAGTTAGAACTATAGTTGAGGCGAACCCAAGTTTCATGAGTTCGAGCTGTAAACCAGCATGTGTACCCTACTCATGCGCTATTTAGGGAGTGGGTTATGATTTTTACTATACCCATACTAATGGGTAAAATTTTATACCCTTTCCTACCCTATTTAGGATCGAATTAGTGGGTACTTGTGAGATCCTACTTAAGTTGCACCTCTAGTTCTATCCAATGGCAAGATACGGAATCTCCTGCAAATTCAACTCAGAACTATACAAGCTGCCTAGTGATGCAGTACTTTATACAAACGGTAGCGCACCAGAATTGTCATATGATCATCTTACGTATATGACCTAAATTACTAAGGGGGCATGGTTCACTTAGAAATCGAATCAGTTCAACATTAAATATCGAACCAATCGAAGGCCCCTCATGCACCATTTTAGATGATCGATTCCAGTCATTTTCTTCGTTATTATATATTTAAGAATATAACATAAAATTACGTTAGTCAACATTTGCATAGGTCACACATTGATACGGACTTTTACGGGTTTATATTTATTTATTTTGTGGCCCACCAGTATGTACTTTTAAATCAAATTAATATATTTATTAGTTAAATTTAATATTTTAAATACAATGAATAAAATAAATCCTATTAAATGACCCAAATGGGCTACACTTGACGTTGAATAAATTCTGAGTGAACACCGCTCTTATTAATGAGCTATAATCACATGCAAATGGGTGGTTGGATTGGAGGCATGTGCAATTCTTTGCTTTTTATTTAAGAATATTTTTCGAATCTAGATAATTCATTATCTTATTCACGTATTTATTTGTAATACAACATATAACCATTAGATTTTGAAAATAATATATGAGATAATAACTATCGAATCACAGTAATTTTGACATGATCCTGTATAAATATAAATAGATAAAAATGATAAATAATAAAACAGCGAGTCATATCACCTATGCAGCCCGAATGCAAATGAGCAACGCCAATTATTAAATTTGTTTATTCATTAGATGAGTTGCTCCCGATCGAACTCCAAATCGCTGGCACCAAGGTGAGGTCTGTGTACCAATTGTATTCGTGTGCTTGGCACAGATAAGTTGATATTTAAGCCGACAAGGGGCTGATGTTTATTCTTTTAAGTTTAATTAGCAATTTTGATAGCGTACTTTTATTGCTAATGTTAGTTTCTATCTACCTCTTGTGTTGAGATTAATGCAATTTATTAAATTCTCCAATTTTTATAATCTAAAGGTACAGGAAAGTGAAGGTGGTTTTTAAATTAGCAAGTGGAATTTTTTTTTGTCATAAGCATAACTATTGTGTTGATTGGATTGCTAAATCTGATCTTATCCTGTCTTCGAATTTTCAAAAGCCTATATCCATCTCAAATGTCCTTCTTTTGCGTTTTAATAACCAAAGACGATCATTAAATTCTCGCTCCAGTAGCTTTTAAACTTTAGTTTTCTTTTAATATAAAAATTAATAATCCATAACACATATTAATTCACGTTTTGGGCGAAAATTCAGCACAGCCGGCTTCAAACCTTCACGTTGCCTCTTATTATTTTTTTAATTTTAAAATATTTTTCCAAATTTGAAACTCTTACAGGCGGTTACGCATTGAATCATTGCCCAGATAACATACAGCCTCTTATTTTTAAAATTTTAAAATATTTTTTCCAAATCCAAAAGATTTATCTTGCGGCCATTTACGCATTTGAATCATCGCCCGGATATTTTTGTGCGATTAACAGGATAGAATTTCGTCAGAAAAAAAAAACAGGATAGAAAAAAAAAAATTTGTGGCCCGCAAATCACGACTTCCGTTTCCCAACCCTAGAGAGTTTGAAAGGCCAGATTTTGTCTCATTAGTCATTTCTGATGATATGGAGGTAGGATATATATGGTAAGATTCATGGCCATATAGACATGGACACGCAACCACGCATGATAAATGAATATATACCACTTTTTTGTTGGGCAGGAAAAGAACATAAATTATAAAAGCCATCTACGGCATCTTTTTCCTCTTGGTGGGGTTACATCTGCAGCTTTCTAAACCCACCACAAACAGATCTTTTTTACTTTTGGTAATGGGGAAAAAAAAAAAAATTTCTCAAAAAAAGTGAGAGAAAGATGGGAGATGATAGAGTTAATGATCAATAAAAAAAAATAGATAAAAGATAAAATACGTAATTGTATGTAAAAATCTGAAAAATAACTAAAATATAATAGTAAGTCATGAAAAATCATGAAGTTAGTTAACATTTCACATCACACAAAAAATGAAACGGATTAGAACATTATCAGAATCGAGAACGAAAGAGGATTAGAATAGGGCAGGTGCAACAGTGCCCACCCCTTCTCATTGTACGTGTTTCTCTTTCCACCTGTCCACCTTGAATTATATGTGAGTCTGGACCTCTACTTTTATGTCAGTCTCTTACAACAGCATTACCGCTTTGCAACACTATTGTGCTAGAAATGTACGTGTAGAGACGTGGCCAAAGCAGGGTAATCCTTTTTCCCTTAGAACAGGGGCGAGTACTGCTAAAGGGTTGTAAAACTGGATGTTTTTTTTTTCTTTGCTTTTTTTATTGGGAATTTTTAGTGTTTATAAATCTGTTGAGGAAACTTATAAAATAATATTCTAACAATAATAAAATGTTACTACTATTATTTTCTAGTGATGAATTAGATGGGGAAGGGGGTAAATATGATGAAAGAAACGGTAATGACCATACCCTAAAAAAAAATCTTGGACTTATGGGTTACGGGCCTCATAATGTAGCATTGTTTACTCTGACTTAGCAGTTAAGCCGTAGAGTTTTAAAATATGTCACATTATGTTTTAAGCTTAGACTCACTTGTATATTTCAGGAACCTCATCCCGTTTTCTATGTAGAATTTATTTATTGGCTATTACAAGCCCGCTAACTTCCACATGATTTATTCTTTAACCACAACTTAACTCAATATTGGGTTTCTGTCTACTTATCTTAACTATAGGTTGCGGCCCTTCATTCTCAAGCCATAACTTAACTTTATGTCTTTATCCTACATCTACCGAAGAAAATTGCTTTGATATCATTGGTAATGTTCAGAACTACAAAAACTATTCTCAATCCGTAGAATTTTCTACGTTGAAAAGAAGATAGAGTTCTTGAATATTTATAAATATATCTAAACTTGAAACATGATGTGATGCATTTTAAGACCTAATGACTAAAGAACGGACAATATCCTGCTATTTCACCCAAACCCGGCGGGCACAAAATAGGTTTATCTGGGTGTGAGCGTTACGGAAATAGTTAGGCAGGTACACAATGGCAAAATGCTAATGATGAAGAAGCAAGCATCTTCAGGTGGTCCAGGGCCTAGCCACAGGTGCATTCCTTCTATATCGTACACGTGTACCTGCCAATTCTCCCAAGAAATGCTTTTTATATTAGCTTTTTATTTTATTCCGCCGTAGATTTTTGGGGCCATGAGCTAGCTGGGCGAGTGAGAGATCACCCAAGCTTGCGTGGCTCGCTTCAACTTGCACTGTGCCGTCAACCGCAGAGATTCGCATGTAAATGGGTGCAAGCTGGGTAGGGTTGGGTTGGGTTGACCCATTCATGCATGAACCAACCCGGCCATTTTAGGGTCATCATGCTAAACACATGTAGCCTTCCATCGAAAAGCATTTATTTTTCTTAATACCAATTCTTTTATTAAGTTACCAAAAATCATTTTCATTGACAACTTATATTTTTTGCCGAAAAAAAAATTCATCTTTTGATAGTGAATATAACTATAAATTTTTAAGTAATAGTTCAATACATCTGCGCATCACTGTTCCGCTACTGCTTTTATATTTTTCTAATATATTTTTATATCTAAATCATTTATTATATCTAATTCATCTTTTTTTTATCGTGCTATCATTGAAAGCTTATATTTGCCAACTGAGGTTAGCTCAGTTGGTGGCAGAACCATTTGGAGTGCTGTCAAGTTGTGGGTTCGAAACCCACAAATAGCATTTGGTGTGGGCTTTTGTAACCCCTTTGCATGTGTCCTCCTCGTAATAGAAGTATTTATACTTAGTCCCCTCAAGTACCTATAATATGTCCCTCCATTGTGAGGGTTGTGAATGAGTTTGATTTGTAATCTCAAGATGTCAAAGGTGTATATAATACCAATAAAAAAAAAGCTTACATTTTGTTTTAAAAAAAAAGCTTACATTTTGTTTTAAAAAAAAAGCTTTCGTAGTGAATATATTACTATCAAATTCTAATGCATACTACATAGTATAAAAAGTTGCCATATATGTAACTTTTGAAATTATAAATAAATACACGCGAATAAATATGATCAATGTGATTTGTATTTAAAAATACTTAAAAATTGAAAAGCGAGGGGCCGCACCGAATCCAACGTATAGAATCATTACTCTTAATTTATTTCTCACTAAATACATGTTTTACTGGGTTACTTTTAAAAATTATATTTTAAAGTAAAAATTAAAGGGCTTTATGGATATATTGATCATGTGTGGTTCTCCAAAATTAAAGGGCTTTATGGATGTATTGAATCATGTGTGGTTCTCCTTTAATTTTTTAATAAAAATACAGGTCTCGGTGAGATTTGCCCCCTGTGAAATTTTGTAATTTTTAAAACTTTTATTCTTGGAAAAAACTTGTTTATTTTCGAAAATTAACATGCCAAAAATTTAAAATTATTAAAGTTTTTGAAAAATTGCCAAATTTCAAAGAAGGTGAGATTTAAGTGGGGGCCTAAACTTCTAAAAAATCAAAATAATAAAAATCTTTTTTGAGCCACCTATAAATCGCTTGACTTATGGGTGGCTACATAGGATCAGCGCCCATTGAATCATTGCCCTTTATATCGATTTTAAAACAATTAATTTAAATTTATGTTACTAAAATATACCTCTTTTATAGGTAAATGATTTTATAAATTATCTAATAAATTATAATAAATATGTGAGTGGATTAAGTAATTTTCATATGAAATCTTTGCATATGCACTTACAAAGTTAGGTGAAATTGCAAATGTATCATGACTTTTGCAAAATCCGCATTCATATTTACAAAGTTTGCTTGAAATTATAAAGCATCGCTTAGGATAAAAAAATTTAAATGACAACGATACCCCTATAAATGAATAAAACTATAAAAATACAAAGATAATAACTTTAAAATAAAAATATATTTAAAAAGATCTCTCACATTAAATAGAACTTTTAATGTGAGGAAGGTCTTTTTAAAATGTATTTTCTTGTATTTTTATATTTTTATTTATTTATAGGGATATTTTCCTATTCTAGGCCTAAGTGATATGCCTAAAATTTAAGGTAAACCTTATAGTGCAAATTTTGCAAAAGTTATTACACGCCAGCAACTTCAATCAAACTTTGTAGGTATGATTGCAAAAGCTCTATAATTATAAATATTTTGAAATAAATATGACTTATCCAAAACCTTGATCAAAATGAATTTTTATATCATAATGAAAATTTAATTTCAACAACATAAGAAAGTTAAATTATATAATCATCAAAGTAGGATAACATAGTGTAGCAAAATAAAGACTTAAAAAAGACCTCAATATGCTACCCGGGGGTTGCCTTAGTGGTAACACTAGATGACTTACTTGCCACAAACTAGCATTCAATTCCTACTATTGTGTGTTAATAGTTTTATAATTTCTCCTCCAATAGCAGAAGTATTTTACAAGATTTTTCCCTGGTGTACGAGTGTTTATAGGAAAAATTCTCTTCATATTGTGAGAGTTGTAAATGTAATTTATTATAATATCAATTGTCATGGTGTATAAATACTAATAAAAAAATATAGAATTGGTACCATACAAGATTACATGTGGGCTAAAAATAGTGAATATAGAAACCGAGCCACCTCAGTTAATTGAGCCATCGACTTTTTGTGATGGGTGACAAAAGAACTGTTTCCATTGAACTCATGTACACTTATGTGTTCCATTTCATTTCATTGTGATTTTGCGAATGTAGCTGATGTAATTTTAACAAATAAAAAGCATAACATTAAGGGTAATTTGCATATGTAACCACATAGTTTGACCGAAATTGCAAATATACCCATATAGTTTCATGAATTGTATATTACCCTACATAATTTCACCCAAATTGCATGTAATCCTCATGTTAACAGTTGTTGTCAAATAGAATGTCAATAAATTATTTAATTTTTGAAAACACTCTTGCATGGTTTGATGGCATCAGCCAGAGCTGCAAATCAATATAACATGTCTTCTTCAAGTCTAACACATCACATTAGCCTTTCTCCTTAGCTCCTCCCACCCTCTCATGCACCCCTCCAAACTCATCCTCCCTACCCTCTTCCTAATCGCGATGCAATGGCCCCCCGCCACACCATCAAACACCTTCTCCCATGCTCGACTCCTGTCGCACACTCCACCCTTCTCTCATTTTGCGGCAACTATTTCCGACAGCCACCAATTGCAGTAAACCGCTTAAAATTTCAGCCATAAAATTGCAATTTTCAGCTCTCTTCTTTAATTCCAGCGGAACTGAATTCCAACAACCGCAACCATAAAAAAATCAATACAACAGTTTAGCGAAAAATTAAAACTCCTTCAAGAAATTCAATAGTCTAAGTAGGAGCTCCAAATTGCAGCAGTAATTTCCAGCAACCCCATTTCAAGTTGCAAGTCTGCAATTTTTTCCAATAGCCAATAGCCGTTTTAACCCACCACCCACCGTCCTCTTAAATTCGCAGCCATTAAAACCTACCAATCAGTCATTGCTAATCCCCCCAAAACTAACATCTCACTAAGCAAAAACCCTTCAAGCATGACTCTTCTTCATCATCGAATAGCATCTTGCAGCCAAGGTAATCAGTAGCCCCGACAATTACAGCAGCATCCTAGTAGCCAGCAAATACCCATCACCCTCTTGTTGGAAAAACCTTATTGATTAAAATCATTAATCACCCCAAGATCCTCCATGCTAAATCACTAAGAAAAATAAATCATAAGCAGAAGTGTACCTAAATCCATAGGAGTAGTTGTTCTTTAATCTTGTGGTTTCTGGGTCTTCCAAGTTAATGCCCCGGGGTTTCTAGAGAAAGTGGCTCCTATTTTCCAATGATGGGATATTAGAAAAGAAATTTTTATCGGTGCATAACCCGAGGACCACAATCGTTTATATAGGAAGCCTATCTTTCATATTTCTAATTTAGCCTATCATAAAAATAGAAATTAGAAATTAGGCTGCAGAGTTTCTACGCATAGGAGACCCATACTTTATTAGACGATTTAGGTTCATAAAATTTTATAGTATCAATTTAAAAATTGAGCCGCTATTTATAATAGCGTATATATAATTAATATATATGTGTGTCCAACATTTTAACAATCTCCCACTTGTACTACATATATTTTATAATTATATATATAACCTTATGAGCTCAAAACCTTTTGCTATCATACCAAAAATCATCTCCGAATAATCTCGTCTATTAGTTATGCTAACACAGAACCAAGGCGGCATTTGTCACATTTATCATAACTGGACACATCCACGATCAAATATATCAAACATAACCAAACGACATAGATTAAGTATGGAAGTGTAGCATGGAAATTACATGTAATGTGATCTAACATGTCTATTTCCAACTGGTACAACTTATTTGGCGAGATTAAATTAAAATCAAAATTCTAAATAACCAAAATATCAAATACTTTATTTCTGCAGAAAATATCTATAACCATAATAAAGTATCCAAACCAGAAAAAAATAAATACAAACTCTTACTTAACTAGCATATCATTAAATGATACAACACTCATATGAGCAGGATGCTCATGAAAGACCTTGACGTGTTAGTGTTAGTAAGCGAATCTGCAACCTTGAAGTTTGTCGCAATATACTTTATAGACACTTTATTTTCCTGAATCATTCCCTTAATAACCAGGAACATCGCTGAATTCCTGTTGTTGTCAGAATATTAGACTACTAATTTATCGTCACAAAATAACTTAAGCGGTCTTTCCATGATATCTATATTTTGCAGTCCTGTAACAAAACTCTGTAGTCATATTCCATAATTGGATGCCTCATAATATGCTATAAAATCTATCGTCATTGTTGAAAATCTATGAGTATTTGCTTAGCACTTTTTCCTGATATAGCTTTTTGAACAAGTAGATAGATATAGCCTGAAGTGGATCTAAAACTGTATTTGTATCCAATAAAGTCAAAATCTGAATACCAAATGATATCTAACTTACCTGACTTTCTGTATGTGAACATGTAGTGTTTTGTTCTCTAAAAGTATTTAAAAAAAAAAACTATTTGGCTGCTTCTTAAGATCCATTCTTGAATTACTTAAATATCTGCCAAATATCCCAACAGTGTATGCAATATCCAAATGCATACAAGCCTGAGATTCAAAACTTAAGCATAAATCAAACTTCCCACTGCTAAAGCATAGGAAGTCTTTTGCATTTCTTAGATTTAAAATTATTCTTGGGCACTGATTTAGACAAAATTAATTTTCTCCCTTAGCAAGGAGGTATTTTCTAATTTGCAATCTTGCACACCAAGTATCTTAAGTATTGTCTTAATATAGGTCTTTTATGATAATCAAAACATACGTCAAGAGTAATCCTAATATATTTGAATTCCTAATACAAAAGACATATTTTCAAGATTTTTTATTTTAAATTTCTTTCATAGAAATATCTTAATTTTTTGCAATAAACTTATATTGATGTTGAGAAACAGTATGTGTGTTACTCCCACTGAACCTATGATTACTCCCACTGACCTTATATTGTATGCAATCATCAACTAAATTCATTTCAAAACTGAATGAGATAACAATTTGATGAAATTCGCAATACTATTAATAGAAAACTTGCTTGAGCTCGTAGATGTCACCATTGAAAATATTATCCTTACATTCATCTACTATAGCTCGAGGTTAAAATCTGGTACTAAAGCCATTTACCTTGAAAGAAACTTTCAATAAAACCGAAGAGAAAGTTTCTTGATAATCTATGTATTCCTTTTGAATAAAGTTCATTGGGACAAGATAAGTCTTATGCCTTTCTACATTACCCTCTTTCTTAATTTTAAATATCCATTTATAACCAATCAACTTTATATCTTCGGGTAATAAAACAGGCTACCAAATCATCATTGTCTTTCACGAACTTAATCACATATTTATGACATCGATCTACTTTTGAGAGTTTTTACTTTGCATTACTTGATGAAATTACCTTCTATCAATCCAATGTCATCCTGATGTATTGGAGAAATCTAATGTAACCTCAGAAACCACATGCTCCTTTCTCTAGTAGATCTCTTCAATGGCATCTGTTCTTGAGGGTGTTGAACTTGATCACCAGTAAAAACCTGTTTATCTTGACTAGAGAGATTTTCAACAATGTCTTATAAAATTTCTCTTTGAAGACATAGTCCCTAACTTTATCTCTCCCTCAAGCTCAATATCTTCAAATAATTGACATTTTTGGCCTAAAAACAACTGAATGTGGGATCATAGGATTTATATTCGAAATTTGTTCAACATATCTATAATATTTGAATTTGAAAAAGACTAAATTAACTATTTCCAAATGAATAAGAATGACCAAATTTATTCAATACAGAAATAGAAACCAAATTCCATAAAAAATTGTACCATATGTCTCTTTCAAATTCAAATAAGATTGAGTTTTTAATAATAATAACTTAAATGTCCATATAGTCTCAATAGTATCTGATTTGCTATCGCCTCCACCGATGAATCTTTCGTCATCATTTGGCTTTTGACAACTTAAGCAACCCTATATGAACACCCTTACATGAATAGTAATATCAGATCTATTAATAAAAATGTGCCTTGGGTTTAAGGCTAAATTAATCACTGAACAGAACAAAGTAAAAAATGTACCATTATTTGTACGATTTTTCTTTATGTGTCTAATTGTCTGACAAAAGTAACAGCCAAATTTCTTATTTGGTTTCTTTTATGTTGGACACTCGTAGTTTTCTTATCCTTTATTCATGTCCTTATAGGTACTTGCCAAGTCAGTACTTTTAGTCTTTTCTTGCTTCAACCTATTGTCCTTATGAACACAATAAAAATGAGCTTATTAAGCGATCGTTTATCCTTTTGTCCGTTATAAATAACTTTAAACTGACCAAATTATGTTAGGAGAATCAAAACTAAATGCACAAGTAAATCCGCTTTAATCTTAGTGCCTTTAGGTTCAAAGTAATATGAGACATGTACTCCCTTATATTTCTTTTAACCTTATACCTTATTAAAATCAAGTTTGACGAATCATACTCGTTTCGGCTTTATTACTTTTAGTAAAACACTTTACAATTTTCTTAATATAAATTTTGACATCAGTTACCTTTTTGGACATGATGTCTCTTTGAAAGTTTCGAAAATTTTATACTTTATAATCATAAAACTCATGCAATTTGAACAATCTCACTTCTCAAAGTTCTTGTTTTTCCTCATTGGATTTGTTCAATCCTTAGTGCAAGGTTTAGATTTATAAAACCAAGAAGGATCATAATATTTTATTTTCATTATTTCGATGAGAAAATAGAATAAATGTTGGCAGATATAACACAAGCAGATAAATTAATAAAAAATTAAACAAAACAATATGCTCACATAAGTTTTATATAGAACTTTAGCAATTCAAATAATGATAGGGTCCATCACAAGATACCTAGCACAACATTAACACTTAGTCTGGACAAAAGTATTAATTTTTAAGTGGTACTCTTGGTGCACTAATCAAATATTGATAATAAAGTCCTGTTAAACAATAAGCCTTTCTTTGAACCAACTATTGTTCACATGGAATGCCTAATAATTATCACATATTTATTACCGCAGGTGTCTATGTAATACGGCCAAATATTAATCTTCCTTTAGGCCGATCAATATCTGCATTAATTACTACATATCCACAATATTTTGGTATAGTAATCAAATATTAATAATAAAATTGTGTCAAATAGCAAGCTTTTTTTGGATCGACTTGTTTTTTACATGGAGTACTAAATAATTGTTACATATTTATTACCACAACGGTGTACGAGATTCGGCCAAATATCAATCTTCTTTTGGGTTGATGAATATTCACATAAATTATATACACACAATTATCTTAATGTCTTAAAAATAAATTAACCTACACAAGAGAGACTACTTTGGTAGCATGTTGTTTCAATCAATCAATTTTAAAACATTAGACATTCATAAAAATACTTGTACTATTATTCGAATTTAATAAAAAGTCCAAAATATTAAACTTATTTCTGAATTCCAAATATAAGACTTTTGCACGATAATGGATCAATTTGAATTTAAACATCGAAAGATCCAAAATATTGAATTTTACATGACAATATGTTAATTTAAAATTTAATAGAAATCAATAAATCATAAATACATAAAATATTAGTCACAAATTGCCTTTAATTTTTCATAAACTAACCATATGAATTAATTGCACATATAATTCAAAAATTATAAGCATTTATATAAAATTCACAAAACTGATATTTCTGAACTTATTTGGCTTAATCAGACCCTTACATTTGATCCGGAATGTCCAAAATTATAGAAAACCACTATTAGATTATTCAAATCGGATAAAAGGATCATAAAATATGTTAAAATTATTTTGGATGGCTAATGGTACACCACTTGTCTTTTATTGGGTGGGCCAGAACTTGGACGGGCTGGGCTGGGCTGGATTCCCGTTGGGCTTATCAAACTTGGTCTTACTATTGGGCCGTGGACGGGCTTGAGATAAGCCTAGCCCGGCGTAAAGATGAGAGTTGAGTAAGTTTAGCTGGACTTAGGCTAAGGTTGGGCTAAAGCCTAACTAGGCCGGCTTGGGTTTGGGCTTGGGAGCTGAACTGCTTCCTCCTGGGCCTGTGAAACAAGCTCGCCCAAGCTCAAGAGCTACCTTTGGGTCCACAGGCCTGGGCACAAGCCCAAACCCGAAACAGCAGGGGTTCCTTTGCAAAATTTCACGGCTGAGGCGATTTTCTATAATTCCTTGCTGGACAAGGGGGTTTTGTGCAAAACTTCTTATCTTCTTCCCCAAGGAAAACCTTAGCCATTGCTGCCCGCCGCCGCCGCTCAGTTCGCCCACTGCTGCCTCCATCCAGCCTACCGCCATCGCCGGCTATTGCTGCCCAGCCGCTGCCTCTGCCTTGTCACCACCGACCAACAGTTTCCGGTAAGCTCGACGCCGCGTTTTCTCCAGAAACCAGATTGACGAAAACCACGTTGCATTTTTTTTTATTAATGTTAAACAAGAAAACGGTAGAACTACGGCAGCCATTAAGAAGACTTAGATCGCAGTTTTGTTTTTTTTTTCTTTCGTCGATTCGAATGTAGGCATCACGAACAATTCAGATGTGTCGCCTCCCAACCGTTGTTCTACATAAACTTCCCAGCCAATTCTCGCTGGTAGTCAGTGGATTTTACAATTTTTTTTATTAATGGATTCAGTTGGCAGCCTGAACAGATTAGGATCCATTGGTTTCTGCCCCGTCGCTGCTGTCATTGCCGCCCAAAACCGGTGCCGACGCCCATTTCTAGAGACGCCATCACCGACAAGATAGCAGCATCAGCAGCCATTACCCATTTTTTTTAAAGTCCGAACCACAAATCTGGATGGGTCGCCTATATGGGATGAAAAATCCAAATCCGGTTAATGTTATAAACCCATCACAACATACAATGATTTTAAACCACGGATTTATTATTTTTAGGCAAACGGGAATTAAAGGGAGACCGAATTCTGAATCAATCAGAAGCGTAACAGGCATGTTGAACACTGAAACAAGCATGCTTTAATTCTCGTTATTTGACACAGAAACTAAACAGATGCATATATCCACATGCATGCTAACATTAATTAGAGGAACACCGAAAAACATAAAAAACTTAAATTTTTCTCAATAATTTAAGATGAAGATTAGGCTCTGATGCTACTTGTTGGAAAACCTTATTGATTAAAATCATTAATCACCCCAGGATTCTCCATGCTAAATCACTAAGAAAAATAAATCATAAACGGAAGCATAACTGAATCTATAGGAGCAGTTGTTCTTGAATCTTGTGGTTTCTAGGTCTTTTAAATTAATGCTCTAGGGTTTTCTGGAGAAGGTAACTCCTCTTTTCCAATAATAGAATGTTACAAAAGAAACTCTTATCGGTGCATAACCTAGGGACCACAACTGTTTATATAGGAAGTCTATCTTTTATATTTTTAATTTAGTTCATCATAAAAATAGAAATTAAAAATTAGAAACTAAGTTGTAGGGTTTTTACGCATAGGAAACCTATATTTTATTAGATGATTTAGGCCCATAAAACCTTATAAGATAATTTTAAAAATTGGGTTACTATTTATGATAGTGATTATATACGTGTGTCCAAAATTCTAACACTTCTAATATAATGACGCCCAACAACAGCTCTCAAATACTGAACCCATCTCTAATAAAAAAAATGTCGAACCCATTTGGCCGTTGACCATTGACCATCTCAAATGGGGTGGCATCTTGACCATTGATCATTTGACCAAGTAATGAGCCAAGAATAAGTGGAAGGTTATTGGGCTAAACTCAAATAAGCCCACTTAGAATGATGGGTTGAGTTATATAAAATATCGCGAGTATTTAACTCAACAGCCCAATGTGCTTAAGTAGTTAAGGTGTTGGTTTTTAGTAGAGGAGGTCTCGAGTTCGAGTTCCAATGAGTGTGTAAATGATATATTTTGCCTTTTTGGGCTCTGTGGGCCTTACCAGTTTGAAATTCGAATTTGAAATTGAATTTGAGATCGGATTGCGATCGGTGAACTTGAAATTCGAATTTGAAATTGAATTGAAATTGGATTGCGAGCGAAAAATCCTCCGGTGAGTTATAAATAAACGAGTTGGGGACTTGATGGAGATACCAGAGGAAAGAGGAGGAACGCTGCCGCAGGAGAAAGGAAAAGGCCGATCCAATCCATTGAAGTGATCCATTTCATTTTTTTCTTTAAGGTAAGGGGGATTTTGCCTCTTTAGCTTTTAATTATGGTATGATTTAATGAGGATTTATCACATAATTATTTAGTAGTTTTACTAATTTGTGATTTTTTTTCCATTAATCATGCTGGGATAATATGAGATATTATATGCTTAATTGCATACGGAATGGATGCCACATAATTATTTGAAAAATGTATTATTTACATTAAATTAATTATGTGAGGATTTATTAATAATTTTGAGGATGTATAACATAAAGGTAATTTTGGGCAAGATGGAAAGCATAATGACATAATTATAATTTATTTTGAGTAAAATAAATTAATGAGTAAAATTATGTACGTTGCATTATGCTTGGATGACCTAAAATTAAATATGTTAGCCAAATTATTGATGTGATGAATTTTTTATGCATTTTAATGCATTTAAGATGTTTAAAGGAGATATATATACGAAAATAATATTAAAATATTATTATATATATCTTGTATAAATGGCCGGATGGAAAAAATGGATGTTACTGCCTATTTTCGAGTTTTTGGATATTTTACAATTCTGCCTAATGGTTTTTCTGAAAATCATAAGTTGTCAAGGAGTTTTTGTAAAATCAGAAGACAGCAGGAGAATCTGTAATTTTCTAGGAGATGGTACGGGCTTCAGGGAGTGTGCTGGATTCAGGCTGAGCCCAGCTGCAAACGAGCCCAACTGTTGCAATGGGCCTTAGAAGGAGGATCCAGTGAACCAACCCATGCTTAGAGCCCAGAGATGATACCCAGGCAGAAGCCCAGGCAGTAAAGCCCAGAGCGCGGCCCACCAGGAAGCCCAGTCGAGCAGGACCACCGGCAGCGAGGGACACGTGGCACCGTTGGTGCGTCCATCTTCAAACTGATGTAAATTGAGCTCTAGAGGTCCGATTTAAGTGATTCAGGGGTCATTTCCTATGGATTTGGACATTTTGAGTTCAATGGAAGAGCTAGATTAGCCAAATGATGCCTAGAAGTTTGAGTTTTTGGGTATAGAAGAGTATCCTAAAGGATTTAAGGTTCTAAATTCTTAGGGTAGTCCTCAAAATTTAAGTTCAGTACTTCTAGGAAGAGATGATGACATATAAGATGTATTAAAGGCTCTAAAAGTTGAGCATTTGAGTGAAGATGATATATTCTTATGATATTAATTGCAGGGCATAATCCTACTTACTGAGTTCTTGTGAACTTACTCATTTTTCCTTTGACTCTCAAATGATCCCGTGGATGGTGACCAATGAGATGGTGGTGGCATGATAATGACTAAATCTTTTTATTTATTTTATTCTATGTAATGAGTGGCTTGACTTGGATGTAAAGATTTTATTGACGTGGGCATGTTTGTAATAACTCTATGAACTTTGATGTAATAATGCAAGTTTATTTCTTATTGCCTAAATGAGATGGTTTAATCGTCGCGTGAAAAGATCCTAGAATTTTAAAACGATTTGGACCGAAAATTTATGCAAAAGCTTTGATTTTTAGTTCAGGCCGTTACACCAACCATCATTAATCCCAATGAATGACCAGCCATAAACTGACCGCAAGCCATTGGCTTCAGCAATTTTTTTAACCAACAACCTACTGTCGCGATTTTCAAAATTACAGCAGTTGGGCATTCAATTCAACAGCTATTAAAAATCTGGCTACCCCCTTGCGTCTTCCTCTAGCCGCATCCATTCAAAATCACCCGCAACACATCCTAATCAGGAGTAGCAGCTTTGAAACAGGAAATTTCGAGACGCTCTTGTTAGCTGTCTAATTCAAGATCCAACGCCAGTATTTGAAAACAAAATGGCAGCAGCACCTTTCTCTCATACCCAGCCATTTAGCAATTGCAAGGTTGCAAAGAAGGAAACGGAGAAAAGCATAAGAAACAACGCAGGCATGGAAGGCGGTGAGTCGAGCGTACTCATCTACATCCGCATCAATGTCAATGAAAGGGTCAAAGGTGAGGAAGATGCGGGTGAGGAATGTAAAAACGAGGTATTGAAGGAGGGACAGCAGATATCAGTTAGCCATGGTGCATCAATTTAGGAGCTGGCAACCATTAGCACAGAAGTCATGCCGCCGCTGCGTCTCTGCTAGCAATGAAGACCTGAAGGCTGCGGGACTAAGCATAATTTTTTCTATGTTTTCATAAAACTTACGTGCGAGCAGAAGGATATTTTCGAAATTTGCATAATTCACTAACGTCACCTTTGACTACAACTGTTAATATAGGGGTTATGTGTAATTTTGGTAACACTATGTGTAGATAATATGCAATTCGTGAAATTCCAATGATCTATTTGCAATTTCGATCAAACTATGTGGATATATATATATATGTGTGTGTGTGTGCGCGCGCGCAAATTACCTTAACATTAATAGCAGAAGAAGGCAAGCATAAAGCTTACATACTGTCAAAGAAACATCTTATTGGAAGTCCAAGCATGAACAACCTTAGGATTAGGATTTATAGGATTAGAATTCAAGTAACTATGGACCCAAAACACCAAAGCATTATTTTCTTATATATAGCTTTTTTCCTTTTTCGGTTTTATTCATTTTTATGTTGGTCCATGTATATTTAATTCATATACCATAATTTATATTTTAAATTTTTATATATTTTTTATAATTTCAAAAATTAAAAATTTTTACTCTCATTTAACGTTTTTTTGATGAACACTCGTTTAACATTAAAATAAGCATAAATTTATTAAACTTTAAAATTAAAAAATATAAAAGAAATCCAGAAATGATAAATTTTGGTATATACAAAAATTAAATGTGAGTGATAAAAAAATGAAAAGAAAATTAAAAAAATGTATAAAGACACGTATTATATGTTAAAATTCCCTACATATGTATTGAATCATTACCTTTTGTGTATTTTATAGTATTATGTTTATCTTTGAATACATCATGTTGAAATTATATTATTTCCCTTCATATTTATTACTTGTCTTTTTTATCTTATTTTGAAAGTTAAATATTTTAAGAAATATATTATGGATTATTATTTTTAAATCTAATTATGATATATATTATTATTTTTAGTTTCGAAATTGGTTAACTATTATATATTCATATACAACTTTAAGGGTTGTATGCACCTATTATTTATTTATTTAGAAATTTTTTTTTACACAACTATTACTCTAAGTGTATTTAACATGTGTATCAATTTTATTTTTAAATTACTAAAAATGCCATTGGTTTTTAAAAATTCAAAAAAATATCTAAGAATTTTCAAAATTAATAAAAATTTATACACATATTAAATACACTTATATTAATATTTTTTAGAAAAAGTTAAAAAAAAGATGATGTGCACCCGAGTGCATAGTACTTAAGTTCCCAACTTTAACCTTCTTATTCTTAATTCAAATGAAAAATTTTGATGATTTGAATTTCAACTCGGCTGACATAAATCATATTAGTATTTCGGTTTTACAAGAAGTATTAGTGTGAGAGTTTAGATTTTACAAATAGAATTAAAGTTAAAATTAATGTTGACGCTAATTTAGTTTATCTTAATTGTACCGCAACAACTACTGTGAGTTGCACTTTAAAGGAATCGGTTACAAGCGTGTAATTGACTAATTTCTTGGTTTTTGCAAATCATAAACATTTTTAAAGGGTATTAGCAAATAACTCCTTTTCAGAAATTTCAACGTACCGCTCAACTATTGATTTTGCAAATCACTCCATTCAAAACATTATGCAAAAGACCAACCGAGGCTAGCTCGGTTGGTCGCCAGCTGCGGCGCAGACAGCCGTAGCTGCGGCTGGCGGGGGATCGAATCCCCGGATAGGCGTGGGAGCGTGGTCTCCCGGGTGGAGAGTGTGGGAGCAAGGTGGTCTCCCGGGTGGAAAGTGTGGGAGCAGGTGGTCTCCCAGGTGGCTGTTGGAAGCTGTGTCTTCCAGATTTCTTTGGGACGTTATGTGTTCCCAGATTTGTAAGAATGTCTCAGATCTTCAAGTATAATATGTGTTGAGATACATGTAATTATATACCCATCAAAAAAAAAAAAAAAAAAAAAAAAAAAAAAAAAAAAAACATTATGCAAAAGACTCCGCATTTCCACATTTGTTTTGCAAGTGACATCCCACTTTCCCAGTTGATAAATTCATCAACAAAAGCCTCCCTAAAACCGATTACTAAATTTTAGAAGTTATTTGCATTTTAGACCCTCTAAGTATGGATATTTATATTTTAGAGCTAGAGGTTTACGTATTTACATTTCAGACTCTAAATTTTTTCTTTGTTGCATTTTAGACTCATCGTTTATTAATCGTTGTTAACAATAGTGCCTATTTTGCAAATTTACAGAGCTTAGTATGCAAATATGACTACTTCGAGGGTCAAATTTTGCAATTAACAAATTTACTAGGCCTAAAATGCAAAAGACCAAATTTAACATACAAGCGAAAAATATCTAAAAAACCTAAAGCTGTCAAAAAAATTTATTTTAAATATTGCATTAAATAAATAAATTTGGTATCTGTCTATTTTTGTAAATTCTCACAATAAATATTATTCAAATTAATTTAATTATATTATAATGTAGGCCCAAGCAGAGCCGAGTAAAAGCTAATGGACGACAACCCACGAAGACGGTAAGCTAGGCCGAACTCGTAGCCCAAGATGGCGTCGGCAACAGCCCAGTGTAGGCAAGGGCGGCATTTCCGACTTGCCACAAGGCATGCCTAGTACTATCCATCATGATTGTGATGGATCTCGTGATTTCGATGTCCATTTTGATAATCTAATGATCACTTTCTACGTTTTTGAAGATTCTAAATCTAAATAATGGATTAGATTAATCATCAGAGATCAAGAAAACTAGTTTTAGGTGGATAGCCTTAATAAATATGATAAATCATTCGATTGTGATCTGCTTGAGATAATTGTTATGTATATCATGATCTTCATGTCCAAATTGAATGATCCAACGGTCGATCATACGTTTCTGGATGTTATGTATCTTTTTAAAGGATCAGATTAACCATCGAATCTCAAGGTTATAAGTTATAGGTGGGCATACATATAAAAGGATAGAAAATAATTAGATTGGGCTCTACCAAAGAAAGTAATAAAGATACATATGCAGAAGGCTTGATGAACAAAGCTTAGAATAAGATATTAATAAGGTGTTCAACGATAATTTGCATTTAAGACTATAACAAATGCAGGTGACACCCTAAACATAAGACATGGTAGATCCTCACATCTAAGCCTAGAAAACAGGATAACAAATAGAATATTTAGGACCTAGTGTCATCTATTTCCTTCTAAGTTTAGATAGGACTTGAAGATAGCATTATGTTGAAGATAGTACCATGAGTGGAGGCATGGTAGAATAATTCAAATTTTTTTCTGTATTTTGTCTTGTATTGTGTTCCAAATAAGTCTAAATGGTAGATATTCTTTTGAATTTTATTTTATTTTTATTCAATACAAATTATGGTTTTTTTTTTCCTTTTTATGTAAATTATGGGAATAACCATTACCCACTACACGATAGATTTTGGGGATAACCTTCAGAACCATATTCAGTATGAAAATGTTATTTTCGAGACCAGGAGCGTTACACTATTTATTTTATAATATTATCGAAAAAATTAATATTATCAAGAATGAATATATATTATCAATTTTTAAAAAAACTGTATAGTCTAAAGTAGTATATAAAAGTTTTCAATACATGCGATTTTTAGAATAACAAATAAATGATGGTTTACACTTAAAAAAGTATTTTTAAAATAAAAAAGCTGCATCGACATCTGCATGCAGGCTGCCATATTACATCACTCCACAACAAATAATGTTCTTCACATTTTGGATTTCACCCAAAAGTGTGAGATGGGGCTGCTCACAATCTTTTGTTGAACTGGCCCAACCCGGAAGTTAGTAAAGCCGGGCTATCTTTGCCAGCTTTGGGTCTTTAGATATATAAGCCCGGTCTCACTTCGGAGTAACAGCCGACAGGATAGTATGTGGACTCAGGGCCCCCAGCTCGTACTTACATTGTTCGCAACCCTATGTTAAAGAAAAATTATCTTACTTATAATGACGCTTTTATTGATAAAAAAAAAATTTCATGCTTATAATCATGCTTTCATAGACAAGGAAAATATTTCTTGCTTCTAATAATGTTTTGGCAACTAAATAAAAGATTCCTTGCCTAACACAAAAATCCTGAATTATTAGTAACCAAAATTTTTTAAATAATTTCCATAGAAACATGTCACAAATTATTGGAAACTAAAATTTTCTTTAACAACCAAAATTTTTCGTTTTTTTAGAAAATTTTCTTTGCTTGAGAATCAAAATTTTTGCAGTGGCTATAGGTAAGATAATTACTGGACAAAAAGTTGCTGAAAGTGCAACTTTTAGCTATTAAAAATATTATTTTTCGCTGTTGCTAAAATTAATTTTACCTACAATATTTTTTACGTTATTTATTAATATTTTGTAACAGAAAATACTTAATGGCTAAATTTATGTTGTAAAATGTTGTTTTCTTTAATTTGATGTGGTTTGCAATTAACGGAGAAAAACGGCAGAGGAAAAGATTATAAGGGTCGTTTGGTAGTAGGGGGGAGAAGGAAGTGTAGATGAGAATGCTTTTGAGAAATGTGAAAATAACATAATAGACTAGAGGTAAAATGTGAATAAATATAGTTGTTGTGT
This sequence comes from Annona cherimola, assembly GCA_030490835.1. Lineage (NCBI taxonomy): Eukaryota > Viridiplantae > Streptophyta > Magnoliopsida > Magnoliales > Annonaceae > Annona > Annona cherimola. The sequence continues at coordinate 31,259,159 of CM059974.1, forward strand.
GAAAAATGATTAGAATATAAGATTAAAAATAAAAAATAAGATATTTAATTAAGATGTGAAAACATTTATGAAAAATTAAAATATGTAGGAAAGAGATGGGGAGGTGGGTTTTCCACATCCTCTATTTACTATAAGGATCTTAAGAAAAGATTGTAAAAAAAGCGAGAAATTGATGTAATGTTATCAGCCTAATACTTGTTGGTAATACAAAAATAAGAATAAAATAAATAGAGTAGATGTAAGAAAAAATGTAAAATAATAATTGAAAATATATAAATAGCAAAGGAAAAGAATTAGATAATTAGATAATTAAAAAACGTCCAATCATATAATGCCACAAGAAAATTAACATTTTGCAGCATACTTTTCCCTACAAAACATTATTTCATGACATAAATAATTGTTGTCACTAAAAATTAATTTTAACAGTAATATTATAATAAGTATTAAAAAAAATCACTACCACTATGGCTTTTAAGGATAAATTTAAAAAACATCACCGAAGCTTTTTATAACTAACTTACAGCGACTTAGTTATAACAAAGTGCTGGTATACACCAATAGGTACAATGACAAGTTCGCTAAAAGTTAATTTCCATGTTGTGTAATTAAAAAAAGGAAAAGAAAAGTATGGTAAAAAAAATTAATGTCATGCACACAGATAGTAAAGAATATTTCAGACTTTGAATGAACATTAATTATATAAAATTTATATTACTCAAATATACTATATATATGAGAAATATTTCAGTGCATACACCTGCATCGTAAGTTAAGGTGCAGTTGCCTGACAATGGGCCTAATATGTTCATAAAATTATAATATACTCCACCTATTATATTTAAAGTTATGTATTCTATTACCATACCAATTTTCATCCAAATTGGATATATGTATGGACCCCATCTAAAAATAGTACAAATTCAACATAATAAAATAATTTGATGTAAATAACAATTTTAAAGTTGTTTATTGAACATATAAATCATTTCTTACATAATTTATATATGGATGAATAATTGTATACAGTATCATCAGTACATTTAAGTATAAGTGAGGCCCATTTTGGGCCAAATGCACTGTAAGTTATGGTGCAAGCAACTGCAATGTAACATATCTCATATATGTAACATGTACTTAAATATAACATATCTCATGTATATATGTATATACATGGGCTCCACTTTTATGTAACCAGGCTACATAGAAGTGGTCCTGTGTAATTCTTTAATTTTTAAGATATTGATGATTGATTTAAAATTCGATCTATTTATTATATTTAATATTACTCGTTTATTTTGGAGACCGAGTTTGTTCCAAATCAAGTATGTGCGCATGGGCCACATTTGCTCAAAAGTATATGTATTCATATGTAAATTATGAAAAATACTTAGATCTATTCACACATGAACTTGAATGTAATAATACTTTACAGAATCATTTATCCATATAGTACTGATATTTTAGATAGTTTAAATGTTAAAAAACTATTTTAAAATTAATATTTTGGTATTGAACTATTTTAGTACATTGATTTTACACCTTTATAGATAAAATTCATATACAATGAAATTCAAAAAATAAAAAAGTTTCTAAGATACTAAAAATGATGCTAAATATAATTGATGGAACGAGTTTTTCATCAATCATCAAGATTTTAAATACAAAGAAAATTACATAGAAAAGGAATTTCATTAAAGCGAAACTGTGTATCTATATATACAAAGGTCTGATCACATACGATGCATTACAACTTCAACTGTGCGATGTTTGCATCTCAGCCACTCATTTAACCAAACTACCTTGAGCCGTTGGATGACTTATTAAATGCAACTGCAAAAGACAGTTGCAAATGCTGACTATAGTCAACTAGGGAGCTGACATGGCCCTAGCTTCAATTAATGTGAATGTAGTGGAGTTAATGCATGGCTTTGTTAAACAAAACAAAAAAAAGGCAATTCCATGACTGGCAATCCAAACGGATGCTACGTTTGGTGGATCCAGTGGAGAGAAAGCTGACCATTTGGAGTGAAGTTGCTACATATTTTTAGGCTACACAGAAAGGCGGAGAGAAATCTAAGCACACAGACGAACCAAGCAACATCGTATAACAACCTCCATTAACGTATACGTGGTATTTCCAAATAAGATTTTTTTTGCTCATTGTTGCTACATTAAGATTTGTTTATGGAATTAGAATGAACCTTGTTGGCATTATAATATCATTTATTTAATTTACACAATATCCCTACACCTTCTAATACGATTGTCATGAATCAGTTCTAGATTTGTTTAGATATATACATAAATATTAACAGGTGGGAAAGAGAGGAAGATGTGAACGTGAGACATAGACATAAAGAGGAGTGGTATTCGATAAAGAGAGTCTGCTATTGAGAAAATGTTTGTATTTGGCATGTGGATACCGTGGAGGAAATAGCCGCTCTAATCTATATTCTCTACCACATTGAAGACCCCAATGCAATCGTATATTTCTTTTTCTGTTTTTCTTTTATTTTTTAATTATAATAATAATCGATATAAGTTATTGACTGGATGATAAAATGGCTAACAGGAGTACATACAAAATATCAAGTAAAAAGTTTAGGCGTTGACGTTATGTAAAAACCAAGATGAAAGAAAGTTGCATGCTATTCAATTATTGACTATATTATTGCCCAATATAGTCAATATTTTTATATTTTTTAAATGTATGATGTGATATTGCTATGCTAATTTTTTAAAAATATTTTTGTTGTTGTAGATCAGTTGTTCTTACCTGCAGCATGGATGATCTTGTGCAAGAAGACAATATGGAGCATAGTGATGATGAATATGATGTGGGTTTAGCGGCCGAAGTTGAAGGAGGTGGTGACACTGATGAAGCAGGAATTAGTATGGGGACCTTTGTTCCAGATGTACTACCTAAAGTGAAGCCAAGTGTCGGCCAAGAATTTCCTATCGTTGAGGATGCATATAAGTTTTACAACACGTATGTTTTTACTGTGGTTTCAGTATCAGAAAAGATCAACTATTGAAATCAAAGTCGGGTGAGATTTCTCGACGTTTGTTCTTATGTTTGAGAGTTGGAATGCGGAAAGTAACAAAGGTAATGAAATGTGATAAAAGAAAGTCTCGTGAGCACACTCGTTGCGATTATCTGGCAAGGATCGCTATTCTACTTCAAAAGGAAAAAAATACTTTTCAAGTTACTCACTTTGAAGAGGCTCATAACCATCCACTTTTTACACCAACAAAGACTCATTATCTACGTTCTTATCGAAGTGTGAAAGAAGATCATTTTAATATGATTCCTAGTATGAAAGCTTTTGCCATTCATGTGTCAAGATCCATTCATTTTTTGTCATCAGATTTAGGAGGATATTCTGAGCTTGGGTACATAAAAAAGGATATTATGAATGCATTATCGAAGAAGTGGCAAGTTATGCATGGGATTGATGATGATGCACTATTAAGTTTCTTCCAAACAAAGAACAAGGATGATTAGAACTTCACGTATGAGATACGTGTGGATGAGAATATGTGAATGTTATCTTGTTTTTGGGTGGATGGAGCATCAAAGGTGGATTAAATGACATTCAATGATATTATTTCTTTTGACACAACTTATAAAACAAATGAGTATAATATGCCTTTTGCACCTTTTATAAGTGTCAACCACCATATGCAGACCGTGTTATTAGGTGCAGGCTTACTTTGTGGCAAAACTATTGAGACTTCGAGTTGTTATTCTCAATGTGACTAGATGCGATGGGTGGTGTTCAACCTAAGGCAATTGTAACTGATCAAGATGCAGCGCTGTGACACACAATTGCTGAAGTATTTTCGAACACACGCTACTGACTATGCTTTTGGCATATTACCAAAAAATTTCTCGAGAAGTTGTCTCATATCTGTAGCAAGCACCCAACGTTCAAGACAAAGTGGGGTCAATGCTTATATCATTCACAGAGTGTCGTATAGTTTGAGAGTGCTTAGATGAAGATGATAGATAAGTTGATCTACATGCAAACTCTTGCCAACAAAATTTGTATAATATACAAGAGAAATGGGTTCTCGTGTTCACTAGATCCATATTCACAGCCGGCATGAGGACGACAAATAGAAGTGAAAGTGTGAATGCATTGTTTGATAATTTTGCAAATCATAAATCCAGCTTACTCGATATTGCAAATGGCTATGAAAAAGCTACTCAAAGGTGTCGTGAAGATGAGAATCATACAGATTTTGATACATTACACAGGGCAATAGTATTGAAGACGTAGCGGAGTATGGAAGCAAATATGGGAAAGGTATATAGCTTGAAATCATTTTATAAGTTTCAAGAAGAGTTGGTCAACAACACTTATTTCTAGGTTGAAAAGATCATGGAAGAGAATGTTGTAGAGTTATGGTAAGTTTATAGACTTGAAGAAAAGGATAAACGTAAAAGGAAGACTGTATCGTGGACTGCGAATGAGGTAAATGCATCATGCTCCTGAGAGAAGTTTGAATTTTTCTGGTTTCCATGCAAATATATTTACTATATTCTGTTTCAAGTAGATTATAAAAATGTTTCATCACTACATTTTTCTTGGATGGACAAGAGATGCCAAAAGTCAATTTAGGCATCCATCACATTCTTCATCACATGATGCAAAACAAAGTCTTATAATACACCACCATCTTTTTAGTAAGTCCTTGGCCTTTCTTAAACGCGAAGCATTGCGAAGTTTCTCCATACATGAAATTGTGAAGTCACGTTTAGATCGGGCATCCATGGAAGTGAATGAAGTTATTGAACAAGAGAGGCTAGAGGTTGTAATGAATGAGAAAAATGGTGGTGTTAGGATTTCCCTAGAGGCTAAAGCTGGCAACAATAATGCAGAAGATAATATAGAAAATGGTCTAAACGTTGGTCAGCTCACAACCCAAAGTTCTCAAATAAATAGCATAGGGGTCCCTGGCAAGAACTTATACAAAGCAAGGTCATCTAAATGTTTCAAAAGTCCTATTGAGTTGCCCACTTCTGGAAGAAGACTTTGTCATGGATGCAAAAAGTGGGTCATTGGGCATGATCTGTCAATGCTCCTAACAGAGGCGAGGGGCGAGGCAGAAGAGGTAGAATATTTTTTTGTCATATGATGTATATAGATTTAGAAATGTTCATGTTGTAATGTAAGTATTTGTTCTAAATGTTGAGCTACATAGGTGGCGGCCAAATATGAATGAAATCTCTCATTGAATTTGTGGTTTAACTATCTATAGGTGAGTTGTTATATAGAAGACTTAAAAAGTTTTACACAAATACACTGCTCAATTCTACGTTGATACAATGAAGTTAGTTGCTCTCGCTGTTCATTTCTTCTCTTTTTATTAGGTACAATCAATGGATGTTGCTTCTTATGATGCTTACATTGCAAGGTGGCTTCAGATAGCTTGTAATAATATTTTTGTTATCTTTAAAGAGGAAGGTTGAACTATACTTGGCTTTAGATAGTTTGTAACAATATTAGATAATTTGTAACAATACTTTTGTTATGCTCATACCAAACTTCAGATATTACTTGACTTGATTTCTATGAATTCACAATTTCAATTTATATAATGTTAAGCTCAGCAAATTTATTCTAATGGGACTTGTGATCATATTGTGTTTTCATGTATGCATTGGCTATGTTGTGCAGGCAAAACACAACATTCAAATTCACTTGATTCTTATATATGTTCAGTTAAAATTGTTTCAAGTGATATGAAAAAAACGGTTCAACTATGCTCCGTTTTTCTATCCAAAAAAATATGATTTGTTTCATAAAATCTATTTCGTATGTCAAATTGTTTGTAAAGATGATAAAAAATTGCCTTTTTGGATTTTTTGGAAAGGAATATTTGTATATAGAATTTTCGCGTGTAAAGATGTCTCAAAAGTGAAAGAGTTCCGTGCATGGAAATGCACATTTGACCACCCAATTTAATGGTTTCTCATCAGGCATAAAATGAGACCATCAATCATGCAAGTTCGTCCATTTGCAGTATTGCATATCGCCAGAGAAAGATAATTAGCCATTTTGCCTAGCTATTGATAGTCAGTCAAACAAACCAAAAAATAAAAAAAGGCAATCCTTTCCCCTCACATTCTTTTCTATTTAGATAGTTCTTGCATTTAATGTACTAACCATATGCAATGCAAACGACTGATTTATATAACAACCATACGTAACCATTATAAAACATATCCATCTGTAACATAAATCTTTCATATCCAAGCATGTCTAAGAAAATAAAAAAATTATAACATATCATACACATTCTACTACTGAAGTGAGAGCATGACTACACTTTTCTCTCAACAATTCATTCTCATGGTGTTAAAGGTTGACACCATTGTTTCAAATTCAACTTTCTCTCTAAGTACTTCAATCTCTCTTCTTGAAAGAGTAAGTTCATGTTTTAAAAGCTCTATCTCTCTCTTCAAATTATTCACTTTTGAAACTAAGCCACAAGTGCATAACTCTTACTCATTCTGCGCCCTAGACAAATTATATTCATCAACCCAGCAAAAGTAATTGAATCTTGTTGATCCCTGCATGTACAATTTTTAATTCGACTCAAATATAATGCATTGAACTAAAAATTTAAACACTCAAAATTCATAAATAACTTACTTTCATTGGGCATCGATAAAACCACCTACCTGGATTTTCTACAGTCTTAGATTTGAACAGGTCACATATGCCTTGACCACATGGACAAGGAACACTTTCATACCGGTTGCACAAATCTAATCTAAAATTTTAACAAGTGAACATAAAAATATTTAAAAAGAAATTCTCAAATAATTTAATTAACAATCAACAATTGAATTTTAAATGAGCAAGCTTGTAGCCAATCTCACATTACAAAAGCAATTCAAATAACAATCCTCGCTTTCATTAGGCTTGGGGAAGTATATACACAACGTAAATGTGCTAGCAACTTACCTTATTTGTATCTACACAACATAAATGTGTTAGCAACTTGGCAATATGATACTAGTCAGTATGAAGTCTTAATAGTATGAAGGACATGAAGATTTCATTATTTGTTCCTCTCTTTTTTTTATGAGAGGCCTGAGAGACCAACCATCAAGCCCAAGCCCTGAACCCCACAGATGATGCGAGGGTCATGGAACCATCCCGCACTTCATTAACAGATGAAGAATCATAATACAAAATTTTTCTATACTATGTGCTAGGGAACTCATTCACAACATGTCCTGATCAATATTCCTAGTAGGGAAATCGGTAAAGGCATGGCCAACAACATTCCCATCACTAAGAACATGAGAGAAGTTACAAGACTCAAGTATTACAACCATATTTCTAATTCTAGCAACCAAGAAAGCTAAAGTGGAGAGGACCCATGCTTTTACAACCACAGAACAAAATGCATTATGACCAAAAATCCAGTCCACTTGCATTTTTCTTCAAAAAAAAAAAAAAAGGTCGGGTAAATCCATGTAGTTTAACTTCCGTTCGGGTTATTGGTCAAAAAATCAATTTTGAGAATCCAGTTTCTAAATCCACTGTGATTTTTGTTCAAAATAAAATTTCTGAGAATAACATCCTACCCTTGTAACAGCATTGTGATTTTTGGGTGAGCTTTTTTCTTCCCCGAATTTCCGATCACAAGAGCTGCTGATTTTTTTACCAATTTTTTCTCCCCCTCCAGCCACAAGGTGTTCCCTCTCTCCTAATTTCATATCATTTCTGCTCCTACAAAGCACACTGCAACACGATAGTCAAAAGCATCTACAACCTGCAACAACTAGGAAAGCTAAACATTGTAGCTAACTTTTGCAGGTGCATTTAATAAGCCATCCAAAGGCTCAAGGCAGCTTGGTTAAATGAGTGGCTGAGATGCAAACATCTCACGTAGTTGAAGTTGTGATGCATCGTATGTGATCAGCCCTATATATATATATATATATATATATATATATATTTAGGTGCAACATGTTGCATCGGAATTTTTGGTGCAACATTGCTGAAATGGGTCTCACATGATCATCAAATCATAATCTACTCTACCAATTGTATTTAGAATAATACATTCTATTACCATACCAATTTTCATCCCGATCACATATGTATATGGGCCCAATCCGAAAATGGTGCAAATTCAACATAATAAAATAGTTTGATATAAATAACAACTTTAAAGTGGTTTTTTAACATATAAACCATTTGCTATAAAATTTATATATAGATAAATAATTGTATAAAGTTTCATTGCATTCTAATTTGTGTGGATCAAATGTACCGCTGTTTCGGCTCCTATATATGTATATATAAGAGCATTACATTTGCCCAAAAATGTACTCTACACATATTAAAATAGAATGAAATTATACAATCATTTATCCATATATAAAGTTTATAGAAAATGATTTTATATTGAAAAAGCCACTATAAAGTTGTTATTTACATGAAACCATTTTATTATGTTGAATTTGTACCATTTTCAGATGAGGCCCATGCACATATCCGATTGGGATGAAAATTAGTATGGTAATAAAATACATGATTCTAAATACAATAGGTAGAGTAGATTATAATTTTATAATCATGTGAGGCTTCACTGCACCATAATTACAGTGCAGTTACCTCAAATTGTACCCCACATGATTATAAAATTATAATCTAAGCCACCTATTGCATTTAGAATTATGTATTTTCATTACCATACTAATTTTCATTTCAATCGGATGTATATAGGCCTCATTTGAAAATTGTACAAATTTAACATAATAAAATAGTTTGATATAAATAACAACTTTATAATGACAATTTTCTATAAAATGTATACATGGATAAATGATTGTATTAAGTATCAATACATTTAATGACATTTGGTGCCCATTTTAGGCTAAATGTACCATTAATTATATTGCAGTTTCACTGCACAAGAAAGCTTATATGTATGTATGTATGTATGTATAAGGGGCTGACAACATGCACCCGGGTGCATTTCACCCATTTTTTAATATTTTTCTAAAAATATTTTATACGATTGTTAATTTAGGTGTGTTAGATTAATAATTGTATAAAAAAATTTTAAAAAATATAAAAAAAATAAGATTTTGCACTTGGGTGCACCGAAGCTAAGCGCACCCAGGTACACTATATCATGGTCCATATATATATTAATATATATGAGTTCGGCTTCTATATATCCGGATGTACCAATTCACTTCGGTACTCTTATTTAGTTTAGGCCATATTTTGATGATTTTGTTAAATCCAATCTATCCATTATATTTAGCACCAATTATTTTATTTAGATACCAAAAATTATCTCAATTCATAACTTTCATCATTCTCAAAATTAACAATCACTTAAGAGTGAATTTAAAGCCATTAAAAATAATTTTTTTATTATAAGGACTCATGAGATCTCAATTTAATATATAAGACATTTACAATATTCATCCTACTTAGATAAATGATTCTATAAAATTTTATAATATTATAAAACTATTATATATGGATTCAAGTGATTTTCTAAATTTGTACATAATTTTATACATTTTTAGTAGATTTGACATACACATACATCCAATTGATATGATTTTTTGGTACCTAAATAAAATAAATAATTCTAAATACAATGGATCAAATGGATCTAACAAAATCATTAAAATAGAGCCTAAACTAGATGAGAGTATCGAAGTGAATTGGTACATCCAGATGCATAGAAGCTAGACTATATATATATATATATATCGGTCTTGCTTCTATGTAACCGGGTTACATAGAAGCTTGTTACATAGAAGCGGACTTATATAACCCCTTAAAAATCTAAGATTTTGATCCTTAATGAAAAATTTAATCCATTCATTTTATTTAACATCATTTGTTAATCTAGAAAACGAAGTTTCATCCCAATCAAGTATGTTTATGGGTCACATTTGTTCAAAAAAATATATATTCATGTGTAAATTATGAAAAATGCTTATATCTATTTACACATGTATTAGAATGTAATAACACTTTATAAAATCATTTATTCACATAGAAATGATATTTTGGACGGTATAGATGTCAAAAATACTACTTTAAAATTGATATTTTAGCATTTTTTTATAATTTACGCATAAATATATACATTTTTTAACAAATGTGGCCCATAAACATACTTGATTGGGATAAAACTTAATCTCTTAGTAAACAAATGATGTTAAATATAATAAATGAAATAGGTTTTTCATCAAAGATAAAAATCATAGATTTTGAAGAGGTTACATAAGGATACTTCTATGTAACCGGTTACATAGAAGCGGAACTATATATATATAAGGTGTGATGATAAATGATATATCGTTTCCATTCGGTTGGTGCGATATGCGCATCCTTGCCGTCCATATTTTTGAGCGCCTATTAGCTGTTGGATGACGCCTTGAGTTTCTTGCAACTTTGAGCACATGCATTTAATGCATGTCATCCCATTTTTACTGCTGCATATCTCAGTGTATTTAATGCAATTTGGCTACTAATGTAATGAAGAGAGAGAACCATGGATGGAATGCATTCCTGTTAACAGCGTAACGAGGAGAGAGAATCTAAGGAGGGAATGCATTCTCGCCAGCTGCTTGAGTTTGAAAAATAAAAAGAATAGAACTGCATGGCATGCGAGATCAAGGTGAAGAAATCTCCCGAAAAAATTCATGGCTAAGAAAATTTATTTGATATTCCAGCTATCCGTCTAAATCTTACAGAAGAGAGATCACATCCCTGTTATCATAGAATCCTATTTATTTCATGCAAAGCTTTCAACAACTATTTCATAAAATCCTAATCGGTATTTTTTCCATTCGAATAGAATTATCCTGTTTTAACAACACATTTCAACTCATTTATTAAGCCTAGAATATTGGAGGATAAGAACCCATGATTTTAATGTCTTGCCTATTTCAACAACACATTTCAACTCATTTATCGAGCTTGGAATATTGGAAGTTCTTCTTATTTTAATGCTTTGCAAGTAAGATGATATTATTCTTGTTTTTTTCCCACGATTCAGTGTCAAGGTATGCTTAGCTTGAGATATTTGTGTTTTTGGTGATCTCTATCCAAATACGAATTCCGTGTAGTTATTAGTATGTAGGATCCATGTGTAATTAGCATACATCTAACATATGACTTGGTGGTAGTAATTCTAATTAGTGCATGATAGTGTGGCTTTTGAATTCAGAATGTTATTCTTGTCTATTTCTACCTCTGCAATTTTGCAAGTTTCTAAGTGAATGATGTGATATTATTATGCTAATTTTTTACTATATTTTGATAGTTGTGGATCACTTTTTTCTATTTATATTTGGATGATTATGTGCAATAAGACAATGTGGTCCATATCAATGATCAATATAATGAGGGTTTAGAAGCCGAAGTTGAAGGAGGTCGTGACACAGTGACACATAGGTTATCGTGGGGACATTTGTTCCAAATATACCACCAGAAGTAAAGCCAAGCGTTGACTAGGAATTTGCTACTACTAAAGATGCATTTAAGTTTTACAACACTTATGCCTTTTACTCCAGATTTAGTATCAAAAAAGATCAATAAGTCAAGTCAAAGTCGGGTGAGGTTTCTCGGCTTTTGTTCTTATGTTCAAGAGTTGGCATGTGGAAAGACTCAAAAGTAATAGAATGTGCTAAAAAGAAGTATCATGAGAAAACTCATTGTGGATGTCTAGTAAGAATTGTTGTTCTACTTCGGAAGGAAAAAAGTAATTTTCAAGTCGCTCATTTTGAAGAGTCATAATCATCCAGTTTTTACACCGATGAAGACTCATTATCTGCATTCACATAGAAATGTGACAGAAGATCATTTTAATATGATTACATTCATGTGTCAAGATCCATCCATTTGCATCATTCGATTTAGGAGGATATTCTGAGCTCGGGTATACAAAAAGAGATTAGGAATGCATTATCAAAGAAACGACGAGCTATACATGGGACTGATGTTGATGAACTACTGAGTTTTTCCAGTTGAAGAACAAAGATGATGCAGACTTCATGTATGAGATAAGTGTGGATGAGAATATGCAAATGTTATCTTGCCTTTGGGTGGATAGGGCATCAAAGGATGATTACATGGCATTCAATGATATTATTTCTTTTGATACAACTTACAAGACAAATGAGTATGATATGCCTTTCACACCTTTTGTAGGTATCAACCACCATATGCAGACTGTATTATTAGGTGCAGGCTTGCTTTGTGGTGAACTATTGATGACTTCAAGTGGTTATTTTCATCATGGTTAGATGTGATGGATGGTATACTTTTACGGGCAATTATAACTGATCAAGATGTAGTAATGGGAAATGCAATTGCTAAAATTTTTCAAAAACTCACCACCTGCTATGTTTCTAGCATATTACCAAAAAAAATTTCGAGAAATTGTCTCATGTCTATAGGAAGCACCCATTGTTCAAGAAAAAATGGGATCCATGCCTATATCATTCACAAAATATTGCAAAGTTCACATGTGCTTGGATGAAGATGATAGATGAGTTTGATTTACATGAGAACTCGTGGTTATGCAATTTGTATAATATAAGAGAGAAATGGGTTCTTTTGTTCACAAGATCTATATTCATATCAGGTATGAGAACTACAAATCAAAGTGAAAGTGTTAATGCATTATTTGATAATTTTGCGAGTCATAAATCTAGCTTACTAGATTTCGCAAATGGTTATAAAAAAGCTACTCAAAAGCGTCGTGAAGATGAGAATCATGCAGATTTTGATACACTACATGGAGCAATAGGACTCAAGAAGAAGTGGAGTATGGAAGTAGATATGGCAAAGTGTATACCTTAAAATCATTTTTTAAGTTTCAAGAACAGTTAGTGAATAACACTTATTTTTGGGCTGAGAAGATCACGGAAGAGGATGTCGTAGAGTTGTGACAAGTATACAAACATGAAGAAAATGAAGAAAGTAAGGGGAAAACTGTATCATGGTTTGTAGATGAGTCAAAAGCATCATGTTCTAGTGAGAAGTTTGCATTTATTGGGTTTTTATGCAAGCATATATTTATTGTATTTCACTTCAAGAAGATTATAAAAATGCCAATTGAATACATTCTTCCTTGATGGACATGAGATGCTAAAAGTCAATCCAAGCAGCCTTGGGAGTTTATGATACAATCAAAGTAATTTGTGGCGCCCCAGCCTGAGCGTCACAACATTACTCCAAGACCTTATCGATTGGTAAACATGATCAGGATTGTTGCCCTGTCACATGAAAGACTTTATTGAATATTTATCCACTTAAACTTAACTCTTTTGGAGTTTATACCATTTACATATTCTAAATTCCATCAAATGCCTTTTTAGGTCATTATAACATTTGAATATACACCTCTTATATCATAGACTTCATGCTCCTTCATAATATGATTAAACATACCTTAACATTGGACCATACAAATTTTTCGCCATCCATAGTCGTAAAACATAACATGATTCATATACATTATCAAAATAATTTTTTAGGAACATCATACAACCATTCATACATAAAGTCATATACAGGTATTCATAAGAATTCATTCATTCTTGAATCTCCACCTGTGCTCCTTGTCTTCTTCTTCCTTTCACCTGTCTTTGGGTTTGGAAAACAAAACATGGGTCGAAAATCAATAAGCAAGCTATAGATTTTCAGGCAATTCATTTTGAAGGCAACACTGTTTAAAAGCATTTCTTTCAATTCAGTAGAAGACACTTAGCAAGTGATCAACTACCAATTGGAATAGAAACTTTTTCATAAACCATTTATGGAAAGCATTTATGTAAACCTAATTTTTAGGCATTTCATAAACATTGGATGTGCAAATGAATCATTTTCATTCATGACATAATCTTTCATATGAGGGTACACTAGCTCAGGGAACATACTTTCATAACATGATCCTTTCCATCCTTGGCGCCGGACCTTCCGACTTGGCAACGTCAAGGGCAGACTCCCTGTTCTGCTTTCTGCCTTGACTAGCTTACTTGATTTCCATTCCATACATGACTTTTAGTTATCCCGGCATTATATACCTCTTACACATAGCAACTTGTCATTTTCATACAGAAAATTCTTTGCATCATCCACTTAAACATCATATCAACGGAACATCATTTTTCATCAACATTTAATAAAACATAACATAAAATATTTATCATAATTGACATTATATTTCAACACATATTGAACTAAGAAATGACCATCCTTAAATAATTTGGAAATAATTCATCAATCAATTGCAAAAATGGTTCGAAACATTTAGAACATCATTTGCAACCATTTTATCATATTTGATAAAACAAAAAATATTTAGAAAATTGCTCGCTTACCTGCTTCGCCTTAGCTTTCTGTATCTACTTTTTCTTTGTCTTTTCCTATACGCATAAGAATGACATTGCATTCATAACATTTCATTTTCTTGCATACACTTAGTTTTCCAACCTATAATCCATTTACAAACATAACCAACTTGAATTCTAAGTCGGGTATACATACATCGCACTCACTTGTGCATCATACCATCATTCTATAACATGTTCTAAACCCGTAGATATGGTATTCATTCATATACATAAAAATTATCCATAAATCATCATATGGAGGTTTATTACCTTTAATTTATCATTTATCATTTATTTTCCACTTTTTCTACGTCGATGCTCATTTTAAGCATAGAATTGACATCTTAGGCTTCATAATTAAATCTCAAAATTTGAAATAATCAATAATCATCCATACAGCAACATACTTATTCATTTCATCATATATTCATCCATTTTTACAATTTAGCAATTCATATATGTCATTTATCACTTTTTCATGTTTAGTCTTCCACACACACCCATCTTACAACACATAACTTATGTATTTCTTAAAATTTCTCAAATCAGCAACTTGTATCCTTTTCAGCATGATTAAACTTATTAATTAACATATAATTTAGGGTCCAATTTTGAAATTTTAATTCATTCATCATTGGGTTCCAAATAGTCATGTTAGGACCCATTTTTCATCATTCCAACGCCACTTTCAACACTTAAATCTTAATAGATTTTTAAGCTATAACTTTTAGAAACTAAACATGATTTTCTTATCCTAAATTTAGGGTATTATCACATATTAAAAATTCATAATTTAGTTATTTCCAAAACAGCAACACTTTAAGCATGTAAGGTACTCCTTTTTACCCCGTTTTGACGTATCCATACTTATGTCCTTAAAAATCAGATTTATGGAAAAATTTTCTAAACCCTTTTAGACATTCAAAGTACTCTAATCCTAGGGTATTTTACCTTTCATAACATCCACAAATTAATTATTTACAAACAGTAACAAAATTCACATGTAAGGTACCCGTTTTGGCCCCGTTTGGACGTTCCATACATATACCCTAAAAAATCAGATTTATGGCAAACTCATCCAACCCACTTAAGACGTCCAAAGGGTCCTTAATTTAGGGTACTTTACCTTATAATTCATCCATAAATCATTTAAGCACTTCCTTGTGTCATTTTTAACATAAAAATAGAAAAATCGAATATTACATGAAACCTTGAGTTCCATTTTTGCTAAAATCATTAACAAATGACCAAATCAACATATGTAATTCAAAAGAACATGAATTACATCTTAATCATCATGCTTTAATCATACGGTAACTTGATTTAGGATTTTGAGAAATTCCAAGATAGATTTCTTCTCAAAATTCAACCCTAACATCCTTTTTAACTTTTTTGAACTCTTGATTTCATTTATACCTTTCAAAAATCATTTAATACCTTCATCAAGGCTTCATAACTCATCCTTTAAGAGTACATTATGAATCATATTCATGACCCATAATTTGAGAGAGGAAACTTAAGATTAAAGAATCCAAAACTTGAAGTATACTTACTTGAATCGAATCAAACTTGAATCCAAACTTTCCTATCTTGAATCCGTTTCTTTCCTCCCATTTTTTCTTCTCTTTTTCTCCTCTTTTTTCCCTCTTTTTCTTGCTGTATTGGGCACGTCCTTTTCTGCCTTGGTTTGGAGGTTTTTCCCCCTTAAACTCTCTCTTTCTCCAAATGGACATTCACTCGACTCCTTTTATAATTTTTTTCCACCTTGTGAAGCCCACTTTTTCCACATCTTATAAGGGTAATTTATTTTTCTCTTATCCCTTGATGTGTTGGCTAACTCATAACCAAGTAAAATATGCATTTTCCATTTATCAAAAATCATCAAATCAAGCTCATTTAAGAGCAACCTTGCTGTCCACTATTTGCAACGTCCATGAAACTTCCTCTTTAACGATTTTTGCCATGAAATTTTACATATTTAATTGCCCCATTACTTACCTTAGGTGCTTAGGTATTTTAGATGCATATTTGGCAATTTTTAAAAACTAAAAACCAAAAACCATGCATTTATCACCCATGGACGTCTCTTGTGTTGACACACATCCATGCCTCCATTTGAGCTACACTTAGGCCATTAAACACATGCATTTAAACCCTCACTTTTCCATGGATTTGAACCTTAAATAATTCCAAAAAATTCAGCTCCATTCACCTCCATTTGACACCTCTCATAGCATTAAACTAAGTCATTTAATCCACTTGCTTTAACATAAATGCTATGGTAGTCTATGATGCACAAAGCCAATGCTAGGCACCTTTTTTTGATTAAGCATATTTTCATGGTAATTAGCTTAATCCAATCCTTCCATACCATGAATTTCATAATTTTATTAAATCGTTTCAAGTTTCATCTCAAACCAACTTTTCTACATCAAGTTATGATCATTTGAAAATAACCTTAGAGTGTGAGATTGAAAATAAATAATTATCATCTTAATCCCATCACATTTTCCTTAATCGAATTCACGCATAAGGTTGAGCCCAAAGTCATAAGCTTATCTTTCAAATTTTATCTCATTTCGCTTTATAGGCATCAAGTTATGAATTTTCGACATTTTCCAACATAATTTTATAATTTCCATTCTAATTTTCATTAATCAAATCATGATAATTAAAATAATTATTCATGACTCATTAGTATTTTTCAATCCTCATTAAGCCCCTTAGTCATCTTGACTCACATTGGCTATGACAATTAATCTTAATCACTATTCTTAATCGTAACCTTAATTGCAAAATATCATTAAATTCTAGAAATTATAAATCATCCATAATTCATTTAAATAACACATGTATCATATTTATAAACCTTCTTGGGTCTAGGTATCACATCAACCAAACCAGATTAAAATTTTCTCTTTTCTTTCTACTCATATGATGTTTAATTTGTGATTGGTTAGGCTTTATATATGAAAGCCACGGGACTCAACTCAACATCTTCAAAAAGCCTGGATTCCAAGTGGAATTGCACCACTAGACCGGCTCTAGTATAAATCATGTAAAAAAGAGCATTTGCTTTAACACTATTTCCTTCCTTTCTAATTTTAAGTGAATAGATAGTTTTAAAAAAATTTTAAGTGAATAGTTGCATGTGGTATTGGACATTTCCAAACCAATGAAACATCACTTGGAAAAAAATAAGAACAAATGATTGATGTTCAAAACAACCATGTCCAACAAATAAGAAGATAGCAATACATACATATAAGTAATTAAGTGGTTTTCTCAGGACCCTGGTTCAATGCACCCGGGTGTACTTCACCCCTTTTTTCTTATTTATTTTTGAAAATTTTTTTACACGATTGTTAATCTAAGTGTATTTAACATATGTATAAATTTTTATAATTTTTGGAGATTTTTAGATATTTTTTTTGAATTTTTTAAAATCAGTGGCATTTTTAGTAATTTTAAATTACTAAAAATGCCACTGATTTTAAAAAAATCCGAAAAAATATCTAAAAATATTTAAAAATGGTAAAAATTTATACACATGTTAAATAGACTTAGATTAACATTTTTATAAAAAAAAGTTTCAAAAAAAATTTAAAAAAATGAGTAAAGTACACCCGGGTGCATTGAACCAGGGTCCGTTTTCTCAACGATTCATTCTCACATTATCAAAAGTCAATACCATTGACTCAAATTCAGCTCTTTCATTCAATAATTCAATCTCTCATCTTGAAAGTGCAAGCTCTTGTTTTAAAAGCTCTATCTCCTGCTTTAAATTCTTCACTTCCACAGCTAGACCAAAAGTGCAGTCTTCTTGCTCATAACACATCCTCAATAAATTACATTCTTCAACCCAACAAAAGTAATTGCATTTTGTTGCTCCGCGTGATGTTGAAATTTTAATTTAGCTCGGATATAATGTATTGAACTACAAATTAAAATACATGAAATTTATAAAATCCTCTACCTGGGTTCCGTGCAGTGCTTGATTGGTGTACATAACATAAGCCTTGACCACATGGACATAACACACTTTCTTGCGGTTCAAAGAAAACGCCATTTCCGCAATTGTAATCTACAATTTCTACATAAGCATATATATTCAAAAATAGTATCATTATAATCCATTTACATTTTTACATTATAATATAGTTAAAATATAAATGCTAAAAAAGTTTAATTATAAAAAAAATCAAAAGACGTGTAAATAAATGATTAAAATATCAGTTTCTATAAAAAATATAGGGCTAACGGTCATCAAAAGAGATGTAAACAAATAATTAAAATAATAATTTTTATAATTGATCTGTAGGGCTAATAGTCAACAAAACACATGTAAATAAATTATTAGAATATCAATTTCAAAAAAATATCTAAGGCTAACAGTCATCAAAACACATGTAAATATATGATTAAAATATCAATTTTCATAAAAAAAAAATACTAAGGGCTAACGGTCATGAAAACACATGTGAAAAACGATTATAATATCAATTTTTATAAAATATATTTAACAATAATCAAAAGACATGTAAGGGATTGGCGGAAACTCCCTGTTTTTAGCACATTTTTGCTTAAGCGAATTCTCATCTTGGATGAAAAATACCAACTACATTTGGCTTTTGTTCATCTAGCCCAACTTAGTGGCTAGCGGATCCACCACACATAACTACCATCACAAAGCATGAAATCAAAACAATAGATAGTTGAAATTAGAGCGGATACAGCTCTGCTTGGATGATGAAGTCCATGGAGCTTTTATTGTCAAGAGTTGCACAACTCTAGTTAGACTGTTTGCCAAGAGCAAAGGAGAGAGAATTCAAGATTAAAATTTTGAAGAAAACTTGAGGTGGAGAAGAATCAAATAATTTCTCTCTGCAACTAGCAACAAGAACCTTACCCAAATGTAATAGGAATTTCTTACTCCACTGTGTATATTCTTGTCGCCTTTATGTATTCTCTCCCAAGCGAGAATGCGGGCATAATAAATAACCCGTTCCAATCCAATGACTCTAGGTTGCAGAAGATCAAGCATCTTGAGCGCACCTCTGGTTTTCAATTTTCTACATGCTATTCTCATCCCCACGATTCTACCTACTACATTTAATCAGTTGTCTACTTTCTGTTGCATGGAACAGGCTTCTATCTTGTCTATTGAGCGCAGTCAGACTGAATCCAACGGCGAATAGGCGCTCAAAAATATGGATGACAAGGAATGGACCCCACATGATGATAAAATCATAATCTACTTCACCCAATATATTTAGAATAATGTATTCTATTGTCATATCAATTTTCATCATAATCAGATATGTGTATGGACCCCATCTAAATTAGTACAATTTTGACGTAATAAAATAGTTTGATATAAATAACAACTTTAAAGTGATTTTTTCAACAAGTAAATCATTTGCTATAAAATTTATAGATAGATAAATGATTGTATAAAGTTTCATTGCACTTTAATATGTACGGGGCCTTTTTACGCAAATGTACCGCTGTTCCAATGCAATGACACTGCACCAGAACAACTCCATGTAACCTCTTCAAAATCTAAGATTTTGATCTTGATAGAAAATCTAATCATTCATTGTATTTAACATCACTTATTTATCTAGGAGATTAAGTTTCATCCCAATCAAGTATGTTATGGAAAAAATTTGTTAGAAATTGTATATATTCATGAGTAAATTATGAAAAATGTTAAAATATCAATTTTAAAGTAGTATTTCGATATCTAAACTGTCTAAAATATCATTTCTATATGAATGAATGATTCTATAAAATATTATGACATTCTAATACATGTGTAAATAGATCTAAACATTTTTCATAATTTACACATGAATATGCATATTTTTAAACAAATATGGCCCGTAGACATACTTGATTGGGATAGAACTTAGTCTCCTGAATAAAAAAAATAAATATAAATACAATGAATGGATTAGATTTTCCATTAAGGATCAAAATCTTAGATTTTGAAGGAGTTATATGAGACTTATATATATATATGAGATATGTTCCTGTGCATTTGCTTGCATAGGAACTTATAGTACATTTGGTCTAAAATGATCCCCGCATGTACTTAAATATATTGCTATTTTATACAATTATTTATCTATATAAAAATTATATAGGAAATAGTTTACATGTTGAAAAGCAACTTTAAACTTATTATTTACATCAAACTATTTTATTACAAGAAATTTATACTATTTTTAGATGAGGTTCATACACATATCCAATTGGGTTTAAAATTTATATGGTGATAGAATACATAATTCTAAATAGAATGGGTGGAGTAAGTTATAATTTTATAATCATATAAGGCTTTATGGTGCAGTTGCCTACACTGGAATATATGTATCGCTCTCTCTATGAGAGAAAGAGAGAGTCTATCATGTACAGACGGACTATACCATAATTACAGTGTGATTCACTGCAAAATAGACCTTACACATATTAAAATATAATAATACTTTATATAATTATTTATCTATATAAAAATCATACATTGGACAGTTTAAATGTTGAAAATATCACTTTAAACTTGATATTTGCATTAAATTATTTTATTATATTGATTTTGTACCATTTTAAGATTGGACACATGCACATGTTGGATTTGGATAAAAATTGGTATACTAATAAAGTGCACAATTCTAAATACAATGGGTGAAATAGATTTCTCATTTATGATCAAGTTGACTCCATAGTGCATTGATTGCTCTAATTATGGTGTAGTCTGAATGCACTTAATTATTTTCCATACATGTATAAGGGCTGAGGCCCCGTGCACCTGTGCGCATTTAACCCTTTTTAATTTTTTTTAAAATTTTTTTATACAATTTTTAATCTAAGTATATTTAACATGTGTGTTAATTTTTACCATTTTTAGAGTATTTTAGATATTTTTTTATTTTTGAAAATTAGTGGTAAAATTACTTAAAATGCCACTATTTTTTAAAAATAAAAAATAAATATCTAAAATATTCCAAAAATGATAAAAATTGATACACATATTAAATATACTTAGATTAACAATTATATAAAAAAATTCAAAAAATAAAAAAATGGGTTAAAGTACCCAGGCGCACCTGGGTGTAGTGTGTCAATTCCCTATGTATGCGAATCTCTCTCCATATGTAATTCATAGCTAGAACATCGTTTTCCGCATATGATCCGCTATTTCACTGTTACAATAGGGTGCGGTGTTGAGAATTTATCCACTCGAGGATTCCGTCAGGCTCAGGTGTCCATTTATTATAAAAGGACATGTCCCGAGAGGAATTATAAGCCACTAAATTTGATAATCCAAATTCCCATTGTCTCCTCTTTCTCCCCACAATTACGTAAAAGGCACCATTTCTGCGTTACGCGTTTTGTCCAAGTGTCGAGCAGCCCATGGTCAAAGCATAGTGCCAGAGATACCTTCGATTTTTCTTTTGTAACCGCATAATAATAAGCTTTTTTCTTTTTTAACATTTCCAACTACATCATAACATCAAAATATTATCAAGAACATTCATATCCTCGTAACATAAAGGAAAATTTTGCTAACACCCTTACTATAGAGGGAAAATTGTAAACCCACAACATGGAATAATAATAAGCTTAGAGTTGAATAAAAGTTGCATGCAAATTGGATTGATTTATTCTAAAATCCAACCTATTTTTCGTAGGATTGGGTTGATACTTTTTAATTTCTTGGATTACTTATAATTAGTCTCATTAAAATAGTTATTTTATTAAGACTTTATGACATTTACTCAATTTTCTAACACTAGAAAAAACTATTTTTCAAGCAATTTAATTTGAGCCATATCATTAGGGGCGAATTAGTTGGTTCCAAATTTTGACATTGCAATTAGCCGTATTTACTTATTAGCAACCGATTAGCTAGTTAAGCAGTTTTTCCTAAAATTTTGCGCAATTTGCAAATATACCGACCTAGTTTGATCAAAATTGTAAATCTAACCACATATTTTTAAAAATTGCAAATAACCCCACATAGTTTAACCGTAATTGCAAATAACTCTTGTGTATTATAATGTTGATACTATATCGTCATGGCATAGGGTTATTTGCAATTATGGTTAAACTATATTGAGGTTATTTTTCAAAATTAAATATATCACTTAATTTCTAAAAAAGTAAATACACTTACATAGTTTGCATATTTTGCAAATATACTTATGTTATGATAATGTTATAATGGCGTGGGGATTATTTGCAATTATATTCAAACTATGTCAGGGTTATTTATAATTTCTGAAGCTATGTGTGTATATTTACAATTTTGATAATACGAAGTAGGTATATGCGCAAATTACCTTAAAAATTTTTACCTAGTCAAATATCTATTTTATTTTCTATTTCTTTCATCTTAACAAATCGTTTCCTTCATTTTCATTTTCTTTTTAAATTTTATTTTATTATATATTTTCTTTTTCCCAAAAGACTAATTTCTAAAAAAATGAAATAAAAATAGAATCGAAGTTATAAAATTGAGGTTAATTGTTAAGTGAATCAACTTAAAATATAATGAAAATAAGCTTTGGTTGCCTTCTTCTACTATGTACTTTCAAATACTTGTTTATGGATTAAAAATACATTAAATATAATTACTAGCAAATGAAATTAAATACCTTAGAATGTATTTTCTTATAGTGAACGACATCATAGTGAAAATTGATATAGTGAAAAATTTCGGCCTCTAGTGCCACGCTGCTAGCTAGCCAATTTGCCCAAAAAATCAAAATTCCATAATTTTCTTGTTAATCATTCACCAAATATTAGAGTTCCAAGATTGCAACTAATGAGTGTAGGGTAATGATTCAGAGCTGCTGGCAGCACTCCGCTATCCTTAACATTTTAATCAGGATTTTCGTGGTATTATGGCCTTAAAACTGCATCCAACAAACCCATTCCTCGTTTAATAAATTTCCAGCTGAAATAAACAACCGCGACCGGTCAATCCGGCCGGTCCAATCCATCTGTTTAATTAACAATATTGATACTAAATTACTAAACCCTCAACCGCGCGTAGTTAGTTAAGTTAATTAATTGCATGCGTGTATGGACTGTTTTATATATTCAGATTAGGAGTTTGGGAGCCTTAAAATAAAGATAGAAGTGGTTGTCGGTTCCAAAAATAAAGATGGACGTGGACATACGTACGTTGATCCCAGTCGTTGGAAGATGAGATTGTTTAGTCGTTTTTAAAGATGGCCGATGCCATATGGCTGTCAACTAGATTAGACTGTTTTTGAATGTAAACGTGTCCACTTTAAGTGGTCCACCTTCTCCCGCATATATAATATATATGACTAAATGTAGCAGATCATCATCTTCATATATAATATTCCAATTCCCAACAATATGCAACTTTCATCTTCCATGACATAAAAGGGCCACGTCAAGCCCACTTGTAAGCTGGTGCCATTATATCTTCCCAACATAATATGAGCTGACCTTTGAGATCAGGCTAGGATCGCTGGTGGGTCCCAAATTTTGTATGTGTATATATATGTATATAAAAATATTACTGTTCATGTGCAATCCATCTAAACCATCTAATGTATGTTTTTATATGGGTAAACAATTATATAAAGTTTCATTACATTTTAAATATGTGTGAGGGCCCATTTTACAGTGGATTGCATTGTAATTACGGTTCAGTCTATCTGCACAAGATGGGATCTCATATATGTATATGTAAATATATATACATATTAAAAATTATTCAAGTCCAGATTGACTACACTGTAATTATGGTGTAGACTGCCTCAAAATGAACTCCACATGTATTAAAATTAACATCAATCCCACCCATTGGCATTTAGAATTATTTATTGTGACAGCATATCAATTTTTATCAAATCTAACATGCGTATATGCTTCATCTTAAAATGGTACAAAATCAATAAAATAAAATAATTTAACTTAAATATCGTTTTCAAAGTAGTATTTTTAAGATCTAAACCGCCCAAAGTATGTTATTTATATGGATAAATAATTGTATATAATATTATTACATTCTAATATTTCTCATATATATATATATGCCTTAAATTCATTAGCAATTTAGCATTTGAAACTCCCATTAAAGTTTAACTCCTCATGTGGTGAATTAATGGTACGTTAGCTACGGATTTTAGTAAAGATATCTTAGTCTATCTTATTAGATTCGAGTACAAGGTATCTCATTCTCATCTGAGTGCGGACACATAATAAAAAGAGTGAACTGGTTGACGAAACAAAGATCAATGAATATGACAATTCTACTAATATTTACTTTGGCTTCTTGGTCCATTGTCTAATTGAAAAAAAAGATACACCTTTTTTATGATAGCTGAAAGTACGCATTATTTATTGTTTATCGAATTATATTCTAATAATATTCTTATATATGCCTCTCATGTTCTTGAGAATTTCGACACAAAGATGTCAGAATTAATTTTTGTTATATTAATTTTACATTTTTTTAAATGAGCATACAAATTTAATGCTTGATTTTGATGAAACTTAGTTTCTCTAGTTAAAGAAATAATTAAGCTTCAATGGATTAAAATTTTGTAAAGTTTCCTTAATTAAAGGAACCTCCCCCAATGTTCTTTACACCCCGAATTAAATGTCGCTACCATCTTGGCGAGATAATGGGCAATTCGATTCCCATTCCTTAAGACAGGGTGAAAGCTAATCTGGTAATGGATTAAGGATTTTAATGGCACTCATATGTAGAAGTATTTCACTTTAAATTATGATATCATGTTATATCACGTTATTTTTCATCCTTGCACTTCAAGTCGCTCCTCTCCTGCCCACCACTCTTTCCCCCATTAATGCCAAAGCGATATATGCTAAACGAGTCTTGTCTCTCTCTAAGCCCGAATGAAATTTGCACATACATACAAGTTGTCTCCATCTTCCATTCCCGGCATTTTTCTTGCTTATTTGTCCTATTTCATGCTGTACCAGTACATAGGCAATCCAAATGACAATCTGCCTCAACGGACTCCATTGGAGCTAGCGAGCATGCAAGAACAAAACGGTTGCAATTAAAGATGCCTTCAAAAGGATGCCTTCCAAGCATGAGACAAGCCACGAATCCAGCCAAAGGGGCTCACGCAGGGAGAGCGGTGAAGCACGTCCTCACGCCATGAACATGGTCCCCCGTATATAATCCCTTCACCCTCTTAAATCGACAATATGACAAAGGGCAAATATCGTCAAATCATCAATCCTCACACTAATCAAAATAGACACATCATATTACCCTCACGGACTAAAATACGGTATGATAGTTCCATCAAAGAAAAAAAGGGTATGATAATATTTTTTTTAAATTCAGATTCACATGCCAAGATGCTACAGGATGTGTCCCCGCGATCCACACTACAAGAAAAAACAGTTATGCGACAGGTTATACCTTTTGTGCAATGAAATCAAACTTCACCCGTATATTATTTATTACAAGTTTCCTGCATATAGATATTATAGTCGGCCCACGCATATAATATGACAAGTTTGCTACGTATAGATATTTAAACATGAAATCGCCACTTGGATGACCAAGTGACTAAATATGAATGTGTATAGAGTGTTAATAGGGTGGTCCAGAGTACAAAATTTGATAAAGCCAATGACCTTGTTATCTCTCCATGTAGTATAACTCTGTCATGTACTTAGTCCTCCAAAGCAGGTGACCCGATACAAAAAAAATTCTACACATAAAAACTATATATATTGCTAATTAATGGGAGAGGGTTTTATTGCGAAAGAAACCATCCATTCTATTTGTTATTGAGGCGTGATTTTCTCCAACTATTTGTAGCTTCTCAACATTACGACTTTTCAATCGTGTGCATCCATTTTAAGGGATCATGGACAGCCATTTGATCCCAACATTTAAGGCAGCTTAGAAAGCAACTTTGAAAAGCAAGCAACTAATGACAAGTAGCTATTGCTTCTATCATCTCTCCTCTATCAGATGAAAGGAAGAGGAACGCGGTAGTGCACGTGGGGGAGCAAACGTTGTAGAACTCCAACCTTCGGAATTGATTTTATCTGAATCCAGCAAAACCCACTATAAATCCAACGAAGACCCATCTTTCCATCGTCTACGTCGAGCCCCAACCCATGGGAAGCCTTCTCAGAAAAAAAAAGGAAGTAGGGGCATTGTGGTAATTTTACTGCGTCAGTATATTGTTTAAAAACGTGAGTAAGTTTGATTTTTTGATAAAATTTGTATTATATATATATATAATCTCAATCTATTCTATTCATTTGCTAGATCAACTACTAAAACATATGTAGACATAATTTTTCATTATTTGACAATTTTTAAAAATATTTCTGTACAAAAAATTATTTTTTAATAAGATTTCATTATAATTGGTAAAGCTCAAAAATATATTTTATATTAGGAGTTATGTTATATTATTTAAAGTTAATGTAATTAAGGTACTCTCAAAAATAACAATTTCATTTATTTTTTTGATTTTTTGAAAATTTATTAATATTTTTTTATTTTTCAAATATAATAGAATCTAACCGCATCTAACCACATCTAATTTTTGAAATTAATAAGTTAATCCTAATTTAACACCTGTAATATGATCATAGGCCTCTTATAAGGTCATTTATACTTTAATAACGGAATTTGAAACCCGGATAATACGATTTAATGAAATCACCTTAATCTAACAGCGTCTAACAACATCTAACCGCATCTAACCGCATCTAATTTTTAAAATTAATAAGTTAATCCTAATTTAACACCTGCAATATGATCCTAAGCCCCTTATAAGGTCATTTACACCTTAATAATGGAATTTGAAACTCAGATAATACGATTTAATGAAATCTATCTTAATCTAACAGCGTCTAACCGCATCTAACCGCATATAATAGCATCTAACTGTATCTAACAGCATCTAATAGCATCTAACCGCATCTAACATCATCTAATTTTTTATATTTTATAAATATTTTACCTAATTTATATATTTTTCAAAAGATATATACTTAATAATTCATTTCAGAACTACACAAACCTTTAAATAATTTTAAAACTAAATAAATATATAAAGTTATAATTAAAAATATTAACTAATTTAAATTAAATGAAATAGAAATTTTAGTGTTTTATATAAAACTGTAAACAATTATATATATATGACGCTGTAAAACTAAAATTGTAAAAAATTATATATAACTGTAATTTAGATTTAATATATAAATATATGTTACTTTTTGGGATTGGTTAAATGATCAATTTAGTAAATAACTATATTT
This sequence comes from Annona cherimola, assembly GCA_030490835.1. Taxonomy (NCBI): domain Eukaryota; kingdom Viridiplantae; phylum Streptophyta; class Magnoliopsida; order Magnoliales; family Annonaceae; genus Annona; species Annona cherimola. The sequence continues at coordinate 31,286,874 of CM059974.1, forward strand.
AATAGAAATTTTATAATAAAATTTATTAAAATTATATAATAATATTATTATAGTTTATATTACAAATTTAACTTATTAATATACTAATTGTGATTTATTGTTACTAGAATGAATAAATTTAAAATAAAAATAAAAATTTATTTACTTCAAGTGAAATCAATGTAAAATTATCAATTTAATGAATATTTACATTGACTAAAAAATTATCAATGTAAAATTGTTTAATGAATCCATCTAAATCTAACATCTAACTATAAACATTTATATGTATTTCTATTTTTTCACACAGAAATTATGAAAATTGCATTTAATAAAGCGCCTTCTGTGTTTTTTTTGTGAAAAATACAATTTTCTCATAAAAATTTTCATTAAATAATTTGGGGAGTGATTACTAGGTTATTAAAATAATTGGGGAAGAATTGTAAAATTATTTGGATAGTTCATTTTGCAAAATGAGCCACATGTCCACCAAAATTAATAAAATTAAAATTAATGTATGAATTAATATAAAATAAAAATAAATTAATATATAATTATTAATTGAATAAATTTTATATTATTTATCTTATATTTGCATAGATGCTTGGGAGGACTCATTTAAAAGTCTCTGCTACATGCTCAAAAAGAACATGCGCGACATCTGCCCCATTCTTACAATTGCTTCAAGTGGTTAGTCGATTGCATTAGTTTATGCTTCACTGAATATTCTACTATAGTGTTTGGTTTTGTTCTTTGCTATTAACGTTTTTTTATTTAAACTTTATTTTACAATTTTTTTTATTAAACTGAAGCAAAGTTCCATTTTACTCAAGTTCAACTCGATAATAAGCGAAGTTTCTAACCAAAGAGCTGAATTTTCTTCAGGATTTATAAGTGTCAAATAGCCGGCAAAATCAAGTCTTTTTCATTATTTCCTGACAATATTCACCACTATTTGTATCTTCGAATCGTCCCTGAAAGCAATCATATACGTAGATTTTTTAAAAACTAAATAAATATATACAATTATAATTAAATATGATCATTAATTTAAATTTAATAATATAAATATATATAAATATATAAAACTATAACAATTATTATATATAATTTTTAAAAAATAAAATTGTAATAAATTATTTTTATTAAAATTATATATATAACTATAATTTAAATTTAATAATATAAATATATATGACCTGTTCAGATTGATTTAAGAATAATGACATATGCATTTTCATTGTAATATTTTTTCAAGATAAAGGGTTAAATATGCAGTAACCCTTAGGATTCACTCATGTCTCTGGTTGCTCATTTCAATTTGAAATCAATAAATTTTAAAAAATATATAAATTCATCCAATGTTATCTCTAATTTTGTTGAATTAAATTAATTTTAATTGACGCTCCATGAAAAATGAATTAATCAAATGATCCAACTTACTTTTTAGAACATCATTGTCATACAAATATTTAAAAAATATGTATAAACATTTTTATTTCAACACCACCAATGGCCAATAATCAAGCCCAAGATAAATAATTCAAAAAATTATTTTTTAATGTGAAAAATATCATAAATAAAAAGTTTGTAAATTAATCTAAAATGGAGATTATAAAATTACAAAAATATTAAGTATTCTAAATTAACCATGCTCATTATTCATTGTTGAGTAATTTGATGGTTGGTGCATTGGCATTAATTAAATATAGATGTATGGATAATGGGAGGAAGATAAAAATATGTAAGAAAATAATTAAAAATATAATAGTTATGAAAGTGAAAAGTTTTAGCTTACATTTTTATGTTATCGCCAAACAACACAACCTTATTAAGAGTTACAAACAATCACAAGATATCAATGGAGCCCAAATAAATTTCCTTTCAAAATATTTGTTACATACAAATGAGGCTTTTAACTCATAGAAATAACAGATTTCTGTAGGGAGATACCTTTACAAAGGCCAAAAGATGACATGATCATTTTCATGTCATTAACAATGTTGGTAATTTGGAAGGGCCCATAAGGTCTCTGGCATAGGCTATGGGCAATGATGTTATTTTCTTTCTTTTCTCTACATACGCACGCTTTGTAAAACCGTTGTAATCATTTGCTTCAATGGCATCCAATATCTGCCTATACAACATTAGGGAAGCCCAGACCTATGAGCATAATCAAAAGAAAATGTTAGAAATCATACCTAGCACGTTAGAGTTGTTGGAAACAATGTTCAAAACAAAACAAATTGACCAAAGCATAAGTTTTGATGATTAAACAAAGACTAATTTGAGTATATAAAGTGTACTAATGAGTTTGCCAATTGTTTAAGGAAAGCAAAGAAGTCAAGTCGATTACCAAGTCGACTTGGACTTCGACTTGGGGTGAAGTCGATAACTAAGTCGACTTCACAAGGGACTTCAAATGGCAAAAGGTGGATATCATTGAAAATAGAAAACAAGCAAGTGAAGTCGCAGGCCAAGTCGACTCCACGTGCGACTTGGGAAGCCAAGTCTCAGACGAAGTCGACTCCAGCATCGACTTCAAACGTCAAAAAGTGTCCAGAGTTGAAAATGTGGAAACGGACATGGCGAAGTCGCAGGCGAGGTCGACTCCAGGTGCGACTTGGGCGAAGTCGCAGACAGGGTCGACTCCAACTTCGACTTGAGGAGTTCAGACTTGAAGATTGAAGTTTCAAGCTTATTCCAAGGAACCATTCAGACTTTATCAAATCCAAATAAGATGCAAAGTCCATTCTCAAAAAGCAACTGAAGTTTCTTGAAAAATCAAAGCTAAGATTCATGTTCAAAGCTCAAATCAAGTCTATCAAGTCCAAAGCTAAAGCTTATTCCAACTGAAGCAATACCCAAGTCATGAAGACCAATTTTGCAAGGTTCAAGCCAATTCAAGAAGATCAAGGCGTTTTTGCAAAAGACCACCCAAGTCGCAACCCAAGTCGACTCCAGGATCGACTTGAGTTGAAGACTGAAGGCCAAGTCGACCCAAGACTCGGACTTGGAAATCTGAAGAACTGGAGTCGCACACGAGGTCGACTCCAGGTGCGACTTGGAAGCCAAGTCGCAGGCCAAGTCGACTCCATCTTCGACTTGGAAAATAACGGTCGAATTTTTGAACGTTGGAGTTCATTTATTGCACGCCAACCACTTCTATAACATTCATATTCTCCTCAATCTATATAAGGACCCTCAAATGAACGTGAATATACACAAGAACATTACAAGACACTACTATATACTCTACAAAGTCCAAAGAGAGAAAAGAAGTGCTAGAGATGAATCCTTTTTGCTTTTCTCCATTTTTGAGTGGTCCATATACATTCTAAGGAAGAAGAGAGCTTCAGGTTGTACGCTGCTTCATCGAGAATCATCCAAGCTGCTTCCGAATTCTTCCTCGAGCTCAACCTGTCTACACATCTCTGTAAAGTGTAGTTTTTCTTATTTCAAAGTCTTGTTGTATTAACCTTGATTTAGCTTGAGTAGCTAAGATCAAGTGTATGCAAAGTAGTGTGTGATTGGAGTGGAACTCATCACCTACTTGTGCAGTGAGTTGCTTATGCCCCCTAGAGCTGGAATCTAGAAGAGAGCATAGGCTCTAAGTTGTGTATGCCCCCTAGAGATGGAATCTAGAAGAGAGCGGAGACTCTAAGTATATTCGAGAAATACATAGTGGAACCCAAGTCACAACGGAGTGTGAGCTTGGAAGAGTGGAGTAGGGAAGGTTTGCCCGAACCACTATAAATCTTGTCTTCTGCTTCCTTTTACTGCTTTATCTAAATTGCTCTCTATTTGCTTTAAAAAGGGGATTAATCTTTAAAGGGGTTAAGATTTTAATTTACCAAAGAATTTTTTTTTTAAAGAACCCAATTCACCCCTCCCCTCTTGGGTTTAGCCATCAACTCGGGACCAACAAGTGGTATCAGAGCAGGTCTTTGAGTTTACCAAAGAGATCTTATTAATATGGCATCCCAATCTACTTCCGTTCCCGCATTTGCTGAAGGCCAATCCTTTACAAGGCCACCGTTGTTTGATGGGAACAATTTTGGATATTGGAAGCTTCGTATGAAGCAACTCATCATGGCTACCGACATGGATTCTTGGATTGCTATCCAAGATGGAGTAATCTTGCCTACCGATGAAAGAGCTTCCAAATTGACCGATGAGGAAGTAAGAATTGTAAAGAGCAACGCCAAAGCTATGAACTCTTTATTTTGTGCTCTTACTGCTTCTGAATATGATAGAGTATCCTCTTGCTTAACCGCCAAAGAGATATGGGATACGCTAACCTCTATCTATGAAGGAACTTCTCAAGTCCAAGGGACGAGAAGAAATATTTTGATTGGAGAACTGGAAAACTTTAGAATGTTAGAAAGAGAAAATATTTCTGAAATGTTTGCTAGGTTCTCGAAAATTACTAATGATCTAAAAGGTCTTGGAAAGGCTATATCTGAATCTGAGCAGGTCATGAAGATTTTAAGAGCTCTACCCGAATCATGGACTCCAAAGATCACCGCAATAGAAGAAGCCAATGACCTTAACACGCTAAAACTTGAAGACTTAATTAGCTCACTCATGTCACATGAGCTAATTAAGAAAAGAAATTAGGATCAACACAGAGGCAAAAGAGCAATTGCTTTGAAAGCCGCACAAGACACAAATGACTCATCTTCTTCTCAAAACGACGACGAAATCGCCTTACTCACAAAACGTTTCAGAAAATTTGTAAGGAAAGGCAAAAATTTCAGAAGCTTCAAGGAAAGAACTCCCAGAGAGAAGAAGAAAGAATCAACCAAATGCTACCGATGCGGCGGTTCGGGACATATGCAAGCTCAATGTCCAACTCCCGAATAAAGCAAGATAAAAGAACAAAGAAAGGATCGAGGGGACAATAAAAGATTCCAAAGATACAAAGGAAGAGACATGTACGTGAATGACGAGGAATCTACAACAAGTAACTCCTCAACCGACGAAATCGAAGTGGAAGAATGTGCAAGAATTTGCTGCATGGCACAAATCGAACAAGAAGAACAAACTACCTCAACAAAATGCACAAGTAATGAAGAGGTAAGTTCCAAACTCTCCCATTCTAAATCAAGTTATTCTTCTTTTCAAGAATGCCTCAAATGTACTGAATTAGAAGAACTACAAACTGCATATGATTCATTATATGAAGAAATGAAGAAATTAGGAAGCAAGTTTACAATTAAGAAAAAACAATGTGATGCAGTAATAATTGTAAATGGTAAACTTGCAGAGAAATTAGACAAAATGAAAGAAGAAAATGATATGCTGAAAAAGGAGAACGAATCACTAAATGAATCATTAGCTAAGTTCTCTAATCCAGGAGAAAGTGTTAAAATGTTTCTGAATATGACCACCCAAACACATAAAAGAGGTCTTGGATATCATACATTTGAGCAAGGAGAAAGTAGCAAATCAAATGTGCAAATACTTGAGAAATATCAAACTAAAATTGCATCTATATACAAGCCACAAAAGAAAAATTTTAAGTGAATTAAAAAACCAACGATTGAACTATTGCATACTTGGAGGCCTACTCCAAGATTACCTATGGCTTGTAATTTCTGCAATAAACTGGGTCATAAAACTTACAAATATAATTTTAAGATATTATATGACCATGGTGCAAAATTAGTTTGGGTTCCAAGGAACACAAGATTTGGGCTTTCCAAGTTAGAACAACAAAGATTGATTTATATTACTAACCCAAATGGACCCATAAAATGGGTACCAAGGAGATAAGATTTACTTGCTTATTTTTCAGACATGTTTTAAGGCAAAGGCAAATAATGAATGGTTCATGGATAGCGGTTGCTCAAGGCATATGACTGGTGAAAGAAGCTTATTTCATAAACTTAAGCCTTGCAACGATGGAATAGTTGCTTTTGGCAATAATGAAAAAGGTAAAATTAAAGGTAAAGGAAATATACATAGTATCTCAAATGCATGCATGGAAGATATTTTGTTTGTTGAATGACTCAAACACAATTTAATGAGCATTAGCCAATTATGTGATAAAGGATACAAAGTTGTGTTTGAATCATCTGTATGTAATGTATTTGATGGAGAACATATCATGTTTAGTGGTAAAAGACATGGAAATGTATATTTGATTTCACTTGATGAATTAAATGGCCAATGTCTAATGGCCATTGATAATGATCCATGGGTTTGGCATAAAAGGCTTGGACACATAAACATGGGAAATATAAAGACCCTATGGAAAAAGAGTTTGGTAGAAGGATTACCAAGATTGAAATATGACAAGGACAAGATTTGTAAGGCATGTCAATTATCAAAACAACCCAAGATGCCTTTCTCTACCAAAAAGGAAATTTCCACCACTAAGCCACTTGAATTGCTACACATGGATCTTTACGGGCCATCCGACATTCTAACCATTGGTGGAAAGAAATATGTATTTGTCATAGTTGATGATTTTTCAAGATTCACATGGATAATTCTCTTAGCTAGTAAAGACGAAGCCTTCTCTATGTTTGCAACTTTTGTAAATTTGGTGCAAAATGAAAAACAAAGTACTATTGTGACCATAAGAAGCGATCATAGTGGCGAATTCGAAAACAAACGATTCATGGAATTTTGCAATGAAAAAGGAATTCACCACACACTTTCTGCACCAAGAACTCCACAACAAAATGGAGTAGTAGAAAGGAAAAATAGAACTATACAAGAGATGGCAAGAACTATGCTAAATTAGAGCAATCTATCCAAGAAATTTTGGGGTGAAGCTGTAAGTACAGTTTGTCATGTATTGAACCGTGTCACCATTCGAGCAATCTTGAAAAAGACCCCATATGAACTATGGAAAGGAAGAAAACCAAATATTTCCTATTTTCATGTTTTTGGATGTACATGTTATGTTTTGAACAATGGAAAAACTAACTTGGGAAAGTTAGATGCTAAAAGCGATGAGGCTATATTCCTTGGATATTCATCAAATAGCAAAGCATATAGAGTTTTCAATAAACGAAACCAAGTTGTTGAAGAATCCATACACGTTGTATCTGATGAAATTAACCAAACTCCGAGAAAGGAGGATGAACTAAGTGATGCAGATGAGACAAAAGGGAAAGAAAAACCAAAGGAACTCGAGCTCTAGCCAGAAAATCTTATGGAGGGAGAGGTAAGTGAAGGTAATGATTCCTACAAACCTCCAACTGATTTAAAGTTCAAAAATGCCCATCCAATTGAGCAAGTTATTGGAAATGTATATGAAGGAGTGAAAACTAAAAAATCAAAACAAAACGTATATGGTCAATATGCTTTTGTATCTAAAATTGAACCAAATACCATTGAACAAGTTCTCAATGATGAAAATTGGGTTATTGCAATGCAAGAAGAGTTAAACCAATTCGAAAGAAACAATGTATGACATTTAGTTCCTAGACCATATAATCATACCATCATTGGTACCAAATGGATATTTAGGAACAAACTAGATGAAAGCGGACTTGTAATTAGAAACAAGGTCAGATTAGTAGCCAAAGGGTATTCCCAAGAAGAAGGAATTGATTTTGAAGAATCATATGCACCTGTGGATAGATTAGAAGCCATACGTATTTTACTAGCATTTGCTTCTCATATGAATTTCAAACTGTTCCAAATGGATGTAAAAAGTGCATTTTTAAATGGCTATTTGAATGAAGAAGTATATGTTGAACAACCCCCTGGTTTTGAAGAAAAGAATCAATCAAAGTACGTTTATAAATGGACCAAAGCATTATATGGACTAAAACAAGCTTCAAGAGTTTGGTATGAAAGGTTGAACAAATTTCTGATTGATCATGAGTTTCTAAGAAGGAAAGTAGATACTACTTTGTTCATCAAATACAAAAATAAAAATATTTTAATTGTACAGATTTATGTAGATGACATAATTTTCGGTGCCACTGACGAAAATCTTTGTCAAGAATTTTCTAAGATTATGCAGAGCGAATTCGAAATGAGCATGATGGGAGAATTAAATTTCTTCCTTGGACTGCAAATCAAGCAACAAAATGAAGGGATATTCTTGAACCAGTCCAAGTACGTCAAAGAGATGCTCAAGAAATTTGGAATGCAAAATAGCAAAGGAGCAAATACTCCAATGAGCTCTACAATCAAAATCGACACAGATGAAAACGGTAAATGCATCGATCAAAAGCTTTATAGAAGCATGATAGGATCTTTGCTATACTTAACTGCTTCTAGACCTGATATTTTATTCAGTATTTGTATGTGTTCGAGATTTCAAGCATGTCCTAAAGAATCACATTTACTTGCTGTAAAAAGGATTTTTAAATATTTGATAAAAACTACCAATCTTGGACTATGGTATCCAAAGGGGTCAACCTTTGATTTAATCGGCTATTCGGATGCAGATTTTGCCTGATATAAAGTAGATAGAAAGAGTACTAGTGGAACTTGTCAGTTTCTAGGACATATGTTAGTTTCATGGCACTCAAGAAAACAAACAAGTGTTGCTCTATCTACTGCGGAAGCAGAATACATAGCCGCCGGTAGTTGTTGTGCCCAATTACTTTGGATGAAACAGCAATTGAAAGATTATGGTATTGATTATTTCGATATTCCTATTAGATGTGATAATACAAGTGCAATTTGTCTGACTAAGAATCCTGTACTGCATTCAAGAACTAAGCATATTGATGTAAGACACCATTTCATTAGAGAACATGTTGAAAACCATGACATTTGTTTGGAATATGTGAAAACAGAAGACCAAATTGCTGATATCTTTACCAAACCACTAGCCAAGGAATCATTTTATAAAATTAGGAATGATATGGGGATGATAGAGCTAAATTAGGAAATATCAAACAAGAAACTAAAATCTGAAAAGGTCAAGTTGATGGGTCAAGTCGACTCCATGGGAGCCAAGTCGACTCCGCCAAGTCGACTTGGGAAAGTGAAGTTGACTCCGCCTCAACAGCGAAGTCGACTCCACAGGGTCGAAGTCGACTCCGAGGGACCGAAGTCGACTTCGCCTAGGGCAGAGTCGACTCCGCGCGCGACGTTTCGCATTCGGCCGATCTCTTCTTCTTTTCTTTCCTTCCTCTTTCCTTCTCATTCTCCCGCCTTTTCTTTCTCTCCTCCTCTCCGGCGAATCTGTTCTCCTCCTCTCCGGAAATCGACAAGCTCTTCATCTCCGGCGCCTCCCTCTCGGATTCCAGTTCTCCCTGTCTCCGGTAAACTGCCATTTACGCTCTTCTTCATTTCCGACAAATCTCTTTCTTCCTATTTTCCTCGAATCCTCTGCCTCCGACGATTCTTCTTCCCTCCGGCAAAGCCCTCCGTCCGGCATTTCTCTCTCTCTGTCTCTCTCTCTCACAGCTCCTCTTCTCTCTCACTGTCATTCCCTCTCAAATTCCCAAAGCTCCAAAATTTCTAACTCCAAGCTCCAATGGCACCAAAGAAAGCCGTATCAAAACCATACCCCAAACGGGTTCCCACACAACCTTCATCTCATACAGAAAAAGGAGTTCCTAGGAAAGCTAGGACACCCGCTAAGAGGGCAAGGGAGGAACCCTCTACATCAACGGGCAGAAGAGTTCGATTCCAAGAAGGAACTCCATCCAACACTGCGGGTCGTGAGGAACAAGCCCAAACCTCACAAAGTACTCAATCTGGGGCACGTCGAAGAGGCAACACAGCTGCTAAAGCTCAAGTGTTGAAAATGCCAACAACATACTTCAAAACCGAACTCCAGCACAGTCGGTTTTACAAATCTTTCTACGAGCGTAAGGTATTCATTCCCAAGATCATTGATTTCAAGTTCTTAAAAGATTATGGATCCGACATAGAAGATCTATTGGATTTCCAAGGATGGACGAAGCTCCTAAAAGAAGATGAAAAAGTCTATCCAGATCTTACCAGAATCTTTTACTATCTGTGGGATGAAGAGTACTATGGAAGCTTTGTCAAAGGAGTGGATATGTTCTTTGGAATATGAATAACTCCAAGTTTGGAAACGGCCTTGATAAATATTGGTCAGATACTTGAAGTTCCCTACATAGATGAGCCACTTCCTGAAGATCTTACGCTGGATCAAATGTATAATCAGCTCACCCAAAGCAATAAATATCATCCAGGAATCAAATTTCTTCATTACATGGATCTCTCCCCCAGGCTTCATGTACTCAGACTTCTCATTGCCCACTGCATCTACCCAAAGGGCAGTGGAAGAAATCAGTTAAACCCACAAGAAGCCGGGATACTCTGGAAGGTGGCAAACAGAGTCAAGGTTAGCTTACCAAGACTATTTCTTGAAGCATTGGCCTCCAGAAAGGACAATCCGCGGGGAGTCCTACCATATGGCACCTGGATCACAAAGATCCTTGAACATTTTGAAGTGGATATTGAAGGCGAGCCCTTCGAAGTACTCAAATCCACCAATGCCATCAACAAAGCACTCATTCAACGGATGAAGATTAATGTGCTTGAAATAAGGGCTGAAGCTCCGGAAGAAGAGCGAGCACAGACTGAGGGGGAGCAACCTCCCTAGGCACCACCTGCTCAAGAGGAGCCAGCATCTCCCATATCGCACGGATCCTATTCTCCACAAGGATCTGCTGCACGTGAACGGGTGCCTCCAACCTCATCTGAGGAGGTCACTCTAAAAGATCTGAGAGATAAAATCGTTGCCGTCCGTGAAGAAATGGGTCACCAAGAAGATCGGATGACGAGTCTTGTGACCGAAGTGTTGGCGGCAATCAATAATATGCATTCCCGACAAGATCGAATCGATCGGGAAATGCGTACAATCCGCTATCACCTTGCATCAGGTCGTCACCAAAACCATCCCATACCCGAACTTGATCCATTCGATACCGGGTCAGTTCACCGTGACCCGACACCCGCACCCAGTTCCTCATACTACTCATCCGCCCATGCTCGTCCCATCAAACCCACTTCGTATCCCATCTCTCACTTCCAATTCACAAAATATTTGCGAATTGACAAATTTTTGAGTGATTGACAAAAAGGGGGAGAAGATAGGTTAGGTTTGAGAAGATAGGTTAGGATAGTTTTTTTGAGTATTTTCCTTTTGGCTTGGGTAGTTTGTATCTAGGTTTCATTTATGCTTTATTTTTGTTTTACATTGTAATCTGTAAAAATGAAACTTGATATATATATGAAAGATGTTGTGATTGCTTGAAATGATTGAAAGGTATGAATGTTATGATTGAAAGGTATGAATATTATGAATTGAAAGTTATGAATGCTATGATTTGCTTGAAAGGCACTCTATGCCAAAATGACTAATGTTCTGAGAATGCATTCTATGATAATGGTTTGAATAAACTATATGTTTGAAGGTACCTATGACAGTGCTCTGTTTTTTAAACCATGTTTAATACTTTGAAAGGTATCAACTCAAATGTAGTTTTGTCAATCATCAAAAAGGGGGAGATTGTTGGAAACAATGTTCAAAACAAAACAAATTGACCAAAGCATAAGTTTTGATGATTAAACAAAGACTAATTTGAGTATATAAAGTGTACTAATGAGTTTGTCAATTGTTTAAGGAAAGCAAAGAAGTCAAGTCGATTACCAAGTCGACTTGGACTTCGACTTGGGGTGAAGTCGATAACTAAGTCGACTTCACAAGGGACTTCAAATGGCAAAAGGTGGATATCATTGAAAATAGAAAACAAGCAAGTGAAGTCGCAGGCCAAGTCGACTCCACGTGCGACTTGGGAAGCCAAGTCTCAGACGAAGTCGACTCCAGCATCGACTTCAAACGTCAAAAAGTGTCCAGAGTTGAAAATGTGGAAACGGACATGGCGAAGTCGCAGGCGAGGTCGACTCCAGGTGCGACTTGGGCGAAGTCGCAGACAGGGTCGACTCCAACTTCGACTTGAGGAGTTCAGACTTGAAGATTGAAGTTTCAAGCTTATTCCAAGGAACCATTCAGACTTTATCAAATCCAAATAAGATGCAAAGTCCATTCTCAAAAAGCAACTGAAGTTTCTTGAAAAATCAAAGCTAAGATTCATGTTCAAAGCTCAAATCAAGTCTATCAAGTCCAAAGCTAAAGCTTATTCCAACTGAAGCAATACCCAAGTCATGAAGACCAATTTTGCAAGGTTCAAGCCAATTCAAGAAGATCAAGGCATTTTTGCAAAAGACCACGCCAAGTCGCAACCCAAGTCGACTCCAGGATCGACTTGAGTTGAAGACTGAAGGCCAAGTCGACCCAAGACTCGGACTTGGAAATCTGAAGAACTGGAGTCGCACACGAGGTCGACTCCAGGTGCGACTTGGAAGCCAAGTCGCAGGCCAAGTCGACTCCATCTTCGACTTGGAAAATAACGGTCGAATTTTTGAACGTTGGAGTTCATTTATTGCACGCCAACCACTTCTATAACGTTCATATTCTCCTCAATCTATATAAGGACCCTCAAATGAACGTGAATATACACAAGAACATTACAAGACACTACTATATACTCTACAAAGTCCAAAGAGAGAAAAGAAGTGCTAGAGATGAATCCTTTTTGCTTTTCTCCATTTTTGAGTGGTCCATATACATTCTAAGGAAGAAGAGAGCTTCAGGTTGTACGCTGCTTCATCGAGAATCATCCAAGCTGCTTCCGAATTCTTCCTCGAGCTCAACCTGTCTACACATCTCTGTAAAGTGTAGTTTTTCTTATTTCAAAGTCTTGTTGTATTAACCTTGATTTAGCTTGAGTAGCTAAGATCAAGTGTATGCAAAGTAGTGTGTGATTGGAGTGGAACTCATCACCTACTTGTGCAGTGAGTTGCTTATGCCCCCTAGAGCTGGAATCTAGAAGAGAGCATAGGCTCTAAGTTGTGTATGCCCCCTAGAGCTGGAATCTAGAAGAGAGCGGAGACTCTAAGTGTATTCGAGGAATACATAGTGGAACCCAAGTCACAACGGAGTGTGAGCTTGGAAGAGTGGAGTAGGGAAGGTTTGCCCGAACCACTATAAATCTTGTCTTCTGCTTCCTTTTACTGCTTTATCTAAATTGCTCTCTATTTGCTTTAAAAAGGGGATTAATCTTTAAAGGGGTTAAGATTTTAATTTACCAAAGAATTTTTTTTTAAAGAACCCAATTCACCCCTCCCCTCTTGGGTTTAGCCATCAACTCAGGACCAACAAGAGTATTAACTATTAAACTGGAAATCCTCTCTTAAGAATCAATCTCATCCATGTGAAATGCAAGAAGTCCAGGCATTTTCTGAATATGCATATAATCGACACATTGGACTGCAGTGCTAGCACATTGTGAAGGTTAGTAGCAATCCAGATTTTTATTTTAGAAATTGAATAGTCAGCTATGCAACAAAGGATTTAAGTTGAGCAACAACCCTGGCATGGTGGAGATTTGGGAGCCCTAACACATCTGATTGCAACTGATAAATTGGAAAAGTAGTCGCTATGGTATCTGATCCTCTTATCATCATTTAATGCCTTATGCAGGTCCATGAAAGGGCTGTTTGGATCATCCGGCTATTTGGATCATCCATTCCTGCAACCAAAATTTACAACTACATGAAATGGGCAATGAAGTTAGAACATAAACCAGCATGTTTGGACACTAATTAATAGATATGTATCAATATAATGAACTGGGTTCAGGTCAAGTTCAAGTTCCAGACTGATGAAATCAGAATACATAGCTTTGGCTACTTCACTGGTAGTATTTTTAATTGACACTGGAGCAATTGAGCATCCAAGCATGACCTTAGCCATTATATATTTGGTCAAAGAATACCATTTTCAGTTATGATCACTACTGGGTTCTTGTACTTCTCCCTTATGTAGTTAGTCAACTTGCGAATACCCCAAGGAACGATCCGCAGCCAGCCTGATGCAACCTGAAGAAGAAATGTTCAGCACAATATCTCTAAATTATTGCTGTATTTTTGTTTTGAAGAGGTGAGCTTTGGAAGAACAGAGCAGTGATAATTACAGTTTCTTCGATGGGCACTCCACATCGATATGCTGCAATCAATATGTTCAAGAATGATGCATTAGGACCTCATACAACTGGATTTTGAAACATGAAGAAAAGGGCGATGATATGATATCTCTTGTTCTTACGGGTTATAATAATAGCAACATCAGACCATGCATCCTGCAATACCAACTTCCGAATTCTGCTTCTGTCATTCCTCGCATATAATGTGGTGTAATGATTGATGCCGACAAAGTGTAGCGAACCAATCAAGGATCTGGATTCTTCGAGTGCGAACTTGGGCAATCTGCTCCCCACAAGATTCTACATTGCATAAGGATATCTGCCCAAGAAAATTGAGTCCAAGGACCTGATCTAACTAGCCTGGGTTACCACCTATGTACAATCTTTGATAATGAGACATGCGATGAAATTGCATGAAGGTTTGTACCTTTTCACCAATAGTATTGTATTGGACACTAGCAAATGATGAAGATGATGATCACAGAACCATGGATGTTGGCGAATTTCGGTAATGGTTAATCTCTTAATAGGATCTACAACAAGGATCCTACGGATCAAATATGTTGCTGCATCAGACGAATAAATAGGTTGGACAAACTTTCCACTCTGTAAACAAAGGTCGCATTACTATAAGTAACTAAATTTTACAAATTTTAGAAGTAATACCAAATAGATACAATTTGCTAGTTTAGATAGCTGCTACAAATGGCTAAGGCATATCCTAGAGAGGGAGCAGATGATCCCACACCTTGTAATACACTATTTAGTTGGGCTCCGGGCATATTAGTACGCACTTTTCATTCTATCTCACCCCATAGGCTAAACAAATTTAAGAGTTAGCAAATACATAATTAATCGGGCATGATTTTTCCTAGATCAAATGTCCAAGCATATGCACCAGTTATTGCGTCAGAGACATGGGCTTGACAACTTCTTGCTTTACTGCGAGAGGAAAGCTTGCGATAAACATAATTTAAAATATGTCATAGCTTTATTTTCTGATATAAGAGTGGTAAATTGTCAGCTTCAAAGGGGAGTCTTTGGCAAAGAAGAGCATATAAAATAACACCACAGCTCCAGACATCAACCTCAGGACCTGCATATAACTTACCTGACAAAATCTGTCCAAGAGTTATCCAAATGTGATCATATGGACAAAATTTTGTATCAGATATCACAAAAAGCACTCCAAATTGCTGTGCGATTTATACCTCAGGTGCAACATAGTCTGGGCTTCCACAGAAAGTCTTAAAGAAATGGCCATCTTGCATGATGTTGCTTAGACCAAAGTCTATGATCTTAACATTTCGTTTAGAATCTAAGAGCACATTCTCCATTTTGAGGTCCCTATGAACCACCCTATTGAGATGGCAGAATTCAATACCTGATATAATTTGTTCAATAAGGGAACATCAAGGGTGGTATAAACAAGGGTATTGTGTAATAAAATCTTAGATCCATCTCATACGACCAATTTATATCCATGTGCAAAAGAAAGGTTGAAAGCTCCTATAAGAGAATTGTCTTAGTCACTTGTTGAAAGATACGACGAGCTTTAGCCTCTTCAATTCTAACATTGTAAGATACATAATCATAGAGCTCCCCATCCTTCACATACTCCATAAAAATATAAAACTTTGTTTGAGTCTCTATAGCATTATAGAGACGGGCAATGTGAGGATGCTCGAGTAGCCTCAATATCTTGATCTCCCGTAACACTAATAAAAAGGAAAAGGAAAAATCATATTGATGACTATCATGTCATAAAAGCACTAGCACACTCGTTGGACTATTTAGTTGTAATAAATATTAACTAGGAAGACGAAGCCAATATGAATGATCCATAAGCTTCATCTCTACAACCATACACCCAATGAACTAATATGCATAGTTGAATGTCATGTGATCCCTTGAGAGAATTATTGCACTACAAAAAATGCATGTACAACACAGGTATTGGCCTCAGTAAATGCTAATCACCACCACCAAGATATATTTCATTAGTTTGACGATTGATGATCTTGATAGCAACATCTTGCCCATTTGCATGTTGCGCAAGTCTCACTTTACCAAAGCTTCCTATGCCCAAGTTCCTCCCCAATTTATATTGCTGTAAAATTTCAACAGAGCTGCTACCCACATTTGTATCCATTTAGGAGCTGTTGGAAATAGAAATTAAGATACATGATTCGTTCAACACAATTACAAACAAGGAATCATAAAAATTTACAAAAGCGTAGACAATGGATCAAAATTACCACTTGGAATAGATTTTTATGTGGTTAAGATACCATTCGAGCTTTCTATGGGAAAATTTGAACGACCAAGTTAAACTTTCAGTCTCCCCAACAAATTGAGGGTGTGTTTGGGAATGGGTAAAACTTTTGATGAAAAGTTTTGAAGAGTAAAAGTTGTCAAATTATGTAATATGATAGGGTTAATGATGAGTAGTAAAAATGATAAAGTTAAAATAGATAGGTTAGTTGTGTGGGTAGTTGTGTAAAAATGATTGAAAAGTAAGGTAGTTGCATAGAAAAATGTGAAAAAATAATTAAAAAATATGATAATTGTGGAGAGTGAAAAGTTTTATATTGAAAAGTTTTAACTTGACATTTTTTAACTATTGCCAAACATACTCTGAAAATGATTCCCAAGAGGTAAAGGAAAGGAATCAACATCCAAAGATGCAATCTGCTTATGAAAAACCTCAACATGCATAATTAAAGAACTAGAGGAACACCTTAACTGGACTAGGGTATTAATATAAATGGAAAAAAATGAAAAAGCCAAAAGTAATTTATTTTGAAGACAATGAAAAGGAAACAAAAACACCAATATTGGCAAAAGAAATGTCCCTAAAATAGACAGTAGGACTTGCATTAATTACAAACGAGGATATAAAAGGGCAAATTTCATGTATACCCATGATTTTATCCATAATTCCACTTATACTCACGACTTTTGAAAAATTCTTAATATACCAACGTATTTTACTTAAAATTTCACTTGTACTCATGCCTGTAGGGATCTATTAAATAAACTATTAGTATCATTGTAAAATGATGAAAACGTTCATCCCTAATTATGATGAATAAATTTTTAGCACTTTTACAACTATAAAATCATATATTATTTACATATAAATTTGTAGATTTGAACATACTAACCTCAAATTATATTAGCACTTATTTAGCAATTTTACAACTATAAAATCATATATTATTTACATATAAATTTGTAGATTTGAACAAACCAACCTCAAATTATATTAGGACTCATGCGTATTCGTCATTTTACAGCAGTTCTAAAGGCCCATTTAATGAATCTCTAACGGAGCAGGTATAATTGTAATTTTAGACAAAATGCATAAGTATATTAGGGATTTTTGAAAATTCGTGAACATAAGTGGAATTAGGGGTAAATTTTGTAGATATACATGGAATTTTTCCGTATACAAAATTATCAAACGCGGGAGATATCCATAAAACTATGCTTAAATAACACATAATCAGGCATAAAAGAGGAATGGACTTGCATTATTGACCACTAAATGCTAAACACTGTTAGAAACCAAATAGATCTATAATAACCACAATACTATCAAGAATATTAATTATATGGAAAATAACGCCCAAAAAATTGATGTTGAGAAGAAATAGAGCATCAGAGGGACAATATTTGACAGATGTTGT
This sequence comes from Annona cherimola, assembly GCA_030490835.1. NCBI lineage: Eukaryota > Viridiplantae > Streptophyta > Magnoliopsida > Magnoliales > Annonaceae > Annona > Annona cherimola. The sequence goes on from CM059974.1 coordinate 31,304,548, forward strand.
CTCCCAGATTTTCACCAGAGGAAAAAAAAATTGTTGGTAACTAAGGTATTGATAAGTCGAGCTCAGGTTCCAATCTGGAATCTATTGTTTCATCCAAGGTTCAATTGTATAGAATGATACTAAATGTGGGGCTGTTTTGATGATTTTGAAAAAAAATTTGACTGGTGAGAAAATTGCACCTCTTGTCATGTGTAATTTATCTTTGCAGTTCTTTAAAAAACAATTTTAAGATCAATTTTCTTTTCATTTTTGACCCATCAAAACTGCATATAAGATAATGATAAACAACATTCTATGTCTAGCCAAAGCTTATCTTGGTCGCTGTGTTGGCTATGCAACTGCTACTTAAAACTAAATTATATAGACCCGGTGTGATTGGCAATAACAAAAAAAATGTCAAGTTAATACTTTTCAATCTAAAACTTTTCTCTCTCCATAACTATACTATTTTTAATCATTTTTCACATCCTCCTATACAACTACCTTACTTTCTAATTATTTCAAAAACTTCTCATACAACTGACCTATCAATTTTTATTTTATTCTCTTTACTCCTCATCATTATCTCTATCATATCACATTATTTTCTTTAAATTTAAAAACTTTTACACCAAAAATTTTTCATCCAAAAGTTTTATAGCTTTCCAAACATGCCCGAGATATACTGAAGGGTAGATCTAGAAACCTACTCAGGGAGTAGATTAATTCAAGCTGCCAATCATGCAGATGCTCTATTTATTGATTCAAGAATTTTTTACTGATCCATTTATGACATTAAGTCTTCAATGGTGAAACTGGTTCAAACGCCTAACCATGGTACAAAGGAACTCCTGCTAAGGCTTTAAAACGATGGACAGAGAACACTACCACCATAAGACATGCAAACAAACACATAGCAGTTTGACATCACTGTGGATATCTTCACAAGGAGAAGTGTTGTACGCATGACTAGCTGAAAGTCTATAAGATCCATCCAACTTGAAAATGCAGAACCCTGATATCGTTAATCAGTGGTGCTCAATAACAGCAACCACAGTGACTAGTTTGAAAGCAAAAGAGGAAGCTCTGTACTTGTTTGATAGGAACTCAGGGAACTTATTTTTAACTTAACTGTCAACTACTAGTCCAAAATCTCATGGGGGATGACAGGTAGGCAAGATAATCATGATGAAATCATATTATTTTCCCTTAGCAGCGGTATGTAGGCAAATTGGTCATGCCATAAAATGGTTGATCCAATGCAAGTGCTCCCAACCATTTCAGGGTCCAGGGAAGGATGTCCATGTACATAACCTCACGCATGATTTATTACAAACAAGTTGTATCCAGTATCCACAAGATGAGAACGTTATAACTATTTGCACAAGACTAAATACCCATATAAATAATTTGAAAGTAATGAATGTGTCCTTGAGTCTGAGGACAATTTTGTTATAAAATGCTGCAGTAGATGAGAAAAGGAAAAGGAACATCAATTGCAGAATCCTGCAAACAGTTTATGTGCAAAATAATTGGTGAAACTTTCATAGCATGGAGGATTAGCCAATAACCACAGGACATTTTTCATGCAAAGTTTCCAGTCATTTGCTCAACTACTAATATAAAGTTGGTCAGCTTATTCATGATTCATAGAGTTTTGAGAACATAACTCAATAAATGTGTATATAAGTTGTCTAAACTTTTGTGATGATCTCTAAAAATTGTCTTCCCAGTTTAAACTCCTCAAATTTACTTTGTGAGCCATGTGACACAAAAATATTGTCAAACACCATAAGCGATATAATTGCTCTAACCAATCATCATCATTTTTCTGACTACTATTGTCCACTCCTTGAGGGATGATCATGTGCAGTTTGTTTAAAACACTCCTTTCTCATGTCTTCTTTGCACAATATCTTTTTTCTCCCCTTAGGAAATAAGGAATAGAGCAAAAGGCGAATTATTGCAACTCAGCATCCCCATTTGTGCCATTACGCATGTCAATCAGGATGTACCTCTGAATTATCACAAGTAAAAAGGTCCACCCAGTGTATAGAACTCCATCATTCTAATCTAATGCAAAAAATCAAACACCGGAAAAGAAAATTAGAGCAAATAAGTTTCTCGATTTAATCAACTGTCTTGTAAATCACAATACTATACTGATTATATCTCCACTATAACATAATGATCTTTTTGTTTCTAATTTTACACATATTTACCATGAGTTATCTCAGGTTCTATAGGAAATTTAAAAAAAATCATATTTATGAAGTTATCTGTATTTTAAATAATGTAGCTAGGTACATGGGACTATATCTCTAATTACAACCACTTATGAGAGGAAGCGATTTATGCTTCTACAACTAAAACAATGTAAGTGAAGATCTCATATAAAGTATCCATACCTTCACCATTTAAAATTACAAGCCCAATCACCATCACAACTGGATGAACCTGTAAAGAGTTGATAAAAACGTTAACTGCTTCATTCACATCAAAAATTTTAAATCAGCTGATATTAAAATGGTAAGCAAAGCCACATTTGGGTGGCATCATGCAATAAACGAATCTAATTTTTGTCTCATTGAGATTAGACATCAAAGTTTACAAACCTAGCAATGAAAAGAAGAAGAAGAAGAATTCAAATGCGTCTTCCAAAGAAACTTCCCAAAAATCAGTCTCTACAAATACAGAAAACTCCATAACCAAATCCCACCAAGAAAAAATCAAAAAAAGAGAGTTACCTGCGCGGGTGCTACTACTACCGTGAAGAAGTGAGCAGGAGTAAGAGCGGAAATAAAGTAGGAATTCAAGGGCGACAATGGGGTCCACGCATGGAGAGTGGAAGAGAGTCGGCGATTCCTGAAAAGAGGGCTTTTTACAGTGAATGCATGCGATAGCAGCGGCAGGAGAGGAGTGGGAGAAGATAGAAGTGGAAATGGCGGGTGCAGCATGCTGTGATGTTACCCTCTGAAATGATGCCGCGTGTGCGAAGAAGAGAGTTTAGCTGGAGGTTATTGTTTTAGGGCTGTGGTGTGGCTAGCGCGGATTGCTACGACAACGACAGATTCGGGTAATTTGGTGCTCAGGCATGGCAGCTATGGGAGAGGAGATTCGAGCTAAGGCAGAAAAGGGGAAAGGGAAGAAAAATCGGGACAGAAAGAACGGGTCAGCGGGTGCTGATAACTCGTATTTTCACGAGTTATCATGGCCCATTTCAGACTTGATTTGTGCGTTAGTTCGAGAGATTAGGTTTAGTTTGCATCCATTTAGCTTAATTTTCACTCGCTTTGCTTTTAGGAGCATTCTTTAGTTTTTAGGCATTTTTAGTTCATTTACTTAGTTTTTCATCTTTTGCAGGAAGGACGGGACGTGTGAAGGCAGAGCAGACGAGTTGAATGCAAGTTGAGGCAACTAGAGGCAAATGGATGGCGCCCAGGCGCCACCCTACGTGCCTTGGCCATTTTCAGCACACACATCTGATAGCATGGCTTCCAGAGAGTTGGCGCTTAGGCGTCACTTCATCTACATGCAACCCAAGTTCAGACGATGTTGAAGCTACAAGTCAAGAAATACTTTAGGGAGTTGGCGCCTAGGCGCCAATACACATCTGTACACGAAAACTTCAGTGCGTAAACTGCGCAAAGGGACTCTATATATAGTTCGGAGGGGTTCGCACGCGAGGAAGAGAAGAGAAGAGGAGAGAGCCGGAGTATGAACTAAAGTGCAAGAGAAAGCGAAAATCAAGATAAAAGCCCGGATTGAAGAAAGGATTCAAGTCCCGTTGGTGGAAACCGCAGGAAAACAATTTTTCTTATTCTTTCCAATTTTCTTTCTCTGCCTTTATGGATACTTTTTATATGGATGTATTGGATGTTAAGATCATGTCTTTGAACTAAACCTCCATTAGATGGATAGTTAGGATGATTTGAATTCTAAACTATATTGTTTCTTGGTTCTTAGAATATTCAGGAATGAATAGTTGATTTTATGCATGATTGTGTATGATTTACCTTAGCATGTGTGGATTGAATGCTTTTTACAAGATTAGCTACCTTGTAAGATGATTTAATTGCTTGATTTATCCTTAGAAGAAGAAAATCTCTGCCAGATTCATGTGCAAGGCATAGGTTTCGACCTTTGTGTAAGGAGAGTTGTTTAACGGATAAGAATATACCGTTAAACCCTGTGTAGTCATTATACAAGTCATGAACTTATCAATTTTACTTTATTTAATGACATGAGAACATAGCAATTAAATAGGGTGTAATTAGCTTTATATAATGTTTTAAGACATATATAAAGATATATGAGCTTGGGCTAGTAAATCCATAGGCAATCCATTTAGAAAGAACCAAGGCAATATAGTTTAGATTCAAGGATTCCAAGCTATCCATCTGCCATCCCTAATTAGAAAACCCGTTCAAAGTATCCAACACTCTAATTTCTCATTGCAATCGTTAGCTTAGTTAAATCACAAAACCAGAATTTTCCATCCATCGAAAGCAGTTTAACTAATTAATAATTCAGTTAACAATTCCTCGTGGGAACGATACTCTATTCACTCTTTATTACTTGACACGACACGTATACTCGCATAAATAGCAAGCACTTTAATAGACATATACGCAACTCGTCAGGTGCGTATGAGAAATTCCCTGTCACAATGTTTCATACCGAAAAGGCCCTATCCTTTCTCAACCGTCGATTCAATATTGACGGTTCAGATGAGGCTTCCTATAAGAAAAACATAGGAAGCGCTTCCTATGGGTTGGGCGTCGTCTACGTCAATGTCGTAAATCATCACTACCACATGCTGGCAATCTTTCCCTTATCTTCTAGTCATCCTCTTTACCAATGGTAGCCACAATCGTCATGGTCATACATCTTCATCATCTTGATCAGCCCCCAGCCTCTTCCATTCTATTATAGTAGGATGTTTGGAAACTTAATAAATACTTTCTTGATTTTGTAGCATGGAATTTTAGAGTTTGAATCAAATAAGAAATGCATTTTTGTTGCTACAAGTGCTCTTCCTTAAACTATATGTTGAAGCCACAGGACCTACTAGTCCACTGATATGATGCATTGAAACATCAGCCATTGAATATATTGCTTATTGGTGTTTAAAATTTTCCTTGTGGGAATATCTTAGGAGTAATCTATTCCATAATGTTGCTTATGGTTGCACTATTGATTTATCAATTAGGTTTTTTAGCATTTTTGCTTCCCACAAGCACCATTGTGTTACTTTTCCATTTGCAACTTCTCTCTCCTAAACATGGATTAAACAGTCAGTGAACTGTCATAAGGCGACAATCATCTCACAAAGGTAGCATGCTACTTTAGTAAGCATGTCAACCATCACATTCATGGTTAGCATGTTCACCTAAATAGTATGCTAACCAAAACTAAAAATTGTCATCATGCAACAGTTCACAAACTATTGTAATTAGGGGTGCAACTTGGGCCGAGTTGAACCCAAACCCGAATTCCAATGGTATTAGAATTTACTTATTTACAACTTGAGTCTAAAGAAGTTGATTTGTGAATATGATGGGGCTAGGATTCATGTGAATCGAAGCCCGATTTTTTCATTTTATATTAATTATAAAATATATTATATACATAATATCTAAACAATATTTTTTATATTTTGTGCATTTTATGTTATTTATATTTTTATTTGAATACATATGTGGCATATCGTAATTATATTATAAATAAAGTATATTATTTTCATTTATATTTATCTTTTATTTCTATCATGTGCTTTTACATCCATTAATTTTTTTCATTTATCTTGTTTTTCATATTGAATTTTCTTCTAGTATATTTTTAAAAAAATTTGTAGTTTGACTCTAATTATTATATTTATTTACATGATTCATTATTACTATATATTCATATAAAATTTTAAACTTATCACTCGTAAATAAAATGTAAATTCATCAACCTAGATTTCAATCCAAGACTTAACCCTAATTCGATTTTCAAAAATAAGGTTAGAATTTTGATTTTATAATAGAGTTAGGATTAGAGTTAAGGTTAATATTTTGGGTGTGTTTGGTTAGGGGTAAAACTTTTGATAAAAAATTTTTGAAGTAAAAATTGTCAAATTGATAGAAAATGATGTGATATAATAGGAGTAATGATGAGGAGTAAAGAGAATAAAGTTAAAATAGATAGGTTAGTTGTATGGGTAGTTGTGTAGAAATGATTGAAAAGTAGGGTAGTTTGTATTGGAAAATGTGAAAAAATAATTAAAAAATAGAGTAGTTATGGAGAGTGAAAAGTTTTGGATTGAAAAGTTTTGGTTGACATTTTTTTCCCCCAAACAAACGCACCCTTTATAAATAGAGCTAAGGTTAGAATTAAAGTGAACTCGAGTTTTATGCACCCAAGTTGTGCTCTTAGTTATAATCTACGTCCCTCTCTCCTCCACTCGCATTAATGCACTTATAGAAGCAAAAGTTACTGTTGAATTATACTGTTTTGATGATAGACAAGTTAAGAATTTAATGCTAGAAATGTGTTGCTTGTATTTGATTCGTGATGAATGGTTGTAACAAGTTAGCATTGAATTGTGTTATGAATCTGTCGAGGTTTTGCTGTAAAACTTCAGCAGTTTTGATTTGCAACTTCAACTGATTTAGTTTCAAACTTCAACTGATTTAGTTTTAAACTTCAACTATTTTGGTTTGAAACTTCAACAGTTTTTGGGTTGAAACTTTAACAGTTTGTTTAGCAAGATCAATGGATAGGTGATTGGATGATGACGTGGCTAGTTTGAGGAGTTATCTTGGGTTATTACAGGTTGTTGAGAAAATCCAGTTGGTTGCAGATTTGGTGGAGAAAATCTCTCTTGGCGGTTTCTGTTTGTTAAGTTGTTACAGGTTGTTGAGAAAAATCCGAATAGTTGCGATTTGGTGGAGAAAATCTCTCTTGGCGACTGGAAGTTAAAAGCTATAAATAGACAATGAATTTCAACTGGAAATTCAGTTCAAAGAGAATATTTTCAAAAGTGCAGATCTGTCTCGAGGAGTTCTCTGTGATCCTCCGTCCACCTGTCAGAATCAACATATTGAAGATCGTCGTGACCATCGTACTAAAAGTTTTATCTCTGTGCTTCTGTGCTATTAAATTGGTTGTAAGCTTTATTTCATTTTTATTTATTTTACCTTGAATTAAAGGCTGACTAATTCAAGAGGAAAGCTTTCATTGTGATTTGTGGAAAGCTTCACATGCCACCTGGAGCCGTTTGTGTAATCCAGAAAATGATTGAGATCGTACCACTGTAACTTGAGTTCTAAGTTGACTAGTGGAAACCCGAGTCAAGGTGTTTACTTGGAGAGTAGAGTAGGTGTGTTAACCAAACCACTATAATTTGCGGTGTTTTCTTTGGATTATTTTTGTGGTGTGTGAAATTTATCCTATTCCTTCTTAGATCACTCTTTGTGCTATTATTCCTTTCTTTTATCAGTTTCATACGGGCCTAACAGTTACACACCATCAGCATTCTATTTCACAGCTGCTTTTTTAGCAGCATTAAATGTTGGATCAAACGGTTGTGCATGATCCCTCAAAATGGACGCACATGATTGAAAAATCATAACTTTGAGACGTTACGACTAGTGGGAGAAAATCGCATCTCTTTGTTATTAACTCAGCTCACATGCATCGACAGGGTAAATGTGCGCTAGGTATTTTTGCAAGCAACTAGTGCTATGTTGCAAGCGTCACTAGGGCTTCACCCTAGTGGTAAACGCCCTCACCTTGGTTTGTTCTGGTTGAGTGTTTGAATCTTGGGAACTGCGTCCGAGTTTTATTCTCTCCCCAAATATTGGGATTTTGATGTTGGTGGGAAGCTTGAATTTCCCAGCATTAATAGGTGGAACAAAGGTGTCTCCATAATGAAATCACTTGTAAAATTTTTAACCTAGTCAAATATCTATTTTATTTTCTACTTCTTTCGTCTTAAGAAATCATTTCCTTCATTTTCATTTTCTTTTTAAATTTTATTTTATTGTATATTTTCTTTTTCCCAAAGACTAATTTCTAAAAAAATGAAATAAAAATAGAATCGAAGTTATAAAATTGAGGTTAATTGTTAAGTGAATAAAGTTTAAATATAATGAAAATAAGCTTTGGTTGCCTTCTTCTATTAAAATTAAATTAAATATATTTACTAGCAAATGAAATTAAATACCTTAAATTGTATTTTCTTATAGTCAAAAACATCATAGAGAAAATCGAGATAGTGACAAATTTCGGCCTCTAGTGCCAGGCTGCTAGCTAGCCAATTTGCCCAAAAATCAAAATTCCATAATTTTCTTGTTAATCATTCACCAAATATTAGAGTTCCAACAATGCGACTAATGAGTGTAGGGTAATGATTCAGAGCTGCTGGCAGCACTCTGCTATCCTTAACATTTTAAGCAGGATTTTCGTGGTATTATGGCCTTAAAACTGCATCCAACAAACCCATCCCTCGTTTAATAAATTTCCAGCTGAAACAGCCAACCGGCACCGGTCAATCCGGCCGGTCCAATCCAGCTGTTTTTTTTTTTTTTTTTTTTTTTTTTTTTTTTTTTTTTTTTTTTTTGATTGGTACAATTACATATCTCAACACATATCATACTTAAAGATCTGAGACATTCTTACAAATATAAGGGATACATCTTTCCCAAAGAAGTCTGGAGACACAGCTCCACGAAAGAATAAGGAAGACACAGCTTCCAAACAACTACCTGGGAGACCACCCGCTCCCACACTACATCCATCCGGGAGACCTACTTGCTCCCACGCAAATATCTATCTCAATCCAGCTGTTTAATTAACAACATTGATACTAAATTACTAACCCCTCAACCGCGCGTAGTTAATTAGTTAAGTTAATTAATTGCATGCGTGTATGGACTGTTTTATATATTCAGATTAGGAGTTTGGGAGCCTTAAAATAAAGATAGAAGTGGTTGTCCGTTCCAAAAATAAAGATGGACGTGGACATTCTTACGTTGATCCCAGTCGTTGGAAGATGAGATTGTTTAGTCGTTTTTAAAGATGGCCGATGCCATATGGCTGTCAACTAGATTAGACTGTTTTTGAATGTACACGTGTCCACTTTAAGTGGTCCACCTTCTGCCGCATATATAATATATATGACTAAATGTAGCAGATCATCATCTTCATATATAATATTCCAATTCCCAACAATATGCAACTTTCGTCTTCCATTACATAAAAGGGCCACGTCAAGCCCACTTGTAAGCGGGTGCCATTATAGGAGCGCAATTCAGTGCACCCGGGTGCATTCAGCCTCAACGCACCCGGGTGCACTGCACGTATGTTAAATAAACCTAGATTAACCATTGTATACAAAAATTTTCAAAAAAAAATAGGTGCAGTGCACCCGGGTGCGTTGAGGCTGAATGCACCCGGGTGCACTGAATTGCGCTCCGCCATTATATCTTCCCAACATAATATGAGCTGCCCTTTGAGATCAGGCTAGGATCGGTGGTGGGTCCCAAATTTTGTAAGTGTATATATTTGTATAGGAAAATATTACTGTGCATGTGCAATCCATGCATTGGAGACTCTACATGATCATGAATGAGAAATTCACTCCATTCATTGTATTTAGAATTATTCACTTTATTAACATACCAATTTTCTTCCAAATTCAACATGTGTGTGGTCTCCATCCTAAAATAGTGCAAATTCAACATAATAAAATAATTTAATGTAAATATCATGTTTAAAGTGATATTTTCAACATCTAAACCATCTAATGTATGATTTTTATATAAATCAATGATTGTATAAAGTTTCATTATATTTTAAATATTTGCGGAGGCCCATTTTACAGTGGATTGCACTGTAATTATGGTTCAGTCTATCTGCACAAGATGGGATCTCATATATGTATATGTAAATATATATATATAAGAAAATATTCAAGTCCAGATGGACTACACTGTAATTACAGTGCAGACCACCTCAAAATGAACTCCACATGTATTAAAATTAACATCAATCCCACCCATTGGCATTTAGAATTATTTATTTTGATAGCATATCAATTTTCATCCAAATCTAGCATGCGTATACGCCCCATCTTAAAATGGTACGAAATCGACAAAATTAAATAATTTAACTTAAATATCGATTTCAAAGTAGTATTTTTAATATCTAAATCACCTAAAGTATGATATTTATATGGATAAATAATCGTATATATTATTATTACATAATATTTCTCATATATATGCCTTAAATTCATTAGCAATTTAGCATTTGAAACTCCCATTAAAGTTTAACTCCTCATGTGGTGAATTAATGGTATGTTAGCTACGGATTTTAGTAAAGATATCTTAGTCTATCTTATTAGATTCGAGTGCAAGGTATCTCATTCTCATATGAGTGCGGACACATAATAAAAAGAGTGAATTGGTTGACGAAACGAAGATTAATGAATGTGACAGTTCTACTTATATTTGCTTTGGCTTTTTGGTCCATTGTCTAATTGAAGAGAAAGATACACCTTTTTTTATGATAGCTCAAAGTACGCATTATTTATTTTTTTATCGAATTATATTCTAATAATATTCTTATATATGCCTCTCATGTTCCTGAGAATTTCGACACAAAGATGTTAGAATTAATTTTTGTTATATTAATTTTACATTTTTTAAAATGAGCATACAAATTTAATGCTTGATTTTGATTAAACTTAGTTTCTCTAGTTAAAGAAATAATTAAGCTTCAATGGATTAAAATTTTGTAAAGTTTCCTTAATTAAAGGAACCTCCCCCAATGTAATTTTCGCCACCGAATTAAATCTCACTACCATCTTCGCGAGATAATGGGCAATTCGATTCCCATTCCTTAAGACAGGGTGCAAGCCAATCTGGTAATGGATTAAGGATTTTAATGGCGCTCATATGTAGAAGTATTTCACTTGCAATTATGATATCATGTTATATCACGTTATTTTTCATCCTTGCACGTCAAGCCGCTCCTCTCCTGCCCACCACTCTTGCCCCCATTAATGCCAAAGCGATACATACTAAACGAGTCTTGTCTCTCTCTAAGCCCGAATGAAATTTGCACATACATACAAGTTGTCTCCATCTTCCATTCCCTGCATTTTTCTTGCTTATTTGTCCTATTGCATGCTGTACCAGTACAAAGGTAATCCAAATGACAATCTGCCTCAACGGACTGCATTGGAGCTAGCGAGCATGCAAGAACAAAACGGTTGCAATTAAAGATGCCTTCAAAAGGATGCCTTCCAAGCATTAGACAAGCCACGCAGGGAGAGCGGTGAAGCACGTCCTCACGCCATGAACATGGTCCCCCGTATATAATCCCTTCACCCTCTTAAATCGACAATATGTCAAAGGGCAAAGATCGTCAAATCATCAATCCTCACACTAATCAAAATAGACACATCATATTAACCTCACGGACAAAAATACGGTATGATAGTTCCATCAAAGAAAAAAACGGTATGATATTATTTTTTTTAAATTCAGATTCACATGCCAAGATGCTACAGGATGGGTCCCCGCGATCCACACTACAAGAAAAAACAGTTATGCAACAGGTTTTACTTTTTATGCAATGAAATAAAACTTCACCCGTATAATATTTATTACAAGTTTCCTGCATATAGATATTATAGTCGGCCCACGCATATAATATGACATGTTTGCTACATATAGATATTTAAACATGAAATCGCCACTTGGATGACCAAGTGACTAAATATGAATGTGTATAGAGTGTTAATAGGGCGGAAATCTGATAAAGGCAATGACCTTGTTATCTCTCCATGTAGTATAACGCTGTCATGTACTTAGTCCTCCGAAGCAGGTGACCCAATAAAAAAAATTCTACACATAAAAACTATATATATTGCTAATTAATCTGAGAGGGTTTTATCGCAAAAGCAACCATCCATTCTATTTGTTATTGAGGCGTGATTTTCTCCAACTATTTGTAGCTTCACAACATTACGACTTTTCAATCGTGTGCGTCCATTTTAAGGGATCATGCACAGCCATTTGATCCCAACATTTAAGGCAGCTTAGAAAGCAACTTTGAAAAGCAAGAAACTGATGACAAGTAGCTATTGCTTCTATCATCTCTCCTCTATCAGATGAAAGGAAGAGGAACGCAGTATTGCATGTGGGGGAGCAAACGTAGTAGAACTCCAACCTTCGGAATTGATTTTATCTAAATCCAGCAAAACCCACTATAAATCCAACGAAGATCCATCTTTCCATCGTCTACGTCAATGTCGAAAATCATCACTACCACGTGCTGACAATCTTTCCCATCTCTTCTAGTCATCCTCTTTACCAATGGTAGCCACAATCGTCATGGCCATACATCTTCATCATCTTGATCAGCCCCCAGCCTCTTCCATTCTATTGTAGTAGGATGTTTGGAAACTTAATAAATACTTTCTTGATTTTGTAGCTAGGAATTTTAGAGTTTGAATCAAATAACAATGCATTTTTGTTGCTGCCAGTGCTCTTCCTTAATCTATATGTTGAAGCCACAAGACCTAATAGTCAACCGATATGATGCATTGAAACATCAGCCATTGAATATATTGCTTATTGGTGTTTAAAATTTTCTTTGTGGGAATAGTTTAGGAGTAATCTATTCCATAATGTTGCTTATGGTTGCACTATAGATTTATCAGTTCGGTTTTTTTAGCATTTTTGCTTCCCACAAGCACCATTGTGTTCCTTTTCCATTTGCAACTTCTCTCTCCTAAACATGGATTAAAACGGTCAGTGAACTGTCATAGGGCGACAATCATCTCACAAAGGTAGCATGCTACTTTAAGCATGTCAACCATCACGTTCATGGTTAGCATGTTCACCTAGATAGTATGCTAACCAAAACTAAAAACTGTCATCATGCAACAGTTCACAAACTATTGTAATTAGGGGTGCAACTTGGGCCGAGTTGAGCTCAAACCCGAATTCCAATGGTATTAGAATTTACTTATTTACAACTTGAGTCTAAAGAACTTGATTTGTGAATATGATGGGGCTAGGATTCAAGTGAATCGAAGCTCAATTTTTTCATTTTATATTAATTATAAAATATATTATATACATAATATCTAAACAATATTTTTTACATTTTGTGCATTTTATGTTATTTATATTTTTATTTGAATACATATGTGAATATCGTAATTATATTATAAATAAAGTATATTATTTTCGTTTATATTTATCTTTTATTTCTATCATTTACTTTTACATCCATTAATTTTTTTCATTTATCTTTTTTTTCATCTTGAATTTTCTTCTAGTATATTTTTTAAAAATTTTGTAGTTTGACTCTAATTATTATATTTATTTACATGATTCATTATTATTATATATTCATATAAAATTTTAAACTTATCACTCGTAAATAAAATGTAAATTCATCAACCTAGATTTCAATCCAAGACTTAACCCTAATTCAATTTTCAAAAATAAGGTTAGGATTTTGATTTTATAATAGAGTTAGGATTAGAGTTAAGATTAATATTTTATAAATAGAGCTAAGGTTAGAATTAAAGTGAACTCGAGTTTTATGCACCCAAGTTGTGCTCTTAGTTATAATCTGCATCCCTCTCTACTCCAATCACATTAATGCACTTATAGAAGCAAAAGTTGCACACCATCAACATTCTATTTCATAGCTGCTTTTTTAGCAGCATTAAATGTTGGATCGAACGGTTGTGCATGATCCCTCAAAATGGACGCACATGATTGAAAAATCATAACTTTGATAAGTTACGACTAGTGGGAGAAAATCGCACCACTTTGTTATTAACTCAGCTCGCATGCATCAACAGGGTAAATGTGAGCTAGGTATTTTTGCAAGCAACTAGTGCTATGTTGCAAGCGCCACTAGGTACAACCAACTAGTGCTACGTTGCAAGTGCCACTAGGGCTTCACCCTAGTGGTAAACACCCTCACCTTGGTTTGTTCTGGTTGAGTGTTTGAGTCTTCGGAACTGTGTCTGAGTTTTATTCTCTCCCCAAAGAGTGGGAGTTTGATGTTGGTGGGAAGTTTATATCTCCCAACATTAATAGGTGGAACAAAGGCGTCTCCATATTGAAATCACTTATAAGAATATCTTAGCGGTTGATTATAATATCAATTGAGATGAACATAAACATAATAATAAAAAGAAGTCCTATGTTGCAAGCTTCATTTGAGGTTGCCTTTAAGGAGCAACTTCTAGCTAGGAGAATTTGCATAGGTGATTCTCGAAAAAGTGATATTTCAGAGCTTTTGTCATATTCGAAATATCGTGGTGCAGTGGTAGAAAGCGCATAAGCTTACATAAAAAACATAGTTAAATGGACTCTATAATCAAGAAAATTACTGGATTAAATAAAAGTTTCTTCTACTATAAGGGTGGAATAATGAGGCTATTGACTCTACTCAATATTTGAACTTTGAATCTCCCACTTACACTACTCTATACACACTCATGATGTGTTTTCCAATGTTATTAAAACCGAACTATCACCGATGCATCATATAAGGTTCAAACCATATGGGTTGGTTTGAACCGGTTTAAATATTTGTTTCATAGTAATATTGACATATGAAGCAATTTGATATAAGTTTCAAATGGTAAACAAAATTAATTATATGTTCATTAATAAATTTTCAGTGTGCAGCTTCAAATACTATTTCACATACTTTCAAAATATCCCCAGCTATTGCATCAAAAAATAAGAAGATTTACCCCAGCTGGCCGCCTCTCTGTAATGCATTGAACAACACTACCGCAGGGTGAAATCAATCGGATCGGACCGGACATTATAGGCTGGTCACACGGTGAAACCATGCAGTCTGATGAGCTTCTTGGAACACTGGTGTTGACATGGGTTGTCTAACATTAGATCATGAGTTGGCATTGAATTTTGGACTATTTTTTTGAACTACATGCACTCGTTTTAAGTAGTCCAACATAACCGCGCCGGATACATCATCCAGTTACGTATATTAATTTGCTAGCTAGCAGCTAACGTACTTGATATTTTGATCGGGTGGCAAAGGTCTCGTTGATAGGGGGAAAATTACATGCACCGGGACATTGACAGACAAGACCTCTCTCACTAGCTACTTTTTGACAATTAATTACCCAAGGGGCAAAAGCAGAGCTTGCTTGATCCCTTCTTTTTGTCGAGCAGAAGAAACCCAAGGGGTAAAAACATGTGCTAAGAAAACCCTCTCCAGCCTATTTCCATCATAATTAATTAACCTATACATGGGTATACCAATCTCTAGCAAAAACTCAAACGACCAAAAGTTCAAAAAAGAGTATATAATAACAATCATAAGAACAAAGAAGGCATGTAGACATATGCATGGATTGTTAATTGTATGTATATGTATGTTTGGGAGACGGAGTAATCTTGATGACAAGGCCTGGATAGACATCATCGGGGTCTTGGATATGTGGGTTTTGCTCGACGATAAAGGGATCGCCGCACTTGTCGCTGATGGTGTGGAGGGTCTCTCCTTCGCTCACCACGTAGATTTCGTCGCAGGGCGGGTTGTTGCTGCTGCTGCGTTTGATGCTGGGCTGATCGAAGGACGACGGCAGCGAGTTAATTTCCATGAGCGAACCCAAGAGGATGAGGCCCACGAGAGCGCAGGCGCAGTACCAGGAAGCTTCCTCGGCAACAGCTGCTGCTGCTGCTGCTCGGCCGTATTTCTTTCCGGAATACGCCATGAGAGAGAGAGAGAGAGAGAGAGAGAAGGAGAGGAATTGCAACGGAGGGAATATGGAAACGGAATGGTTTGGTAGTTATAGGAAGAGATAAGGGGGTGGGGGTGGGGTTGGGGTTGGGGTTGGGGTTGGGGCTTGGGATGTTTTGGGGAGGCGGAACACGTCACGTCGTGGGTTTGGCGTTTGTATTACGTGGGGCGTTTTGCTTGCAGTGAAAGTACTAAAATGGGCATCTGGGATTTTTATTTTTGTGTCCGTTATTTGAAATATGAACAGAAATGCCCTTTAGCGGCATGGGCCACCTGCGTGCTGTTGGTCGCGCCAGATGACATGGGTGGATGCGCGGAATAGAAATTCATGGATCGTAGCGTAGCAACTAGCAAGTGCCAAGTGGGATGTCCTCAAATCTCTTGTGCATCCATGCATGCCACGTTTGGTTTAAATTGTAGATATATCATGACTTCTATAAAATTTACATAAGAATGTATAAACTTAGATTGAAATTGAAGGTATATTTACAAATCCTAAACACTTCATAAAATTGACAAAATTACAAATCAATAAAATTATAAAATGTAAGAAAAAAATTTTAAATACAAATATTTATTTTAAATATATTCATCATAACAAAAAGATCTATTTAATATGAGGAATCTTTTAAAAATAAATTATTTTTGCATTTCAAAATATTTTCTTGTATTTTATAATTTTAAATATTAACGTAATATGTCTTATGTTAGGTAAGGATATTTTGGTGATCATGCTTCAGTGATTTTTTTAGGGATTTTCTTTTACCAGTATGTTCATCCATAGATAACTAGACTAGGTATTTACTTGACTTTGTGATCATCTGAAGGCAGTTGGATCGTCCGGAGAGCGTGGCTACATCGATTCTTCATTAATATGAGATAGTGTTCTTCGGTTGGATGGCAAGCATTCTCATTCTTCAAAGTGGCTTTCATAAATGCCTTATTGTGTTGTTGGCGTCTTGTTAACCTAAGGTGAGGAGTTGATAGGCCGCCTCTTTGTCATTGCTCCTTAGAGATCCTTCAGTTCTTTTGTTAAGAAGCAAGCTATGATGAATCTTTCTCCTCATCAGACCTGTTTTGATCCAACCCTATCATATGTCTCCTACAAAAATAGAGCTTTCTTGAAAGCGTTACTACTGCACGTTGTCCCTCCTCTAAGGAAGGATCGTCTTTTTTCTTATCGATAATTTTCCTTCTCTTTGTTGTTGTAGTTGGGGGCATTTAGGCTCGCTCTTCTTATTGAAGTTTTGGCGATGACGTAGAGATGATGTCGTAGGGAGTTCTGGCAAATCTAAGGCTATTAATCCTCACATTTTTCACGATTGCAGGAATTTGATGGAAGTTAATGCCAGCACATAACCTTCTTTTTGTTTCAAGGCATGTGGCATCACTGGATGAATCTTCACGGATTCCTAAGAGGGATTTAATATTTCTAGGGGTGTGTTTGGTTAAAGGTAAAACTTTCGATGAAAAGTTTTTGAAGTAAAAGTTGTCAAATTGATAGAAAATGATGTAATATAATAGGAGTAATGATGAGGAGTAAAGAGAATAAAGTTAAAATAGATAGGTTAGTTGTATGGGTAGTTGTGTAGAAATGATTGAAAAGTAGGGTAGTTTGTATTGGAAAATGTGAAAAAATAATTAAAAAATAGAGTAGTTATGGAGAGTGAAAAGTTTTGGATTGAAAAGTTTTGGTTGACATTTTTTTCCCCCAAACAAACGCACCCCTAATGGTGACTCATCCAGAGAGATGCGCATGTCCTTGGCTTTCATGTTGATATGCAACAGTTTTTCAAGATCATTGCAAGGAGTTAAGCTTCATATTAATTGATTAGGGAAGCTGCTCTAGCTATAAGAGGCCGACTTTGGTGATCTTTTGATATCATCTACTTCTTTTGCTATCTTGTATGAGTCTAATCAAATACTAATGGAATTTTGGCGTTCCTTTCACTAAAGTTTAATGGTGCAACATTATCTTTTTCACTAGGAGGTAGAAATTCTTTGATGATATTCAAATGGAGGACATTTGTCTTTTTGAAGGAAGGAGTAGAGGGTCGAGAGTGATCACTAATTTAGGGCCCAAGATGAAGGATTGCTCTAGCTATGGGTTTAAAGGACAATCATCCCTTCAAACTTATATTTATAAACACTCAACAAGGTGATGAGCAGGCTTCGTTTGGTGGCAGCCAAGGGCCATTTGTGGACATTTATAGGCCAATAAAGGGACTTACTAATCCTTCAACCACTTCTTAATTGTTTGAGGTAGCGATGACCATGTTATTTATCCGTCTTGTGGCAATGTTCCCATCCTTCACTTATGTCACTTGATCGTCTGGGATATCCACTCCAGCGATGAGAGTTTGTAAGGGACCTATTATGCATCAACAAGCTCCTTAGTTGTCATCCTCGTTCGGTGGAACTATTGTTAAAAATGTTCGATTTTGGCTACTCACCTCCTTATTGATTTTTCCTTACTCCATGATCTCTATCTAAGTGATGGTACCTCCATGGGTTCTCCCTTTTGTGATCCCTTTTCCCTTATTTATGTTCTCTTTCCAATATGTTCTTTTTCTTCCCTATTTCATTCCTTGTAACATTGAAAATCCAACCTCTACCTTTTGTATTCACATGGTTTTATTCTTTGATAATAAATGAATAACAATTACTTTTTTATTGAGAGTGTATTTAGGAAGTGATAAAACTTTGGGACGAAAAATTTTTAGTGTAAAAAGTTGTTAAAATAATATAAGATAATATAATATGATAGGGTAATGATGAAGAGTAGAAAGAATAAAGTTAAAAAAGATAGGTCAATTATATTGGCAGTTTTGTAGAAATGATTGAAGAATAGGATGGTCGTATAGAAAAATGTAAAGAAATAATTAAAAAATAAATTAATCATTAAGAGTAAAAAGTTCTAGATTGAAAAGTTTTAATTTGAAAAATTATGTCTATACAAACACACCCTTAAGCGGATGTATCTTTTATGCTTGATCTTCTTGGCACCAAATTTTTTGCTTCTCATTTTTCACATGGTCACATTGTTTCGTTTTGCTACATATCCTACAAATGGATTAAGCTTGGCCACATGCCAAAGCTCATATAAATGTAAGTAGTTAGCATTATTTTCCATGGGTGATGTGTGGTCATGATCTTTTTTGTTATTATCACAGAGACTCATTGTGTTTATGGTTTATGCATTCGCCTATATGGCGAGCCTTTTCCTTTTACTGTCATACATAAAAAGGATTTTATTTTTCTTCCTTTATTAACCATGATTTGATCTTGTCAGACTTTCAATGAGGGTACATAGCATATATAGATACCCATGTCTCATAGGTTTAGCCTAAATAATTTAAACATAGTTTGTAGGGTTAGGGGCCGATTTTTTTATTAACTTCACCGTAGAGCTTGGGATTTTTTGCTAGTTGGAGATTTTTATTGCAACTCATGGTGTAGTCGTCCAAATCCTTATTAAGCGAGGAGATTGGATCCAATAGGAATAGTCTCATTGTGTGACTTTCAATGATTTTCCATAGGGGCTGACCCTTCAAAGAACATATCTGGAGTCTATTTCACTCACTAAAACTTAACATTTTATCTTAGCCTCCAAGAAAGGAGAATAATTGAAATAGAATAAGAAATGTATCACTTTCTTGTTGAAGTTTTGGCAAAAATAATGGAGTATAATCTTTTTTTCGTGGAGAGCTTTTCGATCGAATGTCCCCTTTCTGGACCACTTGCTTTGCTCCTCCCCTTACTAATAAGGTCTTCACCTGATATCATAATCCGATAATGGAGGGGTCACTTGGGTCTTGGAAAATCATTTTCTATAGATGGAGCCAAATGATAGAACTCAATTTGGTTAATGATTGGTCACGACTGAATTGAGATCTAAACCATGATTTCATCAAACAAATCATGTTACATGAGGTTTTACGTGAAAAAGAACCAATCTAGAGATAGGGTCAACTCTGAAAAACTACAAAAAAGGAGTCAAAGCCCTTGTAAAACTTTTTTATTGAATTCCTCCTATTTTTATGAGATAAGAATATATGTCCATTCTTAGTTCCCTATTGACCTCTCTTTCCTTCTCCAAAATCTGCCCCTAGGCATAAAAGTTGATTCTTAAGGGACGTCCTTTGCTAAGAGGAGAAGGTAAGATTAATCTAATTTTTTTCTCCTCATTCCTTGGTGAGCTCTATCCTTCTAGGAAAGTTTTTTTTAGGATATTTATACAGGGTTGACATCAACATGATACAACTTATGCTTGGTAAGGATATTTGGTTATCATGTTTTAGAGATTCATTTTGCCAATAGATTCATTTATAATTGGCTAAACTAGGTGTTTGCCTAAGATAGTTAGATCATCTGGAGATTATGGTTACATCAATTCTTAATTAATGCAAGATGGTGTTCTTCAACTTGATGGTAGGTATTCTTATTCTTTGAGGCAGCTCTCATAATTGCCTTATTATGTCTCTAGCATCTTATTAAGTCAGGGCCAGAGGTTGGCAATCTATCCCTTTATATTTTGAGGATTCATTGCTCGTTGAATATACTTCAATCTTCTATCGAGAGGTGGGTTGTAATGAGTTCTTTCCCTTATGATGAGAGAGACACACCGGACCTGTTTCAATCCAACTTGTTAATAAGTTTTTAAGATTATTTATAGTAAAATTTTTAATGTCTAATGAACATGACATTTAGTCTTTTTAGTGTGAGAAGTATTCTAAAAATATTGTGTTTTATAATTGATAAGCATTAGATCAAAGGCTAATCCCTCGAAAAAAGGTTTACCAAACATTGAGATGTCACTGAAGTGATGAAAAAATCCCTCTGAAAAAGAATAATACTCCTGAATCCTTAAGAACATCCATGGGTATGAGCTTGACAATGGAAGCTAAGCATTTTCACTACGAAACAGTCTTAGACTAGCATTCGGACATCATCATTGTGTCAATAAAGCTTCTTGTCTGAGGAAACTAATAATGATGCAACCCCGAATCGAAAGAAAATGCTTGCATTAAATGTGATATTAACAACTATAGAGGACAAAGCCAATACAATCATTACCTGTAACACATGTCGGGCCTCGTCCTCTGCACAACCAAACAATAACAAGCACGACACCGCATGAAGGATCTGATGGGGATAATTACAGATCTTCCCTTAACATTGAGCACATGTAGTCTTGACTTAAAAATACTTCTAAAAGAATTTTCCAAACAGCATGAGGGACCCTTTTTCTCACATACTATTGTACACTCAAATGTAATCCCCGCCACCAATGCCCCTAGACTAGCAGCCGCTACGCCAAAGATCCGACAGCATCTCCCCAAGATCTGCCATAAATCTGAAAGTAAATGACATATTTATAAAAATCCACCTATAGAAACCCTAGATATCCATAACTAATTCATTAATTAGACATGATAGCAAAACCAATCAAACTACAATCTTTCCCATCATTCGCATTTCAGCAAAAATAAATTACACATTTACAATTTCCAAATACATTAATATGTCCATCCAAGACTTATGATCTTAATATACACATATATCTCACATATACATCATTGTATAATACATACATATGTATATCTCTCAGATGTACATCAATACTAAATGACCACAATCCAAAACTACACAACTTATACCTACCACAAATTGCCTTAACTCAAGATCAAACCTCATCTAGCTCATAGCTAGGTTCCTGCAATACCAATCCTGCTAAAAATATCAAAAACAAACACATGAGTTGGGCGAACTCAGTAAGTAGGTGCAATCAGTAAAAACAATGACAAATCCAAGCCAAATTTGTCATATGTCATGCCACCACATGTAATGCATACACCAAGCTCTCACTAGCCTCACACAATCATGTCATACCACAAGCAAACACATGAAAATCAAATTAACCGCATGTCTATTAACGAGTATGAATAATCTTATCCTCGTGTCAAAAAAGGATCCATGCAAATCATGCATATGCATCACTCATGTCATATGTATCATGTTCATGCCAAAACCATGCGTCATTGGTTTTACAAAACCATCCCATACTTATTTCATCATCATGTGATTCCACAAAACTGTGCCAAAATAAACAACCAAACTGTTATCGTAGGGTCTGGCCACAAATTAAATCAAAATCAACATGTGGCATGCAAAAGCCAACGCCAAACCATCTTGGAATCCATCCAAAAGCACAACCCATGCCAATTCATCACAAATTCTAATATCAAACCATTTCGGAATCCATCTAGACACAATCATATCAAGGCATAAGTCCACTTTCGATCTCCTCAACCCTAGTCTCAAGCTAGGTTACACTAGAAGCAATCATCCTCCTCCCAACACGAGGGATATACAAATCAACATAAATCATCTACAAGCTCAATCAACCAAGTTCAAATCTCCATTTCAAAATATACACAACTCATGCACATCAAGCCCATCACAAATTCCATTTGAAACAATTCACTATCACACATGTCCTCAAGTATTTGCAAAACATCATTCGTAACGAAGGTCTTACCCACCCATTTATTCATTATTTTCTCATCTGTAGCCTCACTTAGGCATTTTATCGAATACATCATAGGCATTATAGGGAATTTAAGCCTAAATCATTCTAAGTCCATGGGATTCCACCAAATATATCATAATATCATACAAAATCGCTTTCAACCACTTCCATTTCATCAACTACATAAGTTTCCACCAAAATCCCCAAATTCTAACTTTCCAAAAATCTATACACAAGCCTTAAATCACGAAAATCCAACCAAACATTCAACAAAAGTTGGTGCCCATAAACAAACATCAAAACACGTCATTTGCAACTCAAATTCATTATTTATTTCAAAACGAAATAAACTACTTACCTCGAATTCATTTTTTCTTAAGGAACTCCAAAGCTCCAAGATTTTTCCTTGATCCCTCAAGCTCCCTTGATGCAAAATCACGTGGATTCAAGCACTTTTATGTGAGTTTTCATGGAGATATAGTGCTAAGGTCGTAAGGAGGAAGAAAGGAAAGAAATGGAATGAAAATGGGATCGGTTCAGACCCTTCCTGATTGAAACAACATCTCACATGGTTTGAACCATGTGGTTCTGAAAATCATACGGTTTGAACTGTGTAGCCCATAAATAGCCCGTTTTCAACTATGTTTCACCATTTCACCCATAATTTTTTCTAAAAAACTCTGATTGAGACGATTCTTTTTGTGTCGAATTCTTAACTCCAAGTTCCATCTCCTTATAAAATTTCAGCCCAATATTCTTTCACCATAAAATTTGACATGCATTTTACTATACAGCTTTACTGACAACTTTTTCCCATTCACAGGATAAGTGGTCATAACATGACAAAATATTTTCAA
Organism: Annona cherimola; assembly: GCA_030490835.1. Taxonomy (NCBI): domain Eukaryota; kingdom Viridiplantae; phylum Streptophyta; class Magnoliopsida; order Magnoliales; family Annonaceae; genus Annona; species Annona cherimola. The sequence goes on from CM059974.1 coordinate 31,327,717, forward strand.
AACCAACCCAATCATTCATAATCTCTTATCATCATAATATCATATTTATGTTATTTATTTGCTCAAAACATATTGTATACAAATTTAACCCCTCAACTCAACTCTCTAACTATTTTGTCTCCACAACGAGCCTCGTTAGCCCAAATCATATATATGACTTCTAATACTTCCAAAATCACTTCTTATATATCACACATATATCTAGCCTCTCATCTATGCTAGAAACCATCTTATTCTATGTCATTTCCAAAATTTCACGCATTAAGTTCATTAGTTATCAAATTTTCACTATTAGCCTCAAATGAATTCATTCTCAGAATTATCATACCAAATTCATTTTCAAACATCACAAACACATTTCGATCATGACTACCATCATTCTCATGCAAATCATGGCTCTTATCAATGATCCTTGATCATTTTTATCATCTCAACTCTTTTAGACTTAACTATACAATTAGGCCTATTTCCATCATACATTCAAATCTACCATTCAAATTTCACATACAACAATCTATTTACATAATTGTTAGTACTCAAGATATTACATCAAAACTCGAAACAGTGAAATTTTTGCCTTATTTGACTTCATGGTTTTTAGTAATTTTGTATTTATATATCATTCTTTTCTACTTAAATCTTTTTTTTTACACAAATTTTCACCTTTCGATGATTTAAGCCCCAGGTTTTGTTTTTCCAAGCCTTATGCAAAAATTTTGGATGTATCAATAGTTTTCTTACTACTTTTATTATACGTAAATATATATTAAATTGAAATATTTTTTTATTAAAATATTTAGTTGCATATTTTATTATTTAATCATATATTAAATTTTTTGCAATATTTTTATAAAAATAATAGTCACAAATAATAATTTTAATTGCCCTCCCTTGTTCATAGGGGTATTTTCTTTATTTCTTTTAATATTTTAATGATTATCTATGAAATCCTGATTGAAGAGATTATGCTTGCAATTCATTCAAACATAGCAAGATGATTCATAATTTGATGGTACCTTGATGAAAAATAATATTAAATAAAGTAAGAAGATTTTATTATTTTAATTTCTCATGGTGACCCAAAATGGGGTGGTGTCGTGGAAATCTTCTATAATGTTGACATCATCATAAAGGTATTTACCATGTGGAATTTTAAAAAATGGATATTTTTTATTTGTAAAAATGGGTATATTTACAAAAAAAAGTTCTAAAAAAGTATAGAAAAAATTTCCCTTTTTCCTCACGGTAACCAAATAGATATTCAAAATTTAAATTTGTCTCTTTCGTATCTTCTAAAAATAATATATATACGTCAAGCAACGTTGGATTGATTGGTAAGGGACAACGCTCCTCATATGGGCGTTTGGGTTTGATTCCTGCCATGTGTAGGTGGTATTTACAAATATATTCCTCCATAGTGAGAGTTGTAAAAGGGCATGATTTGTATTATCAGATACAGTGTATATATTATAAATAAATAATTATATATATACATAGCTATCCTATACATCTGACATTCTAGATCACTCAATTGATTATACACCCAAAGATTCCAAACTGTCCGGTGGCTTGTTAGTTGCTAACATATGGAAGTGCTCTGTGACGTTGACTATCATCTAATTAATTTGTCTTTTGACGATCAGTTCACACTCAAACCAGTAACGACTCGAGCATATTTTTACTTAAGCTTCACTCATCACTCAATCATGTGGTTCTTAATTATGAACTTTGTGTCTGCATATATACATTAATTTCGTGCTCATTCAGTTAGCGCTAGCTTTTGGCCGGTTAATATATATTCCATGCATTCAACTTGTAGAAACATGGTTCCAGGTTGTACATAAAATTAAAAATAGTGGTTGGATCTCTTAGGTCACACTCAAAAAAATTGGAAAAATCTCAACTTGCAATTGTTATTAAAGCAAACAAAACTAAATTGATGGTTCAGATTTTTTCCACCCAATCTACAATTGCTAGACTGTCTAGCAAATGAAAACTTATTTTCCTGATTAATTAATTGTTACTCAAGACTATATAACATGTCTCATCTAATAATTAATTGTTATATACTAAACCGCTTTTATGCCTAGGCTGTATAGAAATAGTTCCATATAACTTCTTCTATTTTTAACATTTTGGTATTTTATAGAAAATTTACTTCATTTATTATATTTAACATTGTTTGTTTAGCCAGAAGATCAAGTTTCCCCTATGTCAAATATATGCATAGGTCACGCATATTGAAAAATATTTATTGATGTGTTAATTATGAAATTATTAGATCCATTTTTATGTATAAGAATGTAATAATACTTTATTACAATCATTTATCCGTATAATAATAATATTTTAGATGATTTAATTGTTGAAAATACAATTTTAAAATTGATATTTAATTTAAAACTATTTTAGTACATTGATTTTTTACATCCGTAGGTAGAACGTATGCATAGTAATATTAGAAAAATGAACAAAATTTTATAATAATATAAATGACGCTAAATGCAATAAATGGAATGGATTTTTTTATTAAACATCGAGATGTTAAAAATGCAAAAAGTTACACATAAAAAACATAAAAAGTTATATGAAAGAGAGATTTCACAGGAGCAAAACCTTATATTAAGATTTCCACTTCTATGATACGTTATTTCTATGGAATTTATCCATTTTTCTAGACGAGTAGAAAATCTATTTCATTTATTGTATTTAACATCAATAATATTATTATAGAAATCTCATCATATGTCTAATATCATTGTGCATGACCTCAATTACAAATGTGTGAAATCAACAATAATAAAATAATTTGTTGCTAAATGTCAATTTTAAAGTTTTACTTTCAATAGCTAAACCATGAAAATATCATTATAAAGTGAATAATTTTTATAAAATTATTATGTTCTAATGCACATGTAAATCAATCTAAGTGATTTTCAAAATTTACACACATGCATATATATTAAAACGAATGTGGTCATTCACATGCTTTATTTGAATACAACTTGATCTTTTAATTAAAAATAATGTTAAATACAATGAAAAGAATAAGTTTTCATTAATTATTAAGGTAAAAAAATGAACGAAGTTGTAAAAAAACTGGCTCTTATATTAATATATATGTGATTATAATAAAATTTATAACTCAATAGGAAAGGTGATGTTCACATCCAATGGATTCCACCAAGCTTAAAAGTGAAATCGATTCAAACGGGCCCTATTTGCATTTGTCAATAAAATCTATTTCATCCATTCGTGTTTAACTTATTCTATTTAATTAGGAATAATAATTTTATAAATAGATACAGATGGATCACAAAATAAGTATCATTTTAGAGTGTATATAAATTAGTTCAAAGTATATGATCCTCAAAACTTAAACGGTCCCGCTTCTATGAAATCCCATTTTCCATATAACTTCTTCCATTTTTAATATCTTAATGATTGATAAAAAATTTACTCTATTTATTTTGTTTAACATCATTTCTAGTATGTTAGAAATCCTTTTATTTATCCAATTTCACTATGAATGAGGCTCATTGAAAATCAACATAATAAAATGGTTTAATATTAAATATTAAATTTAAATTTGTATTTACAACATCTAAACCATCTAAAATATCATTTATATATGGATAAATAATCCTGTAAAATATTATTACATTCTAATACATCGGTAAATGAATCTAAGCGTTTTTCTTAATTTACATATGAATATACTTATCTATAGTTTTCAACAAATGTGGCCCATAAATATTTTTTATTGAGATGAAGCTTGGTCTCTACTATAAACAAATAGTGTTGAATATAATGAATGAATTAGATTCTCCGTTAAGAGTCAAAATCTTAAAATTTGGGTTACATAACTCTGCTACTAAACTTAAAATATCTATGTGTGACTATTAAATGAATATTAACAAATAAATTGGATAAAATAGATCATATCAAACGGTGAAATTGGGCCGCCTGAACTGGCTTCATATTTAATCACCGTGGAACTGGAACCGGTTCTCGTAGGAAGTTGCCCATGTATTTTCACTTTTTAATAAGAGTAAGAAAATCCGTTATCACGGGGCATGTTTCAATGATGTATTGAAATTTCAGTGCGTTTAGTAGCAAAACTTAGTTTTTAATTTTTAAAATTTTTTTACAAACTGTTAATCTAGACAAATTTAAGTTATAAATCAAGTTTTACCATTTTTAAGATATGTATATATATTTTTATTTTAAAAAATACGATAATTTTATTTTTAAATGATTAAAATACTCCTGTTTTAAAAATAAAAAATATATATACATCTTTAAAAATGGTAGAACTTAATTATGAATTAAATATACTTAGATTAATAATTTCATAAAAAATTAAGAAAAATAAATTTTACACTAAGTGCATTGAAAAAAAATCCTATTATCACAATCAATATCAATGGACAATGGCCCGCGCGCAAAGAGGCGTGATGGTAACTCCGTTCGCTTGCACTGTAGTGACGTGAGTTCGAGTGGATGCGTCAGTCCTCCTTTATATAATGAGAGCGTCCTCCGACTACTGCTAGAAAAAATAAGAAATTATAAAACTGCTGTCAGGAAAAAAAACAAGAATTGCAAGAACGGTTTCAGAACCGTTTTTTATGTAATTAGATGTTGAAATAGATATTGAGATGAATGTAAAATATACACTAATCAAAAAATATCAATGGACAATGGTATGTGCCTCTCTTTCCATCTACATATTTAATTTTTTTATGAATATCTACATATTTAATTAAAATATAACCTTCACAAAAAAAATTTAAAAATCGAACAAACTGAAGAGTTTGCTTCCACTTTTTTTTTTTCATAAAAAGAATCTCCGCTGGTGGAGGAAATAATCAAAACACCCAATTTCTTGTCTCCGTGGCATGATAAGAATTGACAACCGAGAAACAGCAGTTGTGGTGGGCGGTAGACTCATTTTGAAGATAATCGAATCACACGCAAGGTTCATGATGTCCGTGGACCAATTTTTTTTAAAATAATAATAATAATAATGGTCATCTCACGATTTTTCCCAATTATGCTTCTGCTAGAGATTACTGGTCCATGAGCAAAATCCTTTTTTTTTTTACAAGCACGTCATCCGAACGGTTCATCATGCTGGGAACCCATGAGAATTATTTGATCTATGATAACAAAATAAAAATAATAATAAATCATGTAGGCCATGGGCTACAATTCAATTGATACGGGAATGGAATTGCTAGAGCCTAAAAGTTTCAAGCCTAGAACGCACGAGTGGCGATATCTGGGCAAGGGCATAATGGGGATTATACATGCGACTACGCGAGTAGTGTGGTCACGTATCTGACGAGTGACGACTGCGTTTCCGCTGCGGATAGAAAGAAGGCACGCGTGCGCTGCCTTTTCGGACCCAAATAGGTGTATCACCACAAAGTCACAAACACGCGCGTATTATTTGTGTTGTGCTCGAGTCATCGAATGCGAGGGAGACATGCGACTCGTGTTTGTGCCGACGCACGTGAACACGAGCTTGGATTTAAAAATGGGGAACCCAGGTAAAGGAATTTTGACTCGAGAGTCACTGAAGGACTCTTTGGCCCCGCTTATTACGTACGATAAGCATTTCATCAGCGTAAAAATGTTCATGAATTTCAAGGAGTGCTTGTCAATCGAATACGAAAGTAATGGTTGACTATTTATTAGCCTAAAACATCGTAAGTGAGCTTTTTAAGAAAAATTAGAAATCTTAGCTTCCTCAAAATGCACAACTCTTTTTTGGCTTTTATCTTAACCATAACCAAACGAGCCCTAAAAGGTTTAGAATTAGGGTGTGTTTGTTAATTTGCAAAAGTTGTCAAATTAAAACTTTTCAATCTAAAATTTTTCACTTTCCATAATTACTCCTTTTTAAATTATTTTTTACACATCTTTCTATATAACAATCCTACTTTTCAATCATTTCTACACAACTACCAATACAACTAACCTATTTATTTTAAATTATTCTCTTTACTCATCATCATTACCCCTACAATATCACATAATTTTCTACTAATTTAACAACTTTTACATAAAAAAAATTTTATCAAAAGTTTTACAACTTTCCAAACACACCTTCAGTTTAACATTGTTTTTATCCCTTTGCATAGCCACAAGGAGCTACATGAACTTTTGAAAACTAGAAAATTTATTAAAAATTTTAAAAATATAATTCATCCCCCAAATGTCCTCACCCCGCCACTATTTTAAACTATGCTTACACAATTATCGTAGCCTCACTAGGACGTAACTTTGGTAGATATTTATAAGTGCATCCGTCGGGTACTATAAAATAAATAAGTCATATTTTTATTTTCCTACCCATAAGGTAGAGTAGATTCCGAATAAAAAATATTCAACTAAATTAGAATAGAATAGATTCTAAGGTCCAAGTATCCGAAACTAACTCGAATTTAATAATATACATTCAATATATCTTTTATACAATATATTATATATTTAAATATGCAAAAAATATTTTGTATTAATATAAAATCTTATTTAATTTATCTATCATTTAGGGTGTGTTTTAGAAATAATAAAACTTTTGATAAAAAAAATTTTGTGTAATAATTTTTTAAATAAAAAAAATGATGTAATATGATAAGAGTAACGGTGGGAAATAAAGAGAATCAAGTTAAAATAAATATGTTAATGGGGTATTTAATAACCCATAAAATTTTTCAAATCAAAACTTTTTCACTCTATTTTTTAATTATTTCTTCACTCTTTTCTCATATAGCTGCTTTACTTTTTAATTATTTTTAAATAATTACCAATACATCTAACATATTTATTTTAACTTTATTTTCTTTACTCTTCATTATTACTCCTATCATATCATATTATTTTCTCACATTTCAAAAAAATTTATATCAAAAATTTTTTCACTTCCCAAATACACACTACATGTATGATTAGTTGTGTAGAAATGATTGAAAAGTAAAATAGTTGTATAAAAAGAAGTGAAAAAATAATTAAAAATAATCACGATGAGTGAAAAATTTTAGTTTAAAATATTTTTTGGTATAATCAAACACCTGTTAGTATATAAATCAATGCATTTTAAATGATATTATTATCATATTGATTATCGATATTAAGTAAAATTTATAGTAGAATTATAATGTTTAAATATAATATAATAGATTATTTTAAAGAACTGATTTGAAATAGGAACCAAAATTAACTTATCTTAAAAAAGTAGGGTAAAATAAGCTTTGAACTAATCCGATTGAAAATAGAACGAGATTGAAATTTTTAAAAAGAGTAAAAGCATGTCCATCCCATCGGAACCTACCAAACCCACGTTTCACCCTTGCTCGCTGTAATAAATTAAGTAGTTGTTTGGCCACACGTTGGCGCACAATACCATGCTTATTTATCTTTTTTTTTTTTTTTTTTTTTTTTGAGAGAAACATGCTTATTTATCTTGAATTGTGGGTCAAGTGTTTGGATTGATTTTCGAAAATCCCGTTTTTGGCAATTTTTATGCGTAAACTGGCTGCACGTTAAAGCTTTTTCTACCAAAATAAGACCCAGCCAAACAAAGCATAAGGCAGAAAGCACGTATGGTTGAAGCATAAAAATGTTTCTTATGCAAGAATTGCTCATCCGATTTATCCTAAACAAAAGCCATGTAGTCAATGCAACCTCAAACGAAGCCCTAATTGTCTAAGGGAATGACTTCGGTGATCCAAATGGTTTACTATATTTTTTGGGAGCAGTGTGGACTTTTAGAGCCAGTTAGCATTTAAGCAGGTGTTGAGTAATTTCTAGTGAACCCATTTTCAACCTTTCATGAAATAAATTATGTTCATTTATTTATTTATTTATTTAACATTACCATTTAAAATCATTGTAATTAGACCATACATAAAGATGAGGATTTTAATGAGTACGTAGTTACTCTAGAACTATAGTCGATTTATAGCCCACTAATATCTATTTTAAATTAAATATGATATCTTAAATATAGGTAGTGATTTCTTACTTCCGTTAAATGTGGAAATACTTATTTTGAGCCCAGTCAAGCTAATTTTATGAAATCGAAGTTACCCAACATGTTTGATGTATTATATTTAGTTAGAAAAATAATTTACCATGATAATAATAATATAGTAAATAATTAAAACCATTTTAAAAAATATATATACTCGTTAAAAAATTTTACATTATGTTTGATATTCACATATTTTTGAAATGATTTTTATTTGCAGTATATAACGCAATCATTTTGAGTAAGATGAATGGTTTAGATTTCACAAATTATCTTAATAGTATCCAAACTAAGCATTTTTACAATTGGGAAAGTGAAAAATGTTTCAACCAAGTTACGGAGCTGTTCCATGTAAATAGAGTGGATATAAGGAATTACATAAAATGTGTAAAGCAAGAACACTTGAATGGGCTCAATATTCACTTAAACATGAGTCGGTTCAAAGGAATACCATGTAATTTTTAATAAACATGCATCCAACAATGTGTAGAATTAAATGGGGATGGGAACGTATGAATGATTTTTTTTTTTGAAAAGTGATAAAGTGACGTAATATAGTAGGGTAACTGTATAAGAATGTTTCAAATATAGATATAACAAGAAAAATATGATAGTTAAATAATTAAATTTCAAATTAAATTGGAAAAAGCACGCAAGAAAAATCATAAAAAAAATTCCACTCTAGAAAACTTTCTCTCACATTTTTTATACAACTATATTATTTTATAATTATTTTTCACGTTTTTTTATACAATCATTCTATATATTTTAACTTTATTTTCTTTATTCTTAATTATAAGTCAACCATATTACATTGCTCTTTTCTTTTTAAAAAATTTTCATTTAGGTTTTCCTTTATATTTTTCTCAAATGTCAACAACTTCATAAATTTTTTTAGAAGAAAATATCTTAAAGAGTGATTAATTTCAAATACGACCATAATTTTTAATTATCTTTACAAATATGACCACACGTTTATAAAATTGGTGAATACGAACACATATTTTTAAATGTGATCATCTCTATGTATTTTTTACCAAAACACCCTTTTAACCTAAACTAAGTCCAGAAAATAAGTTATTTTCATGTCATTATTAAAATACAAAACTATAACAACATGCTATGAAAATCATTTTTTATATGAGAAAGGACAAGAGAAATTTAGATTTTAGTCGGCGGGTATTTTGTTTTGAAGACATGTGTGCATTGTCATAATTAAAAATATGATAAAAATATATCTTTATATTTGCTATTTTTATAAATGTTTGTTCTTATCAATAAATAACGGTAAAAAATTGTGATCAAACAAAATTAACCCTTTAAAGAGTTATTGATCGGGCATGCCAGGCATCATGCATTTGATGTGATGCCCCTTCCGAGCCTTTGCATTTTATAAGTTACCACCTACGCACGTGCGGGGCTGGCAGTATCGTAGGGGCGGCGAGCGTCCAGATGAAGCGTAAGGAAGACGGAATATTAAAAAAAAAAAAAAAAAACGTGGGTCGAGGAAGTGGCGCATGGTGATGGGCGGAAAGGTAGTGGGCAGCTTCAAATTTCAACTCCCCGAGGTTGCTGGGCCAGCGCTGAGCAGCAAGACCGCAAAATAGGACAGTGACAGCCTCTACAACTCGAGCTCTCATGGGCACTTGGGCCCCAAGACGATGAGCATGCAACCCAAGCTTCATTATTAGATAACATGAGTAATTGACATTTTGACATTTGATAGAGGGATGATCTTATTAATCTAGGCTAAGTAAATATTTTGTTTAGTCTATCTTAAAAAACTCATTTATAATAATTTTTTTTGATTTTTTCTTGGTACACTTATTTATTTAAATGTATTTAATGTATAAATCAAAATTTACCATTTTTTGATATGTATATATATATGTGTGTGTGTGTATATTTTTAGATTTTTAATGATAAGAATATTTTAAATACATATATACACATACATGTTTAAAAATTTTAAAAATATATATACACACGTCCAAAAATAATAAAACTTAATTTATATGTTAAATACACTTAGATAAACAAGTGCATAAATAATGTGCCAAAAAAACAAATGTACAAAGAAAAAGATTTTAAAAAAAAATTTGTTGTAAATAAATTTTTCGAAATGAGCTAAAAAGAGCCTTTGCTTAACTTGGACTAACAAGATCATTCTTTTTTTATATTACAATTAAACTTGTTTATTTAGGAAACAATAAACTCAACTTTTGTTCACGGAGACAGAGCTCCCACCCATTAGTACCTCCCAGCTAAAGGTAAGACTCACGCGAACCTGCCCATAGGGCAGTTGGTTTCGCGTGTGGGTTTCGTGTCCACCGACCGGGATTCAAGTCCCATCTCCAGCGGATGCCATTGAGCGGGGTGCTCTGGCAAATCAAAAAAAAAAAAAAAAAAAAAAAAAAGGTAAGACTCACACCTACCGAACGCATATGTGGCTGTGGCGTCACCACCGAGCCAACGACCTGATGGCTCCAACCTTCATATATTGATGCGATAGAGATGAAACGAAAGAGTGTGGCATGGAATCTCACCTTTACCAAAAACTCTATTCTCCTGGTTCCAAACTTCCAATACAGCATTATCGTCCTGGTGCAATTCAACGGGGAGGGAGGATCATTATATGTACTTTATTTTTAATATTTAAATCATTAATTGCATTTTCGTTAAAATTTAACATCATAAGATTACATTTTGATTATTTATCTACTGATTTTTTAATAATTAAATTTATTAAATATTTTTTAATCGATTTAGTTTTATGAATATGATATTATTCTATTTTTTTTTGTTATAAGTATAGTTTATTGGGTTGAACATAATGTATGGATTTGATTTTAAAATAAATAATTAATATTACGAAAGCAGTATATATGCATTTAAGGGTTTAAACTTCATTTCAAAATGCTAATTATGATAGATTATACACATACCTAATTAAATTTAATATTTCATATAGTAACTTTAATATAAGAAGTATGACCAGTAATCTATAAGGATTTTTCATTAAACATCATAAAAAGCTAATTTTAAAAGTGCTTCTTACCTTAAAAAGAGCATATTGCTCTTCAGAGTTAGTAACAGGTAACACCGTGAGCTAGAAATTTCATTAATGAAAAATCTGAACTATTTATTAATCATGGCTTTCATAGTAAATTTTTTATATAAAATTAAATACAATGGATATATGTATAATCAGTTATAACTTGCATTCAGAGAAGAAATCTAAGCCACTAAATGCATATACACTATTTTTCAAAATATTGATTACTTATTTTTCAAATTAAATACATACGTTATATTCAAAATAATAAGATATACTTATTTCAAAAATTAGGATAATATAACATTTATGGAACTAATATCAATTCAAAAGAAATATTTTAAGAAATTTAATTCTTAAAAAATAATATGAATAACCAAATTTTATATTAGGATGTTAACTTTCATTTACAATTTAATTAATGGTTTAGGTGTAAAAAATTATATTTTAAAAGCTTCACTTGCCGCTCTCGTAAGTCTTTTTTTATAATCACCCCCACGCTGGCTTCGACGAATTGATTCTGGCGTTTTTTTATTTTATTTTGTAAAATAGACTAAATAATTATTTTTGAATGCATCGTTTATATATGTGCGTAGCATTTCGGCATCGATTCTGGAAGGGAAAGTTGTCTTCTTATAAATGTAATAAAAAAAGTTCTGACATCAAATGGTGTTTATTGTGCAAGAGAAATGATTTAACACAACTGAGTTGCATGGAGGCTTCACACAACCCTTTTTTATTTTAAAATTTTTATTTTATTTAGCACATGTTCTTTTATCATACTACTGAAAATAATTTTCAATGAAAATTTATATTTTGTAAAAAATACCATCCTTTGAAAGAGAATATATAATTATTAAAAATTTTGAAATGTGTATATATGAAAGTTTTTAATTCATATGTTTTTATTATCATAAATAAATACATATGAATAAACATGATGAGTGATTTATTTTGAAAAAAATATTTTAAAATAAAAAGTAAATGACATCTGTATTGAGTCGTTACCATTTTCAAATATGTTGAAAGTTAGAAGGCCTACTTTGCAAATACTCAATTATAGGTCCAATTTGCAATTAGACAAAGCTATACAGTTTATTTTACCAAAGCTCCTGATTATGATGTTATCCTCGGAATTAGATAAATAGATAAATAGTAAACGTACAAGGACGGTCCGAATAAAATAAAAATGTGAGCGGAGCATTAAAATCTTCATATCATCACTGAGGATAAATATTTTATGGTGACTTGATCTGAACATTATAGGTATATTTAGCATTACTATATGGACTGTCGTGTTTTGGTTTATGAATGCGGCTCATTTTGATAATGAAAAAAAAATTCGGTTAACCACATTTGTTCACCGTCATTAATTTTTTTCTTTTTTTTTTTCTTGAAAGGAACAACTTTATCCCAACCCCCTCATTGTTTGAAAAGGGTTCGGTACAGAGTAGTCCGCGGAATTCATTGTCAGAAAATTGTCTATACATATTTTCCCAACAATAGCTTGGGGAGGATTTCCCCATGTGTTCCAAATTAGATACAGAAACCAAATCAGCAAAAGCATGGGCAACCTTATTCCCTTGTCTTAGAACATGGTGGACCGAGATATGAGTATTTGCTGCAAGAATTGTTCTAAGACAAGGGAATAAGGTTGCGGATGAGCATGGTGGACCGTCATTAATTTTATCATTAGAACATGGTGGACCGTCATTAATTTTATCATTAGAACAAACATCATTTTATCAGAGGTGCGGATGAGCCATATTTAACTAAAAAAATATTTTTATGAGTGAGTTATGAAAACTGAGATTCATTCGCAGGTACATTAAAATCTAATAATATTTGGTACAATCATTTGTTGTTATGGAAATGATATTTTGTACAATTTAGATATGGAAACATGACTTTAGAATTAATGTATAAATCAAACCATTTTTTTGTTCATTTTATATAAGTTTGCAAATGGGTAATGACATATATTCAATACAGTTAGGCTGTATGGAGCCTTCTACTTTTCATTTTAAAACATTTACTTTCAAACCTAAACTATCTATCATTCTTGTTTATATATTTATTTATGATTTCAAAAACTACTTATTTTGAAAATTTTTATATATTACTACTTTTCAAAATTTTAAAAAATTTTATATTCACTTTTAAAAGATATTATTTTTGACAAAAAGTTTCCAATTAAACTTATTTTTTCTATCATAACAAAATGACATATATTAACAAAATAAATTATTTTAAATTTGAAAAAAGTTTAGATAAAAGAAGAGGTTACCACGAGGTGGGTTTTTAGGTAGTTAAATAAATAATTCCAAACGGAATCTAATCTAGCATATCTAGTACACTTAGCTTCCTTGTTCTCGGGTGTATTTAACCTATTTTTTAAAATTTTTTTGTACAACTATTAATCTAGGTGTATTTATCATATGTATCAAGTTTTATAAATTTTGGATATTTATAGATATTTGTTGAATTTTTTAAAATCAGTAGCATTTTTGTATTTTTGTAATTTATGAATTACAAGAATGCTGTTGATTTTTAAAAAATCCAAAAAATATTTACAAATCTACAAAATTGGCAAAAACTTAGATACATATATTAAATATACTTATATTAACAATTATATAAAAAAATTCAAAAAAATTAAAAACTAAGTTTTTACATTCAAGTTCACCGAAACTAAATTCATCTGTGTGCACTTTATCATATTCCATTCTAAATAGAACGTACGAAATTGATTTGGTATCATAATGCGGGTGGGTTTTTAGTTTTTAGGCAGATTATATCAAAAACTTCACCTAGTAAGCCCAGTACAAGAAGCAAAGCCCTTAAATCTATCGTTTGGGTTCCGTGTGGTGAACCGCATGGGTCCCACGTGCATTTTTTTAAAATAAAAAATTTACTCATTGGAGGGCCCCGCTTATATATACATATAGGCTTTTCTAATGGAGTATTTTATAATTTTTAACTGGAAAAAATGGATTTCCTCTGTGCTCCTGGCTGCCGCACGAGAAATCCATTTTTTCATTTTAAAAAATCCAAAAACACACTGTAAATAAGCTTATATTTTTTAAAATGATTTATATAAACAGATCTTAGCGGAACTCAGAAATGAGTAAAACAATTTTTTTAGGGTGCGTTTGGCAATCCATAAAACATGTCAACTTAAAACTTTTCAATCTAAAACTTTTCACTCTCCATCACTATCATATTTTTTAATCATTTTTTCACATTTTCCTATACAACTACCCTACTTTTCAATCATTTCTACACAATTATCCACACAACTAACCTATCTATTTTAACTTTATCCTCTTTACTACTTATCATTACCCCTATCATATCACATCATTTGACAACTTTTACTCCTCAAAACTTTTCATCAAAAGTTTTATTCATTACCAAACACACCCTTAAAAGAAAAAACATGACGGGCTCATGCATAAGCAGACTTGAGAATAAGCCGGCTGTTATCTGGTGGGCTTGGGTGTAATTAGCTTAAGTGCACCCAGAAGTATAATTTTTAAATTTTTTTTAATTTTTTAAAACTTCATGTATAGGCCCAGACATAAATATCTACAAATAAATTTTATTTTTTATATTTTAAAATATTTTCTTTTGAATTTTAAAAATTAGGGGCACATGAGAAATGCTTTTTTTAATATTTAAAATTTAAATAAACTATTAAAAAATAAAAAAATGTAAAAAATACATATATGAGACATTCATGCTTGAACTCATATAAATATATAAAAAATTTTAAAAATAAAAAAAAATTGTGTATTGTATTTGGTGCACTAAATTTAAGTACACCCGAGTACTCTTAATCATTTCTCAAGATAAGCATCGAGCTATTAAATAAAAAAAGCGTAACGGTTTTATTTGGTGCCGGTTTTATTTGGCACAACCAGTGTCAACATGTGACGTAAGTTCTCAGAAAAATCAATGCAATGACTGTTGTAAATCCATGACATGCTAAGCTGGACAACCATGCATCCCTTACGTACGTCCTGAATATTCAAACATATTTTCAAAAGGAGGTTTAGCATATATTGGAATCGGGGCCAATAGAATGTACGGACCTTCTCTACAAGAAGCAGTTCCATTTTAATGCAGAATGAAAAATTTAATTCATTCATCATATATAATATTATTTATTTATTTAAAAAAACTAAATTTCATCTAAATTAAATATGCGCGTGGGTCACATTTGCTCAAAAATAAATATTTTTATTGTAAATTAAGAAAAATTCTTAAATTCATTCACATATATATTAGAATATATATTACTTTATAGAGTCATTTATCTATATAGAAATGATATTTTAAATGGTTAAACTGTTAAAAATATAACTTTAAAATTGATATTTAATATTAAATTATTTTATTATGTTGATTTTACATATTTGTAGATGAGGCCCATGATACTATACAAGTGAAGGATTTCCAAGATAATATAAATGATGTCAAATATAATTGATAGAGTAGATTTTTCATCAACTATTAAAATATTCAAAACGAAATGGATTACATAAAAGAAAATTTTCAAAGAAGCATTCATTAACAAAAACCCTCTTATGGAGTAGAAAAATGTAAGTAAGGGCACTGTGCTCTTTTTTCATTATGAATAATTTGAATGAAATATGAATATGTTTGTAAGACTTGCAAGATGTATCTTATAAATATACAAAATTCTAATCACCTCTGTACAATTGATAAATCATCTAACAAAGCTTATACTATTATATTTTTTTGGTATATTAAAATTTTTACATAATATTATTGAGAAAATATTAATTTAAGGTAAGATTTTATTTCAAATTGGGTTTTTCCCAAATATATCCACTATATTTCTAAAATCCAATATATACTCTCTGTGTTTGCAGTTAATCATAGGGGTACAACTTGGGCTCATGAAATTCGAGTTCACCTTAACCCTAACCCTAACTCTATTTCTAAAACCTCAACCTCAACCCTAACCCTAACCCTATTTATAAACCTAAACCCTAACCCTATTTTTGAAAGTCGGGTTAGAATTTGGGTTGAAATTATTCTATATATTTGTTATCTATCTTGTACTTATTCAACTTTAAATCTATCATTAAAAACTAAAAATGATAATTTTTATTTTCAAGCAAAAATTCAAGAGTGCTTAAGAATGTAAAGAAGAAAAATCTTATTTAAACATTTTTTTATATTAAGTAGACTGGTAGCATTTTTCACAAAAAAGAGTAGACTAGTGGCCTGTTTTGGAAAATGAAAAGATACATTATTTTTCTATTGTGCAATTTAATATTAATATCATAACGATATACATAAACATTAACATCTAATTATAAGAAAAACCTTATAATGTCAATCTTAATAAAAAAATATTCAGCAATTATAGTATTAAGTCAAATAAGATTACAACAAATTTACTTCAAGTAAAATAAATATTTAATCACTAATATTACATTGAAACAACCAAATGATAACATCCTTCATAAGTAGTTGAGTTATAATACCAAATAAAACATCCCGAGTTCTAAAAATAATTTTCATTCTTTTTGTCTTGAAACTATCGCTAAACCAAACTCTTTTTTTCTAAAAAAAATAAAAATATTATATTATATAATTGAACTTAAGGAGGAACAATGTTATATATGGTAATCAACGCTAACCGAAGCAAACCAAAACCAATCATTAACCAAAAATAATTTTTATTTTTATACATTAATATAACGCACAAACCCAGAAAAGTGGTCACTGGGCCTAACGCACAGAGCACACACACTCAGAAAAACAACCATCAGGTCTGTGGGCTATGAGTCTCATAGTGTGATATTGTCTGCTCTAGCTTGACAATTTAACCGCACATTTTTAAAACGCGTCACACTATGTTCAACTTGAAACCTACTTATAAACCACAAAGAACTTTTTTCCCTTTTCGATGCGGGATTCGATTTTGAGCTATTACAAGCCTACTAGCTTTTCGCCTGGTTGGTTCTCAGACCAACTCAACTCTGGCTTTTTGCTTGTAGCCCTAGCTTTCATTGGTTCAACTATCCGACTCTCTGAACCACATTTACTGGAGGGGGTCCGCTTTGATACCGCTTGTAATAGCTTAAAATCGAATCCCACATTGAAAAGGGGGAGAAAGTTCCTAGTGGTTGATAAGTAGGTCTCAAGTTGAGCATGGTGTGACGCATCTTAAAACCGTGCAGCTAAACTATCAAGCTAGAGCGGATAATATCATACTGTGAGGCCAGTAGGTCATAGGCCCAATAGTCATTTTTTGGGTGTGTATTCTGTGCTTTAGGCCCAATGGTCACTTTCTTTATCTATGTATTATAAATGGTATTAGAGCAGACTCCCTCCAATAGATGTCATTTAGAGAGTTAAAGAGTTGAACCAATGAAAGCTAAAGCTGCGGAGAGAAGCCTAGAGTTGAGTTATGGTTCAGGGACAAACCAGGTGGATGCTAGAGGGCTTGTAATAGCTCAAAACCGAATTCTACATCAAAAGGGGGAGAAAGTTCCTAATGGTTTATAAGTAGGTCTCAACTTGAACATGGTGTGACACATTTTAAAATAGTGCGGCTAAACTGTCAGGCCAGAGTGGACAATATTACACTATGAAACCTACAGCCTATAGGCCTAATAATTGTTTTTTTGGGTCTGTGTATTAGGCCCAATGATCATTTTTCTGAGTCTGCACATTATAAATGGTATTAGAGTGGACCCCCTCCAGAGTCAGAGAGTTGAACTAATAAAAGCTAAGGCTGTAGGCAAAAGCTCAAAGTTGAGTTATGATTCAGGGATGCACCAAACGGAAGTTGGTGGACTTGTAATAGCTTAGAACTGAATCCTACATCAAAAAGAGGAGAAAGTTCCTGATAGTTTATGAGTGAATCTCAAGTTGAACATGGTGCGACACGTTTTAAAATAGTGCAGCTAAGCTGTAAGGCCAGAGTAAACAATATCATACTATGAGACCCATAGCCCATAGGCCCAATAGTCATTTTTCTAGGTCCGTGTGCTCCTTGCGTCAATTCCAATTGTCACTTTTCTGGATCTGTGCGTTATAACTAATTATTTTTAACACCTAGAGTATATTTATAAAGACCATCTACGCTCATTTAATTTAAAGGATGTAATTTGGAACTTTTTTATTCTTTTATTTTTTACAACTCAATCCAAGTATGCATTTTTCAATTTTTAACTCCAAGAGTGTAAATCTAATAATATTGCTAATAAGGTGGCTACAGAGACATTACATCAAAAATGAGAGATAAACTCCTTTTGCTATGACTCAAAGTATAGACTTCCCGCACAGAGTTAGGACTCTTTGCTAGCCACGTTACTCACATGCTAGTTGTAATTTGGAACTTGGTTATGTGATTTTATCAAAGCTAATCAAAGTGAATTTTTATTTTTTAGATGTTAATTGCTATTTAACAACTTTGATATGCTTCTAGAGACCCTATAAGATGATTATATCTAAAAGATTTAATTTAGAGATTAATGAAAGGATTTAACCAAAGCTAATCAATACTTATAGAAGTTAACTGAATATAATAACAAATTAATTTGAATAAAATTAAATTAAGTAAAAATAAAATAATCAATTTAATCGAAAATATTAGCAAATAAATTTTATTAATAATGAT
Source organism: Annona cherimola (assembly GCA_030490835.1). NCBI lineage: Eukaryota > Viridiplantae > Streptophyta > Magnoliopsida > Magnoliales > Annonaceae > Annona > Annona cherimola. The sequence continues at coordinate 31,346,470 of CM059974.1, forward strand.
TATATTACGACCAATATAAAACAATATCAAAAATAATTATATTACAATGAAGGGCTTGTAACTTATCCTTTTTTAATAATAATAATTTTATTAAGGTTGCTTTAGTTAGTTGATTTAATTGGTTAAACTAATTATAACTTCATCGATGATGATGATAAGTACATGAAATAATTACAAATTTTTCAAACATGAAATTAAATATATATTTTAAAATCAAGACCTGATCCCATGCGGCATGGGACCCCATGCATCTGGCCACAAGACCCTTTTTTTTATTTTTTCGATTTTTTATAAACATGTAAGTTTCTGTGTATTTAATGTAAAAATTAAATTTTATCATTTTTAGATGCTTTTAAGTATTTTTTATTTTTAAACACAGTTGCATTTTCATAATTTTTCGACTCAAAAATTACGAAAAATGTCACTAAGTTTATAAATAAAAAATACTTAAAAGCATAAAAAATGATAAAACTTGGTTTTTAGATTAAATACACCTAAATTTAGATGTTTATAAAAAATCAAAAAAATATTTTTGGAAGGGTCCCATGAGGCTAGACGCATGGGATTTTCCCTCTTTTAAATTTTCGTCCTTTATAAGGTTCTATTCCCTTTCCAGCCAGTCTTACTGTGATAATCAATTTGTGAGTTACCATAGTTTTTTAAGCCACAAGGTAAGAAGGGCTCCTGGGGCCAAGGCACAAACCCAAACAAAGCACATGCACATTATGTCTTTTTTGCAGGTCCTAAGAGGAGGATGAAGATCATCTATTTTGGAAATGCCGAGAGTTCAACTCTACTCTAAAAGGATGCCCCCACCAAAATGCCTTATTTCAGAACTACATTACTGGAGTGAAGGATATTCTCACCCTCTTATCTGCAAGGGGAAATAAATACCCATTCATATTTGCCGAATGATCTTTTACGACCGGTTGGAAATCCGGTCAAAAAATATATTTTTTTAAATTTTTTTTTGAAAAATATTTTTATAAATATGTTAATCTAGTTATATTTAATCTATAAACTAAATTTTATCATTTTTAGATATGTATATATATTTATTTTGGATTTTTAAATACAGGGGTATTTAAGTCATTTTAAGAATATCTTAAAATGACTTAAATACCCCTGTATTTAAAAATCCAAAATAAATATATATACACATCCAAAAATGGTAAAACTTGATTTATAGATTAAATATAATTAGATTAATATGTTTATAAAAATATTTTTCAAAAAAAAAACAAAAAAATATATTGTTTGACCGGTCGGAAATCTCGTAAGAGATCGGTATTCTTCATATTGTTCCTTACGATTTGACGGAGGTTATGGTTCATTCGACACAAGTTATAGCATGAAACTTCAAAGGCATCTTCAAAAGTGGATCCGTTGAGGTTGAATGTCGGATCATGGAGCATGTTTTATCTGAACCGTATTAGAAGGCTCAACTTGTTCAAGGCAGTGATATGAATGGATCTTTTAGCGTAGCCAAATGGTAATCACTTAAGCAGGGTTGGGTAAAACTAAAAGTTGATGCAGGTTGCAACATGGGACGACTGCTAATAGGATCTTGTGTAGTTGCGAGAGATTCAAATGGAAACTAATTAGGCTCAAAGATTTGGAAGAGATCAGCTTAGTCATTATGGATGGAAGCCAATGCTATTCTAATCGGGGTTGAATAAGCTGTCAAGAGGGGCTTCTAGCACCTGGTTGTAGAGAGCGATTCTCTTGTCATGATCAACTGGCTGTCAAGGGGAGGTTACCATCAAATCTGAAGGTTGTAGACTTGTAGTGGATGGCATTCATAGCACAATTGCCTCTTTTCTTGAGATAAATTTCTCTCATATTTGTAGAGAAGGCAACTAATTTTCCCATAGACTGGCAAAATACGCTCTGTATTTGCACCGGCTGAGTCTTGAATGGCTTTCAGCCCCTCCCCGGAGTATTGTTGATCTCCTTTGTAAGAATCGCTTCAAATCAATGAATTAAACTTTCCTTTCCAAAAAAAAAATTCACATTATGTAAAAAGTAAATAATAACTAGATTTAAACACTAAATATTAATCTATATAATGATTAAGAATCAAAACTACCTCTAATTTCATTCACCTAACATTTAATATAATTGAATGCGCAGATACTACTCGAAAGTGTTTAAACTCAAAAGACAAGTAACTTTGCAAAAAAATTAAAAATAATGATAAACAAAATTAATAAAATTATAGTTAAAGAAAAACAGTGAAGAAAATTGGAGAATATTAACTTTGGCTAAGCAAAAGGTAAAAGAAAATAAGAAAAGTCAAAACCCTATTTCAATTTTGAAACACGATAGTTTTGATATCTTTTTGAACAAGTTTAGTTCAATGTTTGAAAATTAACCAACTAGCATTTATAATAATCGGGCTGCATGTGCATGTAGAAGGCTGTTCCATCGTCTTCTTCGAGGAGCCATTAATGGCGGAGCCCATGGAGGTGAGGTGGGCTTTCATTCTGTTGCGCCCCATTGGAATCAAAAAGTTTGCAAATTTACGATCTTTATATTATGGTCATTTTAGGGTTCCAAAACTTTTCAGCCATGATCACATCCCGTTTAGTTTAGCTCCTACACCAATTTATGAGCAAAATTACCCCATATCATTTTAGTAATCTTATAGCGCACGGTTTTGGTTGGATTTCTTTTCAGGACATTTTATTATTTGCATTCTTCCAATAAATTGAAGACTATTTTGAACTTTCAATTGGTGATTTAGGTTTCCAGAAAAGGACATTCTCGTTGTTTATTGTCACAAGTTAATATGATGCTAAATTTCTATATGAGCTAGGTAATTCCATCAAAATTTAAGATTTTAATCTTTAATATAAAATTCAATTTATTTATTGTATTTAACTTCAATTTTTTAGGTAAGAAAATAAGTTTCATTTCGATTAAGTATACTTATGAGTCACATTTAGTGAAAATATATGTTCATGTGTAAATTATAAAAAATGCTTAGATTTACTTATAAATATATTAGAATATAATAGAATTATTTATTCACATACAAATGATATTTTAGACGGTTTATATGTTGAAAATACTACTTTAAAATTGACATTTAATATTAAAATAAATAAATAAATAAATTTTCAAGATACTATAAATGATTCTAAATACAACGAATGAGATGAATTTTTCATTAATCATCAAGATTTTAAAAATGAATAGAGTTACATAGAAAAAGAGTTTCATAGAGACTAATTAAATTTAAGCTATGTAGTGATTGAAATTCATGCTTTCATTGTTTAGTTTCCTAGTTCACAATTATCATTTTTAAAATTATTTATTTACATTTTTTTATATAACTATCATACTTTTCAATCATTTTTACACTACTACCTATATAACTAACTTATCTATTTTCTCTTTATTACTTATCATTACTTTTATTATATTATATCATTTTTTCCTATTTTAAGAAATTTTACATAAAAAATATTTCATTTAAAATTTTTATTATCTTCCAAACACATCCTTAATATAAATTTTTTTCAATTCACAGTTATGCTATTTTTTGACCATTTCTTTATATCTTCATATACAAATATCTTATCTTTTATTTCTCAAAAAATATCTTATCTTTTAATTATTTTTCACAACTATTAATAAAATTATCATATATATTTTAACTTTATTTCTTTACTTCTTATTATTACTTATATTATATCTCATCAATTCTTTCATTGTAAAAACTTCTGCATTAGAAGCTCTTCATTCTAAAAAATTTATCCATTACCCAACCGTCCAGAGCATGTTTAAAAATGACAAGGGTAAGAGGAGCAACGGGAGCTCTTGGATTACCACGTCTCTGTGGGGCCCACCCATGGTGAGTTTGGTGGGCACAAATTGGAGGTTCACGAACCCATTTGCCATTCAGGCCTTGAACGTACCCTAATTTTGGGCTCAAGTCCGGACCTAACGGTAGGTTTAAGGAACCCGCAAATGGGCACCCAACCCGATCCATTTGTCTTCCATTGATCATGCGATCCAAGTCGTTCATTAAACTCCTTTCATGTTGATGAAGCCGTGCGTACATGGTGCGATTCTAGAATCTTTAATGATTCGTGTACTTTTTGAGGAGGAGGAGACCTTACCCACATTTAGGTATCATAATATATATATTTAAATGTAGCTTCACTACACCACAATTAAGGTGTAATTATCTCAAAATGGGCTCCATATGATCATAAAATTATAATCTATTTTACCCATTGTATTTAGAATTATGTATTCTATTACCATACCGATTTTCATCCTAATTGAACATGTGTATGGATCCCATATGAAAATAGTATAAATTCAACGTAATAAAATAGTTTAATGTAAATAATAACTTTAAAGTTATTTTTTAACATACAAATCATTTGCTATAAAATTTATATATGGATAAATGGTTGTATACAGTATCAATACATTTAAGTATATGTAATACCCATTTTGGGTCAAATGCACCGTTAATTATGATGCAATTTTACCGCACAGGAAAGATTCTCATCTATATATATATATATATTTATTTATTGGCGCTTTCAAATAGAGTAAGGTGGAAATAGAGTAAGGTAGGGCATATAGCTTAGGTATTTAAAATCGACCCATATAGATACCGAGGTAGGTTGATAGGAGTATAAAGTTATATTATTGCATGTATGTATGTATATTAAAGGAGAAAAATAAAATTATTGGTACTTAACATGTATTTATTTTAATGTATAATTATATGTTGTTTTGTTAGCATTGTTATACTATTTACATTCTTTTGTTAACATGCATTTATTTTAATATATGGGTGTGTCTAGAAAGTGAAACAAAATTTCAATAAAAAATTTTTGGTATAAAAGTTTTTAAATTATTAGAAAATAATGTAATATGATAAACTAATGATGAGGGGTAAAGATAATAAAGCTAAAATAGATAGGTTAATTATATGAGCAGTTATGTAAAAATAATTAAAAAGTAAGGTAGTCGCACAAGAAGATATGAAGAAATAAAGTGTTAATTGTAAATAAATATGTCTTATATGATTATACGTTGCCCTTAGGCATATTGAAAGCTAATTTTGAGCCCAAATTGAACCATACCAACCTTAAAATGAGTAGGGCAAAGTGAATGAAGAGTTGAACTTATCTATCGGCAAGACAAAGTATATTATTTATAAAGAAGAATGATACTGTTAGCTCAGGTTTAGCAAATGACTCGCTTAGCCCACCTCAAAAAATATATTTAAAATATTTTTTTGTTTTTTCTTTATATAGTTGTTTATCTAAGTATATTTAACATATAAACCAAGTTTTACCATTTTTGGATATATGTATATCTTTTTTTGAGATTTTTAAACATTTCAAAAAATATATACACATATTCAAAAATAATGAAACTTGATTTATATATTAAATATATTTAGATAAAAAAGTATCTGAAGAAAAAAAGCAAAAAATTTTCTTTAAAAAAAGTATTATAAATAAGTTTTTGAGATGAATTAACCAAAACATTTTTCATTTATAATTAATAGAGTGCAGTTAGAATACACTAACAATTGAATCAATCCAATTACCCTGCTACCTATATTATTGAAGTTTTTCATGAACATAAGTATTTCATGTATTTATAGCTCGTAAATATAAATGAGAGGAAATTATAAATGAAATGACTAAATTTTTTAATAAACAACATGCATAATATAATTATAAATTTTAGGGATTGATTTCTTATAAACATTTGCATGGAGTAATTTATAAAGAGGGTTACTTTTCACTCCTTTTATTTTTTAGTATCGATAAACCCTTCATGATATTAATTTAAAAATATTTAATTGTGATATAAAAATTAAGTATTATGAAAATTTTACATATACATATTGATTTTTAAGGGAAAGTGCTTCATTGTTGCTGAAAACATGTTGCTCCATTTGCTTGTTTTAATAATTAATTAAAATCCAGTCCATTTATTTCTCTTAAAATCACTTATTTATGATGATGTTGAAAATTTTTCATCGAAATTTAGGATGGGACATATCTTCTTTCAAATTTTATAATTATATGTAAAATAAGAAAATCAATTAGACCCATTTATAAATTTATTGAAATGCCATCACAACTATAGATTTCTTTATTTAGATATAAATATTTTAGATAGTATAAATGTTAAATTAACAACTTTGAAGTACATATAAATTAATTATTTTACTTTGTTGGGTTTATATTTTTATTACTTTTATCAATGAGCCTCACAAAATTTTTTGATTTGGATAAAAAACTAATTAAAGGTATGCTTGTTTTTAATAAAAACTTTTTGAAAATAAAAATTTTTAATCTAAAATTTTTCACTCTTCATAACTAACATATTATAAAATTATTTTTAATATTTTCTTATACAACTACTATATTCTTAATCATTTCTATACAATTATATATACAACTAAATTTTCTAGTTTAACTTTATTTTCTTTATACTTCATCGTTACCCTATATTATGTCACATCATTTTCTACCAATTCAAAATTTTTTACAGAAAAAAATTTTTATTTAAAATTTTTATCACTTCTCGAACACACCATAAATAATTTTAAGTATAAAGAATAGATTATATTTTCATTAAGAGTCTATTTGGAAAGTGATAAAGTTTTTGGATGAAAATTTTTTAGTGCAAAAGTTTTTAAAAGTGATATGATGGGGGTAATGATATTCATATGATAGTTGATGACCCCATTGCATCACCTCTAATAGTTTTAAGAGCAAGTACATTTAGGTCAAATGTATCACTTGCAACTATTCCTTCATCGACTTTCAATCCATCCATTCTATTAGTCTAAGTGGCGGCTGCTTAGGTAATGCATCAAGCACGATGATTATTTTCTCCATATTATCCTTCATAATTTCAAATGTATCCAAACTACTCAAAGCCTCATGTCTAACACAACAATACCACTTCGATAGTGCATGATTACAAACAACAAGAGATTGCCTCGACTCATTATCATTTAATATGAATCTATGGTCAAATTAAGACTTTGCAGTTTGTGTCCAACGTGCCATCACATGGAAAGGTGGCATGAACTTCACTTTAAGAAATCTAAGTAATGTGATGGTATGTTTACAAATGATACTAAAAGACTCAAATTTCATGCACAGATATGCTACCACCAACTCTTCTGCATTTTATGATATGAACTATGTTTACTCTTATTTTCTTCTTCACAATGGTGCACTAGCCATTATTGTGTTATATTATCACCTTCTACTGTATTTTGTATTGTACGGAAGGCTTTACTCTGACTTCTTTTGAAACAATAAAAACAAATTTAGTGTATACATTTTTCCAATTTGAACTTCAATAGCATTGTAGTTTTCAACACAAGTATACCATGCAAAGTATAAAGCCAAATGATCTTTTCAGATCAGTTGGAAATTCGATGATTTCCAACCAGTCCAACACTTATTTCTTTTTTTTTTTTTGATATTTTTTTTATAAACATGTTAATCTAGTTATGTCTAAGATATAAATCAAATTTTACTATTTAATTTTAAATGACTTAGATACCCTTATATTTAAAAATTAAAAATAAATATATACACATCTCCAAAAATGGCAAAATTTGATTTATAGATTATTCATTACTAGATTAACATGTTTATAAAAAAAATTTCAAAAAAAATAAAAAACCAATCTGAGAAGATCGGGGCTCAAGTATAAAATCTTCTTCCCCTTCAGTCTCATATCTTTGTTTAAGTGCTTTATCATATTCATATGAAAAATCAATTAGAATTAATTTATGATTTACAAACCCATCAAAAAATGCGTTAATACTCTCACTTTTAGCTGTCGTTCTCATGCTTGAGAAAAAAATTTCTTTGTGTACATAGAAATCCACTTCTAACGTATTTCATACATGTGTTCTAACTATGCATTCTCTTGCAAACCAAACTTCTCTATCACCGCTTGCCAATAATTCTCAAAATCGACCTCTCTTTCTATGCTATATAAATAATGATTATGCTTTGCCTTAAAAATGAGATTGTTATGAATGACATGAGGTAACTTTTTTGACAACTTCTTACATATATGTCATAAGCATAGGAGATGATTAGAAAAATGGCCGTTATTGTTGCTCTAATGGTTACATATTGATCTATGATTATAATCTTTAGATGGACAACACCCATTGCATATAGTCATGTATGAAATAATAGTCCATTGTCTTCCTAAAAAGCTACTTGCGCCTAACAATTAGATTGATTGTGCTGATTGATACTGGTAAATGACTCGAAAGGCATGTTGTACTCATTTTTCTTGTATGTGGAGTCAAAATATACAATATTGCCAAAAATCATGCATTCTTCCTTTGATTTTTTATCTACCAAAAATAAAAGATCAATCTTATGTCCTCATCAATCTGAATTTCATATGATAACTGAGAATCTTCTTGACTCTTTGTTTGAAAATAGTACAGTAGAGTATTTGCATCATCTCAAACATTGTTTGTCATTTTTTTCTCATGCATTCCTAGCATCCTTTCCGAGAATGGAGATGAGAAGGACATCCTACTTCAGATGAGAAGGACATCCTACTTCAAGTCTCATGAATTGATAGATCATGCTACACCAATCCTAGATGCTTTTAAAGATGTTATGAGATTTAATTTATCTTCTACGAACTTCTTATGTGATCATAGCTTGCTTGCTAGTCCTTGTTAGAGTACATAGCGCATAGTTATGCCCCTTTACAAATTGTCTACAAACTGAGACATGTGGTAAGCATTGCCTTTTGGATTTAAGTTCAAGTATAATTTAGTAGGACATGAGCAATGAGTTATGAAACCACCTTTACTAGTTCATTTTTCCTACCCAAGGTCGGCTTTAGAGCATGTTAAAATTTGCATTGATATTTGACCAGATTTTAACTTAGGACTACTGTCCTTCTTGATGCTAAATCTACAATGTCAGGCGTAAGTGTTGTAAAATTAGTGGGCTACACTACAGACACAAACATCATGCCAGTTTTTGGCATCATCTCAATTAAAGCATAAGAGGCGAACATCTCATTTGTATGCACATCGTCTAAGTTGACTTCTCCACCCCCCCCCACACCCCCCCAATCAGTGGATAATCCATTGTCAGGCCCTCAACCAAAGCATGTTCCACCTTCTTCAACGAATTAGGTTGCATTATATTCGAGTCATTCAATTGTAGACTTTTGATTTTTTGTATTGCAGTCCATATGTTGATCCATGAGGAACAAATAAAAAAACGCAAAATACATTCAATTGAAGATGAATCAAAGGCTACTCAAAAAATTTATCCTAACCTCAATGAATGCGTTTCCTAAAATCTTTTAGTTATTGAGACTTGAACCATGAAACATATGAAATTGCATGCTCCTTCACTACATTTTCTCTAATGCTAAAAATTTCAAACTAGTTAGATATCTTTTCACCTTTGTTTATCTAAGTAACCAAAAGATAAATAAAAAGGAAATGTTTCATTGAGATCATTGAGATATAGCTAGCAACATTAGTGCAAGCTAGATCAATGCTTTAATATAAGCCATTGCTATTGCCTATTCCATGGAATATGTTGAAATAAAATTGAAATTCAATAAGACAAGGAATTGTGACACGGAAAATAACAATTTAAAAATAGGGGAGAAGGTGGGAGGAGGGAGAAGGAGAGAGAGAGAGAGAGAGAGAGAGAGAGAGAGAGAGAGAGATGAAGGGTGAGATGATGCTCCGAAACCCTAAGGAATTTCAGGATTGGGCTTTTTCTCGATAAGGGGAGGCCAAAGAGATAAATCTTAGGCTCAATTTCAAGACTCCTACAAATGAGATTAAGGATTCTAATGAGTTTCTCTACAAATTTGAGAGAAGAAAAATATCATTGAGGGCAAAGAAAGAGATGACTTTGAGCAAAAGTCAAGGAAATGAGAGAGAGGGAGACGAGTATATTGCAGTTGCCGCTCTTCATCTTTTATTGATACTTCTTTACCTTGGAAGGGTGACATCATGTGAGAGTAGAAGGGAGAGAGGAGGGAGAGAAGAGGGACGTAGAAGAATGGGAGATAGGCTTTTATCAGATTGTTGTTGGAGCTCTAATGTGCTAAGAGATTGGCCGGTGATGAGGAGTGGGAGGGAGGAGGGAGAGAAGTGACATAGCAATATTAGTGTAACCTAGATTAGTGCTTTAATATAAGCCATGACTAATGCTTATTCCATGGAATATGTTGAAATAAAATTGAAATTCAATAAGACAAGGAATTGTGACACGGAAAATAACAATTTAAAAATAGGGGAGAAGGTGGGAGGAGGGAGAAGGGGAGAGGGAGAGGGAGGGAGGGAGGGAGGAGGGGCGAGATAATGCTCCAAAACCTTTGGGGGTTTCAAGATTGGGGTTTTTCTAGATAAGGGGAGGCCAAAGAGATCAATCTTAGGCTCAATTTCAAGAGTCCCATAAATGAGAATAAGGATTTTGATGAGTTTCTCTACAAATTTGAGAGAAGAAAAAGATCATTGAGGGTAGAGAAAGAGATGACTTTGAGCAAAAGCCAAGGAAATGAGAGAGATGGAGATGAGTATACTGCAATTGCCGCTCTTCATCTTTTATTGATACTTCTTTACCTTGGAAGGGTGACATCACATGGGAGTAGGGGGGAGAGAGGAGGGAGAGGATGGATGCTGAAGAATGGGAGAAAGGCTTTTATCAGACTGTCGTTGGAGTTCTAATGTGCTAAGAGATCGGCCAGTGATGAGGAGTTGAAGGGAAGAGGGAGAGAAGTGAGAGAGAGATGTGAGGGAGGGACAAAGGGACTAAAGCAGGTATGCATCCACTTAACAGGGGTTTACCAGCAAACATCCTATAGCATTAATTATGTTCCCATCTGCTGATTTTTGAAATTGATCGGATGGCCATAAATAAGTCCGCATGATTAAATAGTGAGTCGGTGTGATCGACAACGACGCCCTGCCTTTGACTAGTTGCGGATGATCGTGATTTGATTTTATTTGCAAACATCCCTTCCACATTTGGTCAATACATAATTTATTGAATGAAATATTAGGTCGTACATATAAAAGTAAGTAAAAACTAAAAACAATGATATTTAATTTTATAGTAAAAACGATAGTCCTTTGTTTAATACTTATGTTAATATAATTAATATGAGGAGATAAAACTTAAAGAATTAGAGACTTATAAAATTTTAACCTACGTATAATATAATATATTTAAATGAAATATAAAAGCCAGATATATTTAAATAAATGAAAACTTTAAATATTTTTGCATGAAAATGTGTTATAAAATATATTCAATGTTTATTCTAATTTATACATTTACATAAATTCTAGTTTTAATAGCATATAACAATTTTAATTTTTATATCATTATTTTATCTTATAGGCTACATTCCTTATAACACGTGAATCATGGCTTGAAAAATGATTTCTATTAGATTTTTTATTACAAGTAAGAAGCACCATATTTAGATACTATAGGATGAGTTGTTATGTAGCTTGGTGATAGTTTGCATATATTTTATATTTTTGAATAATAATCATCCAATCATGTTCAATCTTGGAGGTAACCCAATGTAATGTCTGCTACCCCCAGATTTCAATTCTTGCTAGTTGCAACTACAGGTGTATTATGTCTCATTGGTAATGGAAGTATTTATAGTTGTCCCTTCTGAGTGTGGGGTATTTATAAAAATGTCCCTCAATTATGAGGGTTGTGAAATTTGTTGATTTGTAATATCGAATGTCATAGTGTATATAATATCAATAAAAAAATCTTGGGGAAAGAAACCCACCCGCTGGCTGCGAAGGCGCATAAGTAAAATTTCAAATGTATTAAGGAAAAATAATCAAGCTGCTCACGCTATGGTGGACTTTGCAAAATCATATATTGCAACCAATTACTTGTATTTTATATTTTTAGTATATGTAATTTTTATCTTTTCACTTTGATGTGAATATAAGTGTATTTAGTTTGCCATGACGCATGTGACTTGGTGGTACAACAGTGGGCTCAATTGCCTTAATGTCATGGTTTTGAGTCTCCATAATTGTGATGTGTTATTCCTTCTTCCCTTTCGGTGGAGATATTTATTATTTCCTTCTTAATGTTGAGTTATTTATAGAAAATTCTTTTATTGCGTGAGATTTTTTTTTTAATTAGCCTATTGTGCGAGAGTTAAATGTGCTTGATTGTAGTATTGGATGTCATAGTTTGTATATATACCAATAAAAAAGTATATTTAGTTCGTGGGCTTCGGTTCTATATAACCATGTTACATAGAAGTGATTATATAGAAGCAGAACCATGTAATCCCCTCAATTTAAAATGTTGATCATTCATGGAAAATTCAATCCATTTATTGTATTTAACATCATTTGTTTATCCAGGAGACTAAGTTTCATCCACATCAAGAATGTTTATGGGGTCACATTTATTAAAAATATACATTCATGCGTAACTTATGAAAAATGCTTAGATCTATTTATACGTGTATTCAAACATAATAATACTTTACAAAATCATTTATCATAGAATGATATTCTAGATGGTTTAAATGTTAAAAATATAATTTTTGAATTGATATTTACCACTAAATTATTTTATCAAGTTGATTTTCAATGGAGCCCATGCACAATATACTAGACAAATAAAAGAACTTTTAAAATACTATAATAATGTTGAACATAATACATGAAGCGGAGTTTCCGTCAATCATTGAAATATTAAAAATAAAGAAAGTTACATAGAAGCGGGGCAATTAGTTCATATATTTTTTAATGTTTTTGTATTTTTGTATATATATATTTTTATAAAATTTAAAAAATTAAAAATTTCACTTGCATTCTTCACACATGAAAAATGGTACAATTTTTAACTTCCGAAATTTTGGAATATATAAAAAACATTATAAATAGTAAAATTTTGTATTTAAACTAGAAGCATTTGGACTTACATAAAAGTAAAGAAAAATTTTAAAATATATTAAAGATATAAAATACATTAACAACCCATTGTACTTGTACATTACCGTAATCCCAAAAACGCCAACGGTCTTACGAAATCGCACTCACATGTCAGGGTCAGGGGCAACAATATACCACGGAAACAAGGAAACGGAGCCCGATCTTATGCTCCCGAGAGCATGGAGCCTCCGTGCTCTCGGGAGCTGGATGCCGTTGGATCGGTCGCGAGCAGCGGGAGACGTTGGATGCGCAGCAACCCTGAGGCATGCCATTTTGCGCCCAGGCCCCCGGTCAGAACGTCTGTCAGAACCGCAGCAGAAGGAAGACATTTTTGCAAAAGGGCCCCGACCGATGTGAATAGCATGAAAATCCAAACTGCGCGCCCAGAAAAACACCCACGCACGAAACCTCTCCTCTCCTTTCTTCTGCGCATGCCCAAATCACGCCCCAAAAGCAGCAGATCGAGCACGACGACCGTTTCTGGAAAGGGGAAAGGGATTGCCCTCGGTTCCGACAGTCATCGCCAGTGCTTGAAGTGGCGCATGCCTTTCTCCGGCGTTCTTCTCATCGTCATCTCCGGCGACCACCGCGTCTCTTCCAACTCGTCGACAAATCATACAGTAAGTGAAGTGTAATCTCCTTGCCCTTCATCCAAACATTCGGAATGGACTCGTTTTGCTCAGGATTTAGATCTCAGATTTTTGGATTCTGTTGTTGCAGCGCAAGAAGAGTTCGAGGAGCTGTGCTTCGATTTCGGAATTGAGCTCGATGACGTCATACTTTGAATCTAGTCCCCGTCTATTTTGGTAGTTTTGTTGTGCTTTAATTCTATATTAAAAGAATGTGCATGTATGCACGCCGGTTTTTACCTGCGTTTGCAGACGATTTTTACCTGCCAACAGGTACATTGTTGTTTCTCCTAATTATATTGGCGCAACCAGTTGAAGGCTGAAAGTTTGAAAGGAGGAGCCCAAGAGAAGTTGGCAAACAAGCTAGCAGCAACACGAAGGATAGCAGAAGAGAAGCGGGCAAGTGCGGAGGCATAACTGAATGAGAAAGCTGTGAAGACATCCGAAAGAGCAGACTATATTTGGAATTCATTCCCTGTGCTGCTAAAAACTAAGCAATTCATTCCATAAATGTAACATCACTTGGTTCTTATTCTTCTTGCCGCCTCAACTTCAGATTTGTCATATTTGTATTGTATTTTCTAAATAATTAGCATATTCTGTCTATGAATTTAATGACTTTTCAACCTTCCCCCAGTTCCTAGACCTGAGATTCCCTCCGTTATATCTCTTATCATGCATTCCATGATCATTCCTTCAATAAGAGATGAATGGGTCTAGCTCCATAAGAGATAATCACAGAGAAAATGCACATGACATGGAGTCATAAAACTCTAGTGTCTTCACAAATGTGTACAATCACACAGATGAAAAGAATCTATAAACCTGGTGTCTACGAACTTGAGGAAACACTCATCTAGTTCCCTCGAACATGTTAATCCATAATGGTTCTACAAAAAAGCAACAAAAAATGAAACAAGGTGAAATTAACACTCGAAATATTAATAGGATGGGAAGCAGAAGCAAAAATTTCACATCGAAGAAATGAACAAAAACATAGCAACATTTTCACTAGCTGCACAGGCGAATTCAGATGTCAGGCACAATTTGAAGTGAAAAACTGAAAATATTCGGCAACTGGTGTTTCTGTTTAAGGTTTCAGGAAAAATATATATCAATGATATCTGAAATTAGAAATAAGGCTGCAATTAAATTTATATTCACTTCAGCACCATATCAAATTTTATGTGGTTAAAACAAGATTGGGACTTGTAGTAAGAGAAACCTCCTGCAGGATGATTTACATAGGCCAATAAAATGGTCACTAATTATATGCCCGATATAAGAAAGGAATCCCAACGAATGAGCAAGGTCGGACCCAGTAAGAGGGAAAGATCTCCCAGCACCTACTTTTTCGCAAACAAGACTTGAACCGAAGACCTTGCTTAAGGGGAACAGTGATCCTAACTGCTCAAATCAACAGGTGTTGGTAGGTTCATCAAGACATTAAGATAACAGAGAATACAACACTTTTCTTGCCTACAATTACTGGAAAACTTGTGTTCCAGTGGAATAAAGGCTCATTTAGATAAAGTAAATAGGGAAAGATAAAATTTGTTTTGTCTCCCTTTACCTTTATTAATCCTACCTTGTTCACAATCAATCGCCTTTGCCATAACTGACCAGCCTTTTCTATTAACAGGTCTATCTAGCTATTGCTACTGCTGTTTTTTATTTTTTTAACGAAATCGCACAAAAAAGAATATTTTGATGGTTATTTTAGTAGGTTAAGCCGGTGATCTTGAATTTTGGGCGGCGGAAGAAGGGTGTGGGGTGCGTGGGAAGGATTCCTGTTGTCGCATACGAAGGAAGAAGGGTGCGGGGTGCATGCGCGAGCAGCCGATGATCTCGTTTCTGCGAAAATGGCATCGGTTTTGCGGGATTTGACATTCGGGCCCTTTTGCAAAAACCGCCTTCCTTCTTTTGCGGTTCTAACCAAGGTTGTCATAACCAAACCGGTGATTGAACCGGTAAAGGAACTGATCTGGTTCGAACCGGTTCAACCGGTTAATCAAATCGGTGACGTCAGCATGACATATTTATAATGTCATAAATATTATATTTTTAAAATTTTAAATAAATATATCGATAAAATTATATTTTTATTAAATTCTAAATATATATGTTAGATTTTAAAAACCACAATATAAGTACAAAACATACTTGAAAAAATTTTAACAATTAAATAACTTATAATAATATAAAAATTAAGAATATCTCCTATGTTAAGCAAAAAATGAAAATTAGAAATCTATAAACCATTAAATTTAGATATCATTTAATTAATTATAATATTTTATTAATTATATTATAGTTTTTATTTGCTACATTAATTATGTGCAGAATTTTGTGCTATATAATTAATTATGAGAGTGATATTAATCACATGAGTTGCATATTATTTTCGTATGATTAATTAGAATAGACTGATTATATGAAGTATTTTTGAAGGTCCAAAATTTCTTAAAATTTTGAAGATATGAGAGTCAATAATCCTCAGTCTTGAAGAGATTTTTTTATAATTACGTAAAATTTTAGGATTGTTTAATGACATAATTAATATTATAGGATTATTTAATAGCATAATTGAATTATTGATAATTTGATATTATAAGAGACACACGTAAAAAATTAGGCAAAAAAAATTCTGTATTAATGATTATGTACGTGTCCCGCAAAAAGAAGATTTCTGACAAAAGGTAAACCAGATAATATAAAGAATATTGAATTTCATCAATAAAAAGTTTCATACATGTTTCCAGTTTCTTTTTTCTTTAGACTAAAATGGGTTAAATTTTCCCATTTATAATTAGTCACTAATCGAATTGGATATTTTAATATTTCCAACCAGTTTTAAATGATCAGTCCCGTACTTAGATTACGGATACCATGTAATACAATATATGGATGAAACATGCACTGGAACAGTTTTTGGTTTTTTTAACCAAATCCCTGGAATGCGGAAGACTTCGGAATTCAGATGGAGCACCGTTCTCTCAAAAGTCGTGCATGGCCTTTGCTGGATTTTCCCTCATTTTCCTTCTTCGGGCAGCGTGGGCGCGGGCACGGCGGCGCGTGTGGGCGAGCAGGCGAGACTATTTCTCCGACCAGTCGAACCCGGTTGGACCGGCTCTTCCAGTTCAACCGCTGGTTCGCTGGTTCGGACAGTTTTTAATATATAAACCGAACCGCACCTAATCGAACCGGAAACTGGACCGGTTCCCGGTCCGACCGGTTCTAACAACACTGGTTCTAACAGACGTTCTGACCGGAGGCCTGAGCACAAAATGGCATGCCTCGAGGTTGTTGTGCATCCAACGTCTCCCGCTGCTCGCGACCGATTCAACGGCATCCAGCTCCCGAGAGTAGGGAGGCTCCATGCTCTCGGGAGCATAAGATCGGGCTCCATACATGTCAGCATTGGAGAGGTTTGTTTTTCAACAAATTTAGAATTTGGTTTGCAAATGCCCAAACCGCAAGATCTAATCTGCAATTAGGTAAAATCACGGATATTGTTTTGCAAAAGAGCCCACATCCTAGCATGGATTCGAAATCATGCTGTATACCGTGGTCTGATAGCTGCTAAAGCGTGATGAATGGAAATTTCAAGGTTGGTCATTTCGAAATTAATAAACATCAACCAATATCATTCCAAATTGGGTTAGAACAGGAGCAGCTCCAGACCTGCAATATTTTCATCTTCCATAGGATTAACGAATTTTCAAACAAAACAGAAGAGAGGAAATAAGTAATCCAACTAATAAGGCACTTCAGAGGAAATTAGACACTCAAATTCATGATTTATTTCATTCACATATCAGTATTAGAATACGAATTTTCCAAATTGGCATTTTGCACATCACAATTCCAGCACCTTATAGATTAAACATAACCTTGATAGCATCATTGCCATGGGCGCTGGTTTCAAATGCCTCTTCGACCTCCTCCTGGGAAAAGCCAAACCTGTGTGTTATTAGGGGCTTCACATCAATCTTTCCGGTTCTTAAAAATTCCAGGCAAAGTGGCCAAGTGTTCTTGTAGCGAAAGATGCCAACAATGTCCACCTCTCTGCCATAATAGGAAACAAAGATCAGAAACATGAAACTCATGATATTCAATGTTTGGGAAAATATCTTGTCACCTCTACAAAGAAAGGTAAAAAAGTCACAGGAAAGCTCGACTTCTGAGGTGGAGACCAATTTCGCAAGCACCATGTCCACATGAGGATGTTTGACAACCCCCTTCTAACAGATAAGTATATAACTGATACAACATGTCTGGTGAAGAGAAACAATTAAAGCACTCCATGTTTAAGGGGCCCATCTGGATTGCTGAGATTATTACAGGAGGAAGATTGCATAACATACCTTCAGGGGGAACAGTAAATGAAGGAAAACTGAATGTATTAGCCAATTGTAATCCTAGAAAGTGGAAAAACTTTCAGCGTTGACATCACAAGCCTATGCATTTTACTAATTCCATTAAAATATGAATTTACTTTTCATCCCTTTAGTGATAATGGCTAATCAAACCTCTTTTGCTGTTCAGTAATCCAGAACACCAAAATTGCTCTAAGGTTGGACAGAAATCTTGAATTTGTTCTCCAAGAGGAGGCCTAGGAATCTTGAATTTGTTGGACAGAAAAATGCAGGTTTAATCAGAAGCGTAAGCACAAAGCAAAAAGATCATGGTGAGAGAAAAGAGAAGATAGAATACCTGTTAGTAGCAGGAGTAAGGGGTACAGTCAACTCACGATGACCCGACCCTATAAGGCACACCTTGCCACCTGAACGAGTAGCATCCAGAGCTGTGGACATGGTTTTGCTAAATCCGGCACAATCAAAGGTGACATCCACATCTGTTCCCATAGCCTCCTTTATTTTAACTACTTCTTCATCTAAGTCCTGTAAAAGAGCACAAATGAGCAACTAAATATATGAAAGTTTCAAGGAAAGTCAGAATTGGTGTTTTAGGGATGCACAAATTAACATTGACTTGGAAGGTTAATTGACCAGTCAACCGATTCATTCCACTATTCCTAGCCCAATTAAGCTTTCGTTTATCTTGAACTCTGAGAGCATGATACTTAGATGATCTCAGGTCTAAGTAAATATTTTCTGAACTCAAGAAAGGATTATTGATGAGTGAATAACACAGTAAACTGCCAGTCACATTTCAGGATCCAATTGGCAGATAAAGCATTTAACACCTATCAAATGTGCCTGCATTCCCACGATATCATATATCCATGTAAATGTGCATAAAAAAAGATGCATTCAATTCCAGGAAGCATCTAAACAGGCCATTCACCATTTCTATTGTCAAAAAACCAGCTAATGATCATACAGTTGTTTATGAAAATGCAGAAAAAATACAAGGACTAATCTGAGCAACTTAGATGAAAAGAGTAGACCAATAGCTCACACCTTAATATCTGCAGAAACTTTAACAATGCCATCTGCTCCAAGTTTCTTTGCAACAGTTAACCGATGCTCGGAAATATCCACTATAATGATTCTTCGAGCTCCAAAAGCACGAGCTGAAAGCATTGTAACCAGGCCTATAGGACCAGCACCCATGATCAAAACATTTGTCTCTGGACCCACGACTACACGCCTGCAAGCATGTAGCCCAACGCTAAGGGGCTCACACATTGCCCCTTCCTCTAAGCTCACATTCTCAGGCAGCTTAAAACACAAATCAGCAGGATGCACCACCTATCATAGAGAATATTGAAAGCCGAATAAGAATTAGCAAATACAATATACCAATGCTACCCTCTAACTTGCAGAACATTATAAACAGAGTAACATTCAAACCCTAAATAGACATTGCTAGATCTAGCAGAAATCCCCACAGGCACAGTAGTACATGAAAAAAAAATTGTTCTCCAGTTGAACCAAAAAATGTTGCCATGGTCTGAACACATGTTTTCAATTCATAGTTCTTTGATTGTAATCTTTTTTTTTTTTTTTTTATTTCTTTATATGTTACAATCATCTCTACTAACGTATCACAATCAGGCCTTAGTGAGATATCTAAACAATTTTTTCTTCAAACGGTTCAGCAATCGTTTGAAAATTTCTGAAATTTCCATACACAACTTGCTACACCTCCTAATCTACAGTGGATGCTCCCACGTGATGTGGAGAGGATGCCACCGACTTATGCTGCCAGTGATATTTGAACTCATCCTGACTAGGGGTGTTAATGGTCATGGTCAACCCGCTAACCCGCTCGTTAACCCGTTAATAAATGGATTTGGGTTAAGATTTTTGAATAAATGGGTTATGATCCGTCAACCCGTTCAACCATTTAATTAAATAAACGGATTAGGGTTGAGGCTTCGCAACCCGTCCAACCGTTTATTTAACCCGTATAACTCATTTAATATAATATATTATAATATATATATGTAATATTTATAACAGGAATTGGCATTAAAGAGATGACTTGAGATTAGAGCTGATGTTTTCAAGCCAAAATAAATTAAATTCAGGTATGTTAGCTTCGAATTATTTAATTTATTTAAATTTACAGACTTTATTAAAGATTTTTAGCATGAAAATTAGTAACAAACACAACCCGTTAACCCGTTTATTAAATGGGTTAGGGTTGAAGTTTTTTAAATGGGTTAATAAACGGATTAGGTTTGAGATATATTAAATGGGTTAGGTTTAGGATTAGGCTCCAACCCGTTCAACCCGATCCGTTAACACCCCATGGTGTCAGGAATCCTGACACCATGGTCGAATGGTGAGTTACCACGATGCCAAAGGCGTTGTGGCCAATTCATAATTCTTTGATTGTAATCTATAACCACAGAGACTCCTGCTCAGCAATTTAAAGAGCAAGTTGGAAAAAAATTAAATAAATCTATACAACCTCTATTCTATGTTGTCAGTTGCTTTTTATAAAAAGAGTACGACTATTTTGAAATCATGCTGGATGGCAATTGAGACCAAAATATTACCAAGTACACACTACAAAACCTTCTATTCAATTCCAAACACTTAAATTAATATATGCCCGTATCCTAAATTGTAACCACTGGCCATAAAATGGAAGAGAATGTTGCCATATTACTATTTTTTTCATTCCATTTGGTGAAAGCCCCATCTCAGAAACAGTGTCTAAATTTTGGTTCTGCTAGATTTCTGTTAGAATCATTTAATAATCTAGCAATGATAGCAAAAGATCACTTAACACAGATGGTATCCATAGATCAAATGGTAGTCTCTGAGTTCACATAATCTGCCTTCATGGGTAACTAGATGCCCGATCATTTGAGCCTGCTCGCCATTTGCGACCAGTCAAAAAACATATTTTTTCACTTTTTTTAAATTTTTTTTATATGACTGTTAATATAAATGTATTAAATCTATAAACTAAGTTTGTTCATTTTTAGAAATGTTTATATATTTATTTTGTATTTTTAAACACTAAACATTTCCAAAAATCGACAAAAATAGTTTATAGATTTAATACACCAATATTAACGGTTGTCTAAAAAAAAAAATTCAAAATAGCAATACCAGTCAAAACAGAAATTTGTCATATAAAAAATCAGCAGTTATAAGAACCTGATTCGCAAGCGAACCATGAACAGGAGGGGTGGCAAAGAACTTCATATCTGGGCACAGATTGTATTGGCCGTTCTTGCAGTATTTGCAGCGAGAGCAGCTGATGCCGGGTTCCAACGCAACCCGGTCGCCCACAGCCAGATGCTTCACCTCGCTTCCCAGTTCTTCTATAATCCCTGCGCACTCATGGCCAATAACCATTGGTTCTTTTACCACAAAATCTGCCAACTTCATGGCCTGAAAGAGAGTATCCCCAAAAAGCTCTCATTAGAAATAAAAAAGGTAATGACAAAAATTAATAATAATACTTCGAATTAAGACCTTGACATAATGAACATCGCTGCCGCAGATGCCAACAGCCTTCATACGAACTTTAACATCATGGGGACCTGAAATTCAAGAGGGAAAAAAAAAGGCAGTATTTCAGGAGTGGGGTATACATTTCACGATCCAAACTTTTGACCTGATGGATTACGTTCCTAGTTGAAGTGGGTTATCTTGAAAACTCAGTTGCTTAAGAAATACAGGTCATCAGATGAACGATCTTGATCGTTGGAAGTAACTATCATAGTTTGCAGAAACAGAGAAACAACCAAGAGGGGGGAGTTTGAATGGTTGGATTTTGAGCGTGTTGATGGAAACGAGCCAAGCCGCCACGTTTTCTGCTTCTCCTTCCGTCCCCATGTTTCCTGCTGCTCCTCCTTTTCCCAGCTCGCTCGCTCGCTCGCTCGCTCTCTCCACCGTATGAAAACGAGTTTTCGTAGCAGAGGGATATCTGATTCCCGGCCGGAGAGACACGACTGACGACGACGAGTTAAAATATCAGCAGATGTTCCGTCCAAAAAAAAAAAAAAAAGCAGATGGTGAGGCTAATTTTCAAACCAAGCCCTTTAAATTTTATTAAATTGAACAAAGCCTTGAATTTGCTTTCTGATTAACATTATAGTTTTGAAGTTTTACATGTATAACCTTATCAGTTAAGTGCACGATATATTTCGATTTGATCAAAACCATTTCGGTTGCCCTATATTAAAATTACTTGGTGGATCAGAAAAGTAAAGAAGGTTATGATTGCCATGACCCACTTGAATTTCCAACAAAAACTTTCTTTATATACGTAATTATATGTACAAATGGATAAATGGTTAATTTTGATCGAATCGAAGCACCATGATCAAGAACTTAAATTTGAGATTACATGAAAAACTATATATAACATTTCCTTTCATGTAACCTTTGGATATTTTACTTGCAAAAGAGAAACATTATGTCGTCGTAAATGCAATTTGGTCAAAATTTAGAGGCGAATGTGAACATATTTCATATATTGACAGAAAAGGATAAATTTAATCCAAAGACAGGGTGGCTTTGTTATTCCATAAAAAAAATTTTAATTTTGAATGCACAATTTTTAGACTATGTTTGTTGAAATATAAAATTTTTTATCCAAGACTTTTGATTTTTTACAATTATCTTATCATTTAATTATTTCTTCACATATTCCTGTACAATTATTCAATTTTTTAATTTTTTTCACACAACTATATATACAATTTACCTATCTATTTTAAGTTTATTTTTTTACTCCTCATTATTATTCTTATCATATTAAATTATTTTATTATATTTCAAAAAATTTTATAGTAGTGCCCGATTTATCGTGGGCGGCTAAGTGCACAGCAGGGGTTCAAATGTTGCAAAGGGTGGGAATTTCAAAATTTTTCCTTCAATTGTAGAAAGATATAATAAATAATTTTAAAAAAAAAACAAGATAACATCAAACAATGAAAATTTTTGATTTTACAAGGGAGTGCCAAACCACTCATAAATGTTTCTTGCTAAACCAAATATCTCCATAACTGTACGAATATTCTGCGAAGATTGATATCATTTTCTATTATTTTATTTGTTGTATTTTTTCTCACAAGTTTATTATTTTATTCGTCTCTTTTTAGTACGAAATAAATAAAAAGGTTATATTTATAATATCCTTACGGATAAGATAAACCTTAAAATATTAATGGGCCACACTTTGTCAGGGCTCAACGGCCACGCGTAAGAAATGCAATAAATTGTGGAGATACATTACAATTCATATTCGTGCCTCGCTAGGCGATGAACGGCTATGATATTTCGTTTGTGTATCTTGCTGCTTATCGCACACGCGTGTCGCCGTTTGCTCTCTCGAAGTTTCTCTTATCCACTAGGCATTTTAGATAAGCCCCGTTTAAATTTTCGGTAGACGCTGGTCCACCAGCCCTCTTACCATACTCCCATCAAATGGAAACGGTAATGCATGCACCCGAGTTCACTTATGCTCATTGTACCGGGTGCATTTAACTTATTTTTTTTAAAATCTTTTACACAATTATTAATTTAAGTGTATTTAACATGCATATCAATTTTTATTATTTCTGGAAATTTTTAGAATTTTTTTGGATTTTTTAAAATCAGTTGTATTTTTAGGAATTTAAAATTACCAAAATTCCATTCATTTTAAAAAATCCAAATAAACTAAAAATTTCCAAAATTAGTAAAATTTGATACACGTGTTAAATATACTTAAACTAATAATTTTTTTAAAAAAATAAATATTTACATCCAAGTGCACCCAAGCTAAGTGTACCTAGGTGCATAAAATAACCACCAAAATAAAAGGGTCGGTAAAGTTGGAAGAATTTTTTCTTTTTACCAAGCGCCAACTTGTGCCTTGTAAATTTAACCATTAACGAGAATATAAATTAAAAATCTCTATACAACATGTTTTGATATTTTAAATTAAGTCATTTAATTTGGTTAGGATAAAGGAACTCTGGTAGTTGTTAACTTAATTCTTATCTATGAATTTTTAAATGCGCCAATCTCAATTAGTTGGTCAAACTCATTATATTTTCTTGATTATTTACAGTTTTTTATTATTTTAGAATATTCAATTAGTTACCGGTTAGTTTAAAGTATTATATATTTCGTATGTTCACTAGTTGAATCCGGTTTCTTAAGAAGGTTAACCGTTTAAACCAAATCGCTGAATTGATCGGTTGCACTCAACTTTTTTTGTTAGTATTATTTTCTCACCAATATGCGGGCTCAAGTACGTATTTCTTATATATACAATTTTATCATTTTTAGCTTTATTTGTTTTTGGAATTTAAAAATCAAAAGAATCACCACTTGTAAACATTGATTTTTTTAAAAATTTTAAAAAATTAAAAAATTGTAAATTTGCATATATAAAATTTTCATGATTGATCCAACATATTGGTGAAAATCAATCTTCATAGAATATAGAAATTACAAAAAAGGATAAAATGATCATTTCAGATCGGTCTGAAATGTTCAGATTGGTCTAAAATACATAATTTTTTTTCAAAATTTTTTTGTAGAATGGTTAATCTGGCTATGTTTAATCTATAAACTAATTTTTACTAATTTCAAAGATATTTATATATTTATTTTGAATTTTTAAACATAGGAGTATTTTTATTATATTTCCATAATTTAAAATGACTAAAATGTCTCTATATTTAAAAATTCAAAATAAATATATACACATCTTCAAATTTAGTAAAAATTACTTTATATATTAAATATAAGTGGATTAAACGTTTTGCAAAAAAAATTTTGAAAAAATAAAAAGAAATTGTGTGTTTTAGATCGGTCTGGCCGATTTGAAATAATCAGGCCTCTTACGAAGGTATGGTTGCCTAGTTCCCTCCATACATTCTGTTTTTGAATGGTGTTATCCACTCAGATAATTAGACAACCGCTGAAAACAATTTCAAAAAAGGAAAAAGTGAGATAAATGCTTTTACCCAACTTCGAACTTTAAACCTTCTGCCTTATATGTCCTTACCGTACTACTTGCGTCATTGGTTATCTAAATAGCAACTTCATCATGCGACACCCACTTTGAATGACGAATTACTTGATGAAAATGTATTCTAGTTAAGTAATAATAAGTCAACTTTCCCTGCACAACTTCGAAACTTTACCTCTCGACCATAAACTCCATTTGCACATAAAACCACTTGTAATCCAAGTGGCGACTATACGCCCTATTGTATCACAAAATGAAGGCAGCATACGTCGCTGTTGGATACTGCTCCGGCGCGAGGTTTGTCTCTTTTCAATTTTCATGAGATTTGGTTAAAAATCTCATTGAACGATAGCATCAGATTCGACTTGATCACGTATCGACAATTGCTGCTTACGTTGCCTGATTCATGGCCATCGCCAAATGTACCGTCGCCTTTGTTCGAAGGTAAAAAATATTGTAGCACCCGCCGCGAGCGCTACGATGGGCTCGGAATGGTTTTCCTCGCCTTAGAAATTTAGATCGTGTTGGACAGCAACATGGGCTTAGATTTCCTGCATTCACATGGGGTAAAACGCGTTAGGCTTCACTTTTTTAGAAAGATTGGCGTACGGGTGTTTTCTCGTAAGTTCGGCAGCATAACGGCTAGGACGGGGCTTTCTGTACACGGGTCAAGTCACAAATCCGGCAGCATAACGGCAGCTTATTATGCTGGAATCCGTGGACCCGCGTGCACCCACCTTGCCGGAGCGTTAACTCAAACACGCACGTAAAAATAAAGAAAAAATGGAGTCGCCACTGATCTTTAAAGGGAGATCAGTCCCTATTTAAAGAAATAAGGCACTAGTTGTACAGAGCTCGGGTTCCGGCCTTTGGGTTGAAGCAAATATGGAGAAATCTGCCAACCCGAGGCGGTTTACATGGCGTGAACGGGGGAAAATAAGAAGATTTGAGAGAACGGGAGAGATAGAAAGGAGGAGCGTGGAGGAGAAGCACGTTGCTTGGAGAGCGTGAAAAGCCGGGACGCCGGGGTGTTGCTGCAGACTCCCGTCCTCCCCTCTGGGATGCCTCTCCTCAAGTCCCCAAATGAGGAGGGGTGCTCCTCCTTTTATAGATGTAGGAGTGGGCTTTTGGGCCACTTGGGGTCATGGACTTAGTTCATGGGCTTGGACTTAAGTTGGGATCTTGGGCCATTTGAAGGCTTGGACTTGATCCACATACTTGAGCTTGGGTTGAGAGCATGGGTCTTGGGCTTGAGTTGAGAGCATGAGCCTTGAACTTGAGGTGAGAGCATGGGCTTTGACGTGTCATTTACAAATATCTCTATTTTAAAAATGTTGGGCGATATATGCCTATATATCTTTGACGGAAATTATGCTTAAGCCTAAATACTATTAAAATTTTCACTTATACCTGCATACACTTCTGCCTACACGGTCAGAGAAAAGAATGCGTATAAAATGCTGTTTCATCATGTTTCAGGAAGTATGGATTCCGTTACGGACATCACAGTTCCAATTCAATAAGATTTAGCAGGTTTCAAAAGCCATTCGGCAGGTTAGTTTTCGGCATTTGAAGTGAAATGTAAACTTAATGATCTTATTTTTGCCTATGTTCAACCCATTTTTTATACCGTTTTATTGAACACAGTTTTGGAGCAGGTTGCAGACCCTTTCATGTTTTTAATCTTCTTATTCCAGTTTTGTGCACAAGTTTAATAAAAAAGGGTAATTTACTAATATATCTACTTAGTTTGACGCTAATTGCTGATATACTCATATTATTTCACAAATTGCATATTACTTTCACAAAGTTTCACAAAAATTGCTTGCAAACTCATGTTAACGGCTGAAATTTAATAGTTGTTAAATAAAAAAGTATAATTTGCTGATATACCCACTTAGTTTGATATTAATTATTGATATACCCATATTATTTTATGAATTGTATATTACCCCTGTAAAGTTTCACCAAAATTGTTCCCATACCCATGACACTTTTTCATCACCAAATGCACATTAAAATTTTCGATAATTACAAAAATGACTCTATTTAAAATTATATTAGAATCTTATGGTATAAAACACTCAGTTGTGCGGTGGAAAGGATTTAACTTGGGGATAATATGTTAGTAATTAACATGGGTATGCAAGCAATTTTGGTAAAACTTTGTAGGTGTAGTATGCAATTCATGAAACAATGTAGGTATATCAATAATTAGCGTCAAATTAAGTAAGTATATCAGCAAATTAAACTTTTTTATTTAACAGCTGTTAACACGGGTACACGAGCAATTTTTGTGAACTTTCGTGTAGGTAATATACAATTTGTGAAACAATATGAGTATATAAGCAATTAGCATCAAACTAAGTGGGTATATAAACAAATTATCCTAAAAAAATCATAATTCTCTTTTTTCTTTCAAAACCGATTTTGATTACAACTATGATAGACCACCCTTTCTCATTGTTGATAAAGGAAATCATCATTTCTTTAGCATGGATTTAGCGGGTAGTAGTAAGTGTCGACTACATCTGTTTTAGGCTATTTTGTCTAATTTTGTTTATGCCATTTTCTACTTTCAAAATTACGAGTTGCTGACTTTAACTGCCATGATTTACCATTTTACGTTATTTTAGTCTGTGTGGAATGCACTCATGATATCTTTCAATGTATCAAAAGGTTGTAACAAGGTTATTTTAAATGGTGTGGACTTTTCCACTGAGGCTCTGCCTCAATGGTAACAGCACTTGCACCAATACATGTGCGTGCCATTTCAAATATTGTCGGCAGCAATTTTACTTGGTATTTTCATCTGTCCCTCCAATTGTGAGGGTACTATTTAGTAAGTGAGGGTATTATTTGGTTCTTTCGAATTATGAGGATCATGCATGTATTAATTTATAATATCTGATGACTTAATATGTATATGTATATATATATATGCATAAAAAAAATAGCGTGGACTTTAGTTCCAACTATTAAATCTTAAAAATTTGCTCTAGAGTTTGAAGAAGCACACTTCCACCGAAAATAACGCAGTATTTGAGGAAGCAAACTATAAAATGTTGAAAAAAATAATAATAATTTAAATTGACTAATCAAAATTCACGTAGGGCATTCTACGTGGCAATGGTAGACTTTTTGACCAACTGGGTCAGATAAGTAATAATGAGTCTTGCTCAATTATTATTTAAATATACCGCAGGTTATATTTATATTTTCATTTTTGAATGTTATTTCAACAACTCGTGTAGCTCGGTTGGCATACAGGCGGT
The DNA here is from genome assembly GCA_030490835.1 of Annona cherimola. Taxonomy (NCBI): domain Eukaryota; kingdom Viridiplantae; phylum Streptophyta; class Magnoliopsida; order Magnoliales; family Annonaceae; genus Annona; species Annona cherimola. The sequence continues at coordinate 31,374,774 of CM059974.1, forward strand.
CCAAGTGGTCTTAGAGGTCTAGGGTTTGAGTATAGGTTCCGTAGAAAAAATAATTAATTTTTACACTTTTGCCTCCCCAGCCATGTGGGCCCTACAGGATAAGATAAGATGAAATAAGATTGAAATTTAAGTTTAAAAAAGTTTTATCTTTTATTCTTTATCTTAGCTACAGTAACTTTTATAAAATGTTTTAGGGAGTTCGTGGATGAAGGCATCCATAAGAAAGCTTTGGGAAAACTAGAACTGCAGAATGAGAGAAAGCTACGTAAGGCAAGTAGTATCTTATTTGAAGTGTAGAATGGTTTCTATAATTAATTATTATTGTTGTAATTATTTTTGAGCAATTAATTAGATTATTTCAATTAATTGTGTATGATACTTATAATACACATTTGATTTTAGGCTATAGATTTTATATATTTGGTATAATTTAATTTTATATTCTTATAGATTTTCAAGGATATAAAATTGTGTGGACAAATTATGCCTTAGACTGTGCCTAAAATACACATTTTATATTGTTATGTTTTATAATGCATTTTTTTATAATAAATTAATATGTAATCAATATATATATGGACATTAGAATTATATTAAAGATGTGGGTTAATTACAGTATGTATATGGTGATAATATAATCTGTGCAAATTAGATTATATATAAATCATGTCCAGTGAGTGAACTGCCACCAAGAAAAGAAGTTCGTCCAGGGCAGTTCGTCCAGCGTGTATTTTTGGACCGAAGAAATTAAAATACACAGAAGAAATTCTGTCAGAGAGGAATTGCATTTGGAGCATGAGAATCTTCCTTTTTGCAACGAAAATTTTTCGTTGCTTTTGACATTTTAATGCATTTAATAATTTTGATACTTCTAATGTCTAGGTATTTTTGGAAATTGACATGTAACTCCTTCCAACAATAAAGTCTAAGTAAGAGAGGACTTGGTGGGAGCCACTGCTGTAAAGGCTATGATGATGTGACTTAATAGGGTCGTTAATTCCATTTTGTTATGATTTAGTCATTTGAACTCCAATTTGACTGATCAAATAGTTTATTTCTATGTTTTTTATGCTTCTGGACTCAGTGGAAGGGTTTGATTTTACATTCGAAGCCTAATTTTTAAGATATTAAATTAAATGATTATTTTATCATTTAATTAAGTTTTATTTGGGTCATTATCCATTTTCAAATAATTTTCTACTTACTAGTCATGTTGAGCTAACTCATTATTTTTACAGGTGTATCAAATCAAGTGGGACAATAGTTTTTTGGATTTACATTAAATTTTCAAAAATAATTATTTCTATTTATTTAGTTCAAATGCATGTATTAAGAATGATAAACTTGTAAAAAAAAAAAAAATTCTTTGTGCCTTACAGTAATAATGGGAACATGACTAGTGGAAGTGGAATTTTGAAATTTTTATGAAATTATAATCATTAATTTCGCCATAACCGTGTAATTGATCTTAAGAAATTGCATTAAATACACGACCAAAATCACTTTTCTGGACCGCTATGTTACACAAATAATTGGTTAATCATTACCCAAGGTCACCAAAAACCGTTCAAGTTGTAGTAATGCTATTCTACTTGAAGGTTACCATGGACATGAAGTAGCTTGACTCTCTGCCATGTAATTTTTTAGCTTTAACATTTGTTCCATTTTTATGATGTAATGACAATTTCGTTATGAAAATAAATTTTGATTTAACAACTATAATCATATATCCGAATACCTTGCCCTAAGGAGCTGTTTATGCATGCTTGTCATTTCAGATGATAATTATGTATTTGGATCTATATTTGTATCAAAAAAATTCAACTACAATTTATTAATAATAATTTTATACAGTTTATGCAATATCATAGGTTGATCGACTGAAATTAATTATTGTGTTTTTCTGGAGTTCAACTGATTGTAAACGTCCTGCTGTCTGAGCAATAGCAATACTGCCCGAGTTGCGGCCATTTTTGCCTCAAGGATTCAGGAATTAGCATTTGCAGCAGCTACTTCAATCACATCTTTCTTTTATATCTTTTCAATAAATTATAATTAGGAATAATCCTGTTAGCACAAGCTAAACAAATAGCTCGCTTAGCCCACCTTAAAAATGCATTTAAAATACTTTTTTTGTTTTCTTCTTCGTACATTTATTTATCTAAGTGTATTTAATATACAAACCAAATTTTTTTAATTTTGTATATGTGTATATTTTTTAAAATTTTTAAACATCTATATATATATTTATATATATTTAAAATACCCCTATATTTTAAAATCTCAAAAAAAATGTATGCACATATCCAAAAATAGTAAAACTTGATTTATATATTAAATATACTTAAATAAAAAAAGGTATTAAGAAAAAAAAAATAAGTAATTTAAATGGATTTTTCGAAGTGGACTAAGTAAGTCATTTGCTTAGCCTGGGCTAACGGGATTCCTCCTCAATTATAATAGAGGAATGATCTTGTTAGCCTAGGCTAAGTAAATGTCTCGCTTAACCTATTTCAAAAAATTCATTTATAATATTTTTTTATTTTTTCTTCATATACTTATTTATTTAAGTATATTTAACATATAAACCAAGTTTTACTGTTTTATTTAAAAACCTTAAAAGAATATATACACATATCCAAAAATGGTAAAACTTTATTTATACGTAAATATACATAGATAAACAAATATATGAAAAAAAGCAAAAATAAGTGTTGTAAATGAATTTTTTTGAAGTGCTAAGCAAGATATGTGCTTAGCCTGGGCTAACAGAATCACTTCTTGTTATAATAAGCATATATACATACAGGGTAATTATACAACGCAGAGGTATGCATTGAAATCTCAATAAATACATATGGTTCAAGCCTTTTCTATAACTTTTTGTTTTCTCTTTTTTTTTGTCATTTTTATGTGAGCTAACATGTAACTTTTATACATACCAAAATTTGTTATTTTTGGTTTTTTGCACATATTTTTATACTTTCGAAAGTCCATAATTTTGACCTCCATTTATGAGGGTTAAAACTATTAATTTTTGAAATTGTGAGAAAATACATAAAAGACCCAAATATAATCGAGTTTTTGTATATAGACTAAATACATGTGGAGTAATATAAAAAATGAAAAGAAAAACAAAAAAGACTTTAAAAAAGGCTTAAACCATACGTATGTATTGAAACCTCAGTACATACACATATATTGGATCATTACCCGTACATTTAAAAGTTTGTCAGAAAAAGAAATCTTCGAAATAAAGACAAAGTCACTGAACTGTTCTTTATCCTTTCAAGCATCCATTACATATCCAGTAGTTCATGCAAAAATAGCTTCACCCAATTCTGCACCATCTAAAAATTCAATGCACCTACGCCGTCGTCTGAGTCAGAAGTCTGCACCACCCAAACTCTTCCTTTCACTTTTAAAGAATTGAGACAGCAGTTAAGCAAGCAATGTATTGCAGAAAGCTTACTCTATTAGTCCAATCCTTCTGATTCAAAAAGGTGTACATCAGTCTAGTCCTGCTGAATCAAAAGGGAATTAGCCCGGGCATGTTTCAGCTACTCAATGTCCTATATTAGTAACATTAATTGTGTATTTAACTCGAGCTCTCCAATGGAACTTTGGACATAACCATGAAATTAGTTATGTAAACTTCAGGCCTTTGTTGGTTGAGTGCTCATCTAGTGCAGTGTACTTAGCTTCGGTGCACTCATATGCAAAAACTCATTTTTTAAATTTTTTTTAAATTTTTTTTTTAAAATCATTAATTGAAGTGTATTTAACATGCGTATTAAGTTTTGATTCATAGTTTTTTACATTTTAAAATTAGTGTCATTTTCATAATTCACAAATTACGAAAATGTAACCGATTTTAAAAAATTCAAAAAAAAATCTACAACTCTTTAAGAATAGTAAACTTGATACACATTAAATACGTTTGAATTTATAGTTGTATAAAAAAATTTTAAAAATAAAAAAGAGGTTAAATACACCAACGTGCACCAAGGCTAAGTGCACTTGAATGCATCTAAAAACGTTCCTTGCCCTCTAACATCACTGATTTCATCACAAGCTTTGTAGAATTACCGAAGGTAGTGTTGCTAGACAGATCAAGGATTCAAGGAACTCAGTGTCCTTCGAGCCTATTTGTCTAGTCTTGCGAAATCAAAATTTACACATTTACTTCAAAATGACTTTTCACAACAAATAAAAAGGAGGTCCTATTTCAATGGCATATGCAAGGTACATTTGCAACTATTTTGCTTAGCTTAAGAAGAAGAACAACTAAAAACTAGAAAATACGACCAATTTGCCTCACGAGAGAGGAAGCAGACTATTGATTGTTCTTCAGATCATTTGATGTTGAAATATGCCATCCAATCATACATTTAACATTGCCCGACCTGCTCGAGGAGAGCCCCAAATTTTACCATACTAATGCACTCGAAGGCGGAATTGTTAGACATGATGTAACAGAACGGAATCCCACGCGAAAATGGGAGAGATTAGTTAAAATTTATAAGTGAATCTCAATTTAAATATAGTATAACGCATTTCTAAAACCATAACTAAGCTCCCACAGGCCTATATAATTAAGGAGAACTTCAACTGCTGACACGCATAAAGGACAATTATTTCGGCAGGCATTTTTACTACTCCCAAGCGATCATCAAAGTTGTATGCTTAGCAGGAGCATCCACCTCATCTACTCTTGGAACATCGCCGGCCTACTCGAATCCGGCGGATTGTGTCCGCACTTCTGCTTAGCTGACATGATTAGCCGGCACCCGGCGGGGATCGAGCTCTATAAACAGGCGTGTGGATGAATTTGCCTTTGTTGCGACTTGCGAGTCTCTCTCTAGTTGGGTGAGATTTTTCCTCGAGTTCTCTATAATGTGTAGTCTATCTCAGAAGCATTCTTTCAAATACAACATTAGTCGAACCTTACCAGCATATATGCAAAAGGCCTTTATAAAAATAAATGCAAATATTGCAAATATTATGCAGCCTCCCATAGTGATCGAATAATGAAAACACAAACGCAAATAAAACATCAATAGAAAACCAAAAAAATTTATTTTTCTCCATATATATTTGACTCTTACAAATGTCCGTACACAATATTTTCTATAAGATTTTTCACATATCTACACATTTCCCCTGGAATCGAATAGGACATGCTGTGACATCATTTTGAGGTCACAGCCTTAGATTGCAAGGCTGAACAATTCCAATTAAATGAGAAGAAAATACAAAGAGCACTACAAGCAGTGAATTTCCACCGCAGTTTTTACTGCGTTCTCCACTTCCAAACTTTCAAGCCGCCTCCTCTATCACCCGTGAAAAATAATCCGTCTGGACCAAGCTGAATGGTTCGTATTTCGTCCTTGGACAATAGTACAAAGAGCACTACAAGCAGTGAATTTCCACCGCAGTTTTTACTGCGTTCTCCACTTCCAAACTTTCAAGCCGCCTCCTCTATCACCCGTGAAAAATAATCCGTCTGGACCAAGCTGAATGGTTCGTATTTCGTCCTTGGACAATAGTTTACCTCTTTCCTCGAATCTGAGAAAAAAACCACAACATTTTAGAGAGAGAGAGAGAGAGAGAGAGAGAGAGAAGGTTATTGTTAATTCCAGGGAAAAAATTAAAAACAGGCATGAGTTGCAACCATGATAAATATCTGGATTTAGAATAAGACTTACGATGGCAGGTCATAGACTCGAACAGTGTTGTCATCACACACGCACATCAGCACAGGTTTAGCCTGTGCATCATGCAAACCGCAAAGAGCAAGGGCACCCTGTAATGACAGCAAGCTTCTTAATCAATGCTTTGATCTCTTAAGTCTCAAGATACTTCCAAGACATGCAAATTACAACATTACATGGAATAAAACATACAGTTTTTCAAAAATAAACAGGAATACTAACAAAGCCTGCCCTGAAACATTCACACCAGTCACTAACACCTGAAGAAAACACAACTAAGCAACTTGGGAAAGATAAATGCATTCTGCAGAGGGGATTGATACGAAGAGGATTGGGGGATGTGCACATAGGAGGGAAGAGCGTACTAATTCTGGGCTCTGATCACAGATGATAAATTGGTCTGGGCACGTCCTAAACATTTAACCTTGAAAACTCAAAAGCTTCTACATCTTTGTTATACATATGGGCCATAGAAAAGTATCAGAACATCATAACTGAGAGAATACAGGTAAACATTGCATGGTATTCATAAAATTCCATTACTTGAAATGTCAGCTCTTCTATTAAATGAAGTGCAAAGTCAACAAAAGGAATAAAACTGAATATAAACAACATACATGTTCTGTATTATGTGTGTAAGTAACTTCTATGTTGCCACTATCTGTAGCCACCCAAACCTGCGAGAGAAAGCAGCTCTGTATAAAAACTAATTGGTGGAACAAATGCATAGGCAAAAGTTGAAATACCAACCAACTTACTTTTATTGTTTGATCTAAAGAACATGACAACAAAAATTGTTCCCAACATAGAAGCGACATAACAACCGATGTGTGGTCCTTCATAGTCTGTAGACATTGAAATGTTCCCAAGTCCCACACCTGCAAAAGCAATAGTTATTATTAGGTCCATATTAACCATATTACCTTAAAAAATATAATAGAAAAAACTACAAGCTTAATTCAGTTCCACTACATAATAAACATGTCACACATACAAACAAAGAAAAATATAACTGAAAAGTGAAAGAAGTGTAGGAAGCTGCAGAGGAACATCTCAAAGACAATTTCCCAGCCAAACTTGTCTACATGTGAATCTTAGACCATGAAGCATTCCTCTATTGACTAGCCCAATTTAAGAATTTTCACCATGGAAAGCAAGATGCACACTAGTACAAGCCCAACACTAATCCAGCATTTTTTTCTAAGGGAAAAAGAAACAGCCAAGAGCAGAGGTAATTTCATACTCTTGCTTAGATTTTGATGTTCTTAGTTAGTTTCAGCCTCAAAATGTAATGCAGACAGCGAAACAAACAAAAGTTTTAAGGTGCTTCAAGTTAGTAAGTGCCAATGTAAGGCACATAGTAAAGAAGTCTCCAACAGATCTTCAAAGAAAGAGCATGAAATGGTGGTGCCAATCCCGAAGCTTAGAGGCTACATCAAAATAATTTCCAGAAAAAAGGGAAATCACACCCAACAAAATAGGCAACAAAATAGGCACGGAAGCTTATGCAATCACCCTCAGATCCATCCAAGTCCTGCACAGTAAAGTTTGTGCTTGAATCAAAAGCATTTCTAACGCAAGTAAAACCTTCTCTTTATGCTGGTTTGCAGAACCCACTACCCAATGGATTTCAAAGGAGACCCAAGTAATGGTGTAGGAAGTCTTCAACAGCAGCAACCCCCACCATTGGAACGAAGCCTGTTTTCTTTCTCGAACTCCCACTTCTATTATCATATAATTCCACTTAAATAAACATGATAAATCAGTCATGCATCAGCCAATTTTGAATCTATGTATTGTCATTTTCACAGCTGGCAACTAAGTTATTTTTTGTTTCACTGTGCCCAACTGCTCATATTGCAAACAGCTCGCTCCTATTTAGTTGATACAAGAAAAGATAAATTGTGGTGCTTGTTTGGTTCTGGCTTAGCAGATCTGCACAAGAAAATCTGCCAAGGAATCTTGGGATACCTTTTCACTCTAATATCTAATTGTGGTAAGAAAAATTATTTCAGCATTCCAAATCAAGGAATTACTGCTAGAGCACAAAAGTAGCCAGGGAAAAAATTATGCAAGCAAGCTATATTTACTATCTGATCACTGTCTAAAATGTTGAATAATCAAAACTTACTCTGATAGTATTGTCCATGGAACCAGAATACAGCCTCTGAGCTCCTCCAACAATCAATGATACAACAGGGAGATTATGGCCCAGGAGGCTAGCTGCCGGCTCAAAAGAATTTCCAACACCAATGGATTTCCACACCAATATACTTCCATCCTGCAGAAACAGAATAAGTGCCAAGGATTCAGGATCAAAAGATAACAAAAGAAACATGAATATGCATGGCATGTCCACCAGTTGCATAATTGAATCAGTAGGCAGCAATATGCAAGTTGACGCAGGGCTTAAACTGTAGTAGTCATTGTTTCAAAAAAGATGAATATAAATAGGACTATGAGAAAAAAGTCTACAACATATGAAAATGATGTGATTCATCACAGATCATGAATAAATAGAAAGCCTAAAAATAAAAATATACCTGTGATCCAGCAAAAATCAACTCATCATTGGCCTCTAGAGAATACACTTGTCCAACAGGCCCACTGAGGCTTATCTCATTGTTAGTCTCCATGTTCCATGCCTGTACAAACAATAATGTCAGTAAAATAAGCAAAGAAGATGTGACCTCATATCTACATTTCAAAGCGCCAGATGCAAATGACTGGACCAGATCAAACATGAAAATTGCCTCATCATTCTAATTTTGGGCATATGCAATTTAATTTTGGTTGCCTACACCGACCTAATGTGGTCTGACCCTTTCTCAGACCCTGCACATAGCAAGAGATTAATGCACTGGACTGCCCCCTTCTAGAAGTAGAATTACATAAGGCAGAAGTTGAGAATAAGACTTGATGTATCAAATGCCAAAAGTTCTATGCACCTGGAAGGTAACAAGCTGACCACTCATTCTTCCTAATCTTCTATTGCAAATTGGTTTACCGCATAGGAAAATGGTTACATTTATATCCCAGAGCAACTTCACAGTAAAATTCCAGTGCCAAGTATGATCTTAAAGCAAGTATAATATCACCAACACTGGATAAGACAAAACAGACCCAAAAAAACACAATTCCTACCCGTCCACAGTTACATTGGCAAAGAAGAGTCCCATACCTTGACAGCATTCACAAGACCAACGAAAATCCATGGGCCTCTAGTAATCATGCATCCAATTTCAACACCAAAATTTACAACCGCAGCACACTGTTCAGGAAAAACGTAGAACAAAAAAAATATTTTAACAAAACCTATTTAAAAAAAAATTTCATCCAATTGCCCCAATTAAAAATCCTTGCAATAGATATCTCGACTAAATTTTAAAATAAAAAAATTTCTTACCTGCCCAGATTGGCAATCCCAAATTCGGAGAGATTCATCCTTACTTGCTGAATATAATCTATTTGAGCCAGAAGGTAGAACAATCCCGCTAACATCCTGAACCAAATGGAATTTAAGAGAATCAGTAATGGCAAGGGAAAAAAAAGAAGAAGAAAATCACATAATCACGGGAACCAAAAAACCTTTTGGTGGCCTTGCAGTGCTGTGACGAAGGAGAATGAGTCTCCAACACACCAAGAATGCAGGAAGCGGCACCTTTCGCCATAGTTGCACTTGCCAAGTGCCCAGAACTTACAGAGCTTCTCAGCGGGTGCGGAATGCAAGCCCCTCCCTCGTCCCCCACTGGAAAGGGAATCATTGTCGTGTTTATTTCTCCTAGAGGGGATGTCCGGATGGAGAAAAGGGCACGGAAGACGATAGCAGCGGCCGGATTGCCACTGGCGGCAGACTCTAACCTCACTCTGAGATTGATGGGAGGAATGGGGTATCAAGATCCTCCGGTTGTCGTAATCCATGGATCTGGGAAGACGACAGACAAAGAAAGAAGAGAGGAGAACAACACAGCAACGAAGGAAAGCAACGAAGGAAAGCAACGAGGAGGGAACGCGCGACCGACCTACGGAGTTGCGGTATTATCTTTAGAAAGTCTGGCTTCGCAGTGCGTAGTACTTGCGCTGTAGTTACGCAGTTGGCAAATGCGTAGTGCTTACGCGGTTACGTCTCGTACGTGTCCCGAGTTACGTGATGTGCGGCTTGTGTTGTGCGCACGCGTGTCACGTGCGACACCATCTGCGACTTGTTTCCGGAGCCCGATCTTATGCTCCCGAGAGCATGGAGCCTCCGTGCTCTCGGGAGCTGGATGCCGTTGGATCGGTCGCGAGCAGCGGGAGACGTTGGATGCGCAGCAACCCTGAGGCATGCCATTTTGCGCCCAGGCCCCCGGTCAGAACGTCTGTCAGAACCGCAGCAGAAGGAAGACATTTTTGCAAAAGGGCCCCGACCGATGTGAATAGCATGAAAATCCAAACTGCGCGCCCAGAAAAACACCCACGCACGAAACCTCTCCTCTCCTTTCTTCTGCGCATGCCCAAATCACGCCCCAAAAGCAGCAGATCGAGCACGACGACCGTTTCTGGAAAGGGGAAAGGGATTGCCCTCGGTTCCGACAGTCATCGCCAGTGCTTGAAGTGGCGCATGCCTTTCTCCGGCGTTCTTCTCATCGTCATCTCCGGCGACCACCGCGTCTCTTCCAACTCGTCGACAAATCATACAGTAAGTGAAGTGTAATCTCCTTGCCCTTCATCCAAACATTCGGAATGGACTCGTTTTGCTCAGGATTTAGATCTCAGATTTTTGGATTCTGTTGTTGCAGCGCAAGAAGAGTTCGAGGAGCTGTGCTTCGATTTCGGAATTGAGCTCGATGACGTCATACTTTGAATCTAGTCCCCGTCTATTTTGGTAGTTTTGTTGTGCTTTAATTCTATATTAAAAGAATGTGCATGTATGCACGCCGGTTTTTACCTGCGTTTGCAGACGATTTTTACCTGCCAACAGGTACATTGTTGTTTCTCCTAATTATATTGGCGCAACCAGTTGAAGGCTGAAAGTTTGAAAGGAGGAGCCCAAGAGAAGTTGGCAAACAAGCTAGCAGCAACACGAAGGATAGCAGAAGAGAAGCGGGCAAGTGCGGAGGCATAACTGAATGAGAAAGCTGTGAAGACATCCGAAAGAGCAGACTATATTTGGAATTCATTCCCTGTGCTGCTAAAAACTAAGCAATTCATTCCATAAATGTAACATCACTTGGTTCTTATTCTTCTTGCCGCCTCAACTTCAGATTTGTCATATTTGTATTGTATTTTCTAAATAATTAGCATATTCTGTCTATGAATTTAATGACTTTTCAACCTTCCCCCAGTTCCTAGACCTGAGATTCCCTCCGTTATATCTCTTATCATGCATTCCATGATCATTCCTTCAATAAGAGATGAATGGGTCTAGCTCCATAAGAGATAATCACAGAGAAAATGCACATGACATGGAGTCATAAAACTCTAGTGTCTTCACAAATGTGTACAATCACACAGATGAAAAGAATCTATAAACCTGGTGTCTACGAACTTGAGGAAACACTCATCTAGTTCCCTCGAACATGTTAATCCATAATGGTTCTACAAAAAAGCAACAAAAAATGAAACAAGGTGAAATTAACACTCGAAATATTAATAGGATGGGAAGCAGAAGCAAAAATTTCACATCGAAGAAATGAACAAAAACATAGCAACATTTTCACTAGCTGCACAGGCGAATTCAGATGTCAGGCACAATTTGAAGTGAAAAACTGAAAATATTCGGCAACTGGTGTTTCTGTTTAAGGTTTCAGGAAAAATATATATCAATGATATCTGAAATTAGAAATAAGGCTGCAATTAAATTTATATTCACTTCAGCACCATATCAAATTTTATGTGGTTAAAACAAGATTGGGACTTGTAGTAAGAGAAACCTCCTGCAGGATGATTTACATAGGCCAATAAAATGGTCACTAATTATATGCCCGATATAAGAAAGGAATCCCAACGAATGAGCAAGGTCGGACCCAGTAAGAGGGAAAGATCTCCCAGCACCTACTTTTTCGCAAACAAGACTTGAACCGAAGACCTTGCTTAAGGGGAACAGTGATCCTAACTGCTCAAATCAACAGGTGTTGGTAGGTTCATCAAGACATTAAGATAACAGAGAATACAACACTTTTCTTGCCTACAATTACTGGAAAACTTGTGTTCCAGTGGAATAAAGGCTCATTTAGATAAAGTAAATAGGGAAAGATAAAATTTGTTTTGTCTCCCTTTACCTTTATTAATCCTACCTTGTTCACAATCAATCGCCTTTGCCATAACTGACCAGCCTTTTCTATTAACAGGTCTATCTAGCTATTGCTACTGCTGTTTTTTATTTTTTTAACGAAATCGCACAAAAAAGAATATTTTGATGGTTATTTTAGTAGGTTAAGCCGGTGATCTTGAATTTTGGGCGGTGGAAGAAGGGTGTGGGGTGCGTGGGAAGGATTCCTGTTGTCGCATACGAAGGAAGAAGGGTGCGGGGTGCATGCGCGAGCAGCCGATGATCTCGTTTCTGCGAAAATGGCATCGGTTTTGCGGGATTTGACATTCGGGCCCTTTTGCAAAAACCGCCTTCCTTCTTTTGCGGTTCTAACCAAGGTTGTCATAACCAAACCGGTGATTGAACCGGTAAAGGAACTGATCTGGTTCGAACCGGTTCAACCGGTTAATCAAATCGGTGACGTCAGCATGACATATTTATAATGTCATAAATATTATATTTTTAAAATTTTAAATAAATATATCGATAAAATTATATTTTTATTAAATTCTAAATATATATGTTAGATTTTAAAAACCACAATATAAGTACAAAACATACTTGAAAAAATTTTAACAATTAAATAACTTATAATAATATAAAAATTAAGAATATCTCCTATGTTAAGCAAAAAATGAAAATTAGAAATCTATAAACCATTAAATTTAGATATCATTTAATTAATTATAATATTTTATTAATTATATTATAGTTTTTATTTGCTACATTAATTATGTGCAGAATTTTGTGCTATATAATTAATTATGAGAGTGATATTAATCACATGAGTTGCATATTATTTTCGTATGATTAATTAAAATAGACTGATTATATGAAGTATTTTTAAAGGTCCAAAATTTCTTAAAATTTTGAAGATATGAGAGTCAATAATCCTCAGTCTTGAAGAGATTTTTTTATAATTACGTAAAATTTTAGGATTGTTTAATGACATAATTAATATTATAGGATTATTTAATAGCATAATTGAATTATTGATAATTTGATATTATAAGAGACGCACGCAAAAAATTAGGCAAAAAAAATTCTGTATTAATGATTATGTACGTGTCCCGCAAAAAGAAGATTTCTGACAAAAGGTAAACCAGATAATATAAAGAATATTGAATTTCATCAATAAAAAGTTTCATACATGTTTCCAGTTTCTTTTTTCTTTAGACTAAAATGGGTTAAATTTTCCCATTTATAATTAGTCACTAATCGAATTGGATATTTTAATATTTCCAACCAGTTTTAAATGATCAGTCCCGTACTTAGATTACGGATACCATGTAATACGGAGCCCGATCTTATGCTCCCGAGAGCATGGAGCCTCCCTACTCTCGGGAGCTGGATGCCGTTGAATCGGTTGCGAGCAGCGGGAGACGTTGGATGCACAACAACCTCGAGGCATGCCATTTTGTGCTCAGGCCTCCGGTCAGAACGTCTGTTAGAACCAGTGTTGTTAGAACCGGTCGGACCGGGAACCGGTCCAGTTTCCGGTTCGATTAGGTGCGGTTCGGTTTATATATTAAAAACTGTCCGAACCAGCGAACCAGCGGTTGAACTGGAAGAGCCGGTCCAACCGGGTTCGACTGGTCGGAGAAATAGTCTCGCCTGCTCGCCCACACGCGCCGCCGTGCCCGCGCCCACGCTGCCCGAATAAGGAAAATGAGGGAAAATCCAGCAAAGGCCATGCACGACTTTTGAGAGAACAGTGCTCCATCTGAATTCCGAAGTCTTCCGCATTCCAGGGATTTGGTTAAAAAAACCAAAAACTGTTCCAGTGCATGTTTCATCCATATATTGTATTACATGGATGACCCACCTCCCAATGTTAGATGGGAATAGATGAATGCAGATCTTTTACCACCGGTCGTTTAGCGCTGATAAGTGCATTTAATGCTATGGAAATTTTACAACGCCTCCCTGCCATGCCATTCCTGTTGCCCATCTTCCTTTCGTTTTCCTCTCCCTCTCTCTCTTCTCACTTGCCCTTGTTGCCCATCTTGCTTGCACGACTTCCTTCCTCTCTCCCCTCTCCTCACTGGCCCTTTCTTTCTCCCTCTCCCGAGCGACCTATCTCCCTTCTCGCCGGTGGCTCTAAACTCTCCACTGTAGCCATATCACAAAGCTTGCCCATCTTTTAAGGAGGTAAAGATAAAGACACCAACCCTGCCTATCATCAATCTTCTAAGGAGCTAAGGACAAAAAATGACATCAAACGAGGAGTCTAAATAGCATTGCATATTCAAGTCTGGACAAGGGTCTCAGAGGTCTATGAAGCAGGCTTCCTCCATTTTGTCCAGCGGTTAATACTCTTAGCTGCAGCAGCGACGACATTAGCAGAAGCATATAGAACCGGCAGCAGAGAGCTCCAACAGAAGCCGCCACTCCAGCTCTTCTTCGACGAATGGGACCCACCCAAGAACAGAGCCTCGTGGCTAGATTCGAAGGTGGACACATTTGATTGCACCCAGCAATCCATTTCCATCCCCACTGTTAATTCCCGTCTCTCTAATTCGTAGTAACTTGTTTGGACTTTCGATTTGCTTACGCGGATGGATGATTTTTGGAGATGAGCGTGGATGGAATCCTGCAATTTTAAATTTTTGACGGTTCCGATCCATCGACTAACATGAGATTTTCAGCTTTATTAATTAATTTTCTGTTTTGATAAAACTGTTTTGGCCTTTGGATTGAGAGTTCCATTTTGGAATTCGTTCTTTGTTGTTTGGGTTCCATTTGATTTGATTTGGATGTGTATGCTTTGGCTTTGCTTGCCTTCTGCTCGTCCTCTGGCTTACAACTTCATTCTCAGCACATGAGAAATCGAACTTTGTAAGCATGCCCATCGTAGCGTCATCAGGTTGAAAATTTCAATCCGCCCACATTTGTTTACTAGAAGTGGAGGTAAAGAACACACAATGCGGAAGAATCAGAGCATAGACCTTATAGAAATCAATGGGAAGAGTCCTCTCCAGGGAGAAGCCGTGGCCATCTGGGGAGAAGATGCTGTAATTCAATTCTATGCTCCCGGCCGCATATACTTATTTTTTTTTGAAATTTTTTTTATAAACTTATTAGCCCAAGTGTATTTAACATATATATTAATTTTTACTATTTTTGGAGTATTTTAGATATTTATTTTTTATTTTTGAAAATTATTTTCAAAAATAAAAAATAAATATCTAAAATACTCCAAAAATGGTAAAAATTTACACACAGATTAAGGGTGTGTTTGTTTAGGGCAAAAAAGTGTCAACTAAAACTTTTCCATCTAAAACTTTTCACTCTTCATAACTATTCTATTTTTTAATTATTTTTTCACATTTTTCTATACAAACTACCCTACTTTTCAATCATTTCTACACATCTGCCCATACAACTAACCTATTTATTTTAACTTTATTCTCTATACTCCTCATCATTACTCCTATTATATCACATCATTTTCTATTGATTTGACAACTTCTACCCAAAAAACTTTTCATCAAAAGTTTTACCTCCAACCAAACACACCCTAAATAAGTTTATAAAAAAAATTTCAAAAAAAAAAATAAAAAAATAAGTGTATGCGCCCAGGAGCATACAGTGTCGCATGCTCCCGGGAGCATAGGACTGAAGTCCGAAGAATGCTAGTGGCAACGGTGGCTGTGGGATTCACCAGAACATTAACAATCCTAATTGCCATGTTGTCAGTTGACAAGAGAGGGAGGCGATTGCTGCTAGGGGTGTTAATGGTCATGGTCAACCCGTTAAACCGCTCGTTCAACTCGTTAATAAATGAGTTTATGTCGGGATTTTTGAATAAATGGATTATGATCCGCCAACCCGTTCAACCATTTAATTAAATAAACAGATTAGGGTTGAGACTTCGCAACCCGTCAACCCATCCAACCCGTTTATTTAATCTGTTCAACCCGTATAACTCATTTAATATAATATATTATAATATATATGTAATATTTATAACAGGAATTGACATTAAAGAGGTGACTTGAGATTGGAGTTGATGTTTTCAAGCCAAAATAAATTAAATTCAGATATGTTAGCTTCGAATTATTTAATTTATTTAAATTTACATACTTTATTAAAGATTTTTAGCATGAAAATTAGTAACAAACACAACCCGTTAACAACCCGTTAACCCGTTTATTAAATAGATTGTAAATGAGTTAGGGTTGAAGTTTTTTAAATAGATTAATAAATAAATTAAGGTTAAAATATATTAAATAAGTTAGGTTTAAGATTAAACTCCAACCCGTTCAGCCCGATCCGTTAACACCCTTAATTGCTGCTAGCCTGCTGCTGTGCTCATCGCCTTGGCTGAGGGCGGTTGTTGAGCCTATGCGTAGCCATGAACAGGATCGCCAGAGGCATCGTCACCACGTCCTTTATCTCCGTCTACAAGAGTATCATCGTCGGGGGAACCTTCTTTCTCTTCGCGGGGAGCTCATTGCAAAATTTTATCCGTGTTAAATGCTCTGTCACCGCTCCTTTCCCAAAAACACATCAAACGGTGTTCGTGAATCCAGCTCGATCGAACAGTTGGGACGAGTGGTCGAAAACAGTTAACAACCGGTCGTAAAAGGTCAGCATTCTTTCATCTCTCCTTCTGTTTTGATTGTTAGCCTCTCTATTTTTATCAGTGTTTTACTATTTCTCCTTGTCTTTCCAAGTCACAGTCCTTCTTTATAATAAGGCATCGAGGTTTGGCCATACTATGTTTTCAGTTAGTATAGATTAATTTACTATGATAATTATAAACATCATACACTTAATTTTAAATTAGCTTAGTTTTGACTTATTTACAATACACACACTAATCTGTTAACAATCCGCTAAACATTTATTAAATAAGTTATAAATAGGTTAGAGTTGAGGTTTTTTAAATAAGTTAATAAATAGATTAGAATTGAAAATTTTTAAATGGATTAAAATTTAAATCAGGCTATAACTTGTCTAACCACGCCTGTTAACACCCCTAATTAACGTTACAAAGGGCTATATCAGCCCTTGTGCTTGGTGGGCAACAAGACCGCATACGCTCGTTGTAGCATGCTGCGGGGTGGTTGACGCGTACGGTGGGGTTTGTCTACCCTCATGGCAACCCTGATGAGCAAAAATAGAAGTAAGACAAAGGTTGACTTGAAGGGTGGTTGGGGCGTTTCCCTCATCTCTAGTTCGTTGTGGAATATATGGGGACAAAAGAGCCATGAAAAGGTCCTTAAATAAGGCTAATTGCTAGCAGTTCACATGGGACGTGGATTAATGCCAGCCAGGCATGCGAAATGAGACCTATATATGTATGTATACCAGTACAGATCATTCCGCGTTTAACAACATGGCTGGTAATGTTCACATAAAAACTAATTCAAGTCAGGCTTTTTTTCTTTTAATTATTTGAAATAGGGCTCACCAAGCCTGGATTAGTTAGCTGCCGCAGAATTCAAACTCAGGACCTCGAGCATGGATGCCTGAATTATTAAATAATTTTGTAGCATGCGTGCATGCATTCTAAGATTTTGAACTAATTACCAACAAATGATATTTTTAGCTAATTTAAGATGAAAATAATAGAAAAAATGAAAATCCCATCATTCGAGCGATAAAGTAGTATTAAATCTACAATTGGATCGGTAAAGATGATAAAGTGCTTAAGGTGGTACACTTCAACGGGACAAGAAGATTTCAGATCCCGCTCCATTTTTAGCCCACTTAGGGCTTGTTTGGCAAGACATTGCACTCATGGGCCGATGTTTTTTAAGAATTGTTTTATTTTTATTTTTAAGGGTAGATGCTTTTAAAGGTTTTGTATACACTTATTCGATCTAAAATTTTTCAGTCTCTGCAACTGTATTATTTTTTAATTATTTTTTTATATTGTCCCACGTAATTATTTTACTTTTCGATCATTTATATACAACTACTTATATAACCAACATATTTATTTTAACCTTATTTTCTTTACTCATTATTATCTCTATCATATCACATCATTTTTTTCTATTTCAAAAAAATTTACAACAAAAACTTTTCATTTAAAAGTTTTATCATTTCTGCCAACGGAGTCGTAGCTCCATTGGTAACTTGCCATTCAGCCAAGCATGCTGAGGTGGGTTTGAAACCGCATGACTGCATTTGGAGGCAGCATGTTACAGCAGCATTGTGGCATTCTTCTCCCCCATGCACGTGGGAGTATCCATAGTGTGTGGAAGCAAGAGTATCCTTTGTGAGAATTGTTAGATGAATATAGAATTATATGAAGAAATTGTTAGAATGTCTCAAGAGCTCGATTGTAAAGCAATATTTGAGATTATTGTAATATAAATATTCATCAAAAAAAGTTTTATCATTTTCTAAATATACCCGATAAGTATTGTTGTTAACATAGAATCTCTTAATTATAGTAAAATTTTATTTGGAGCGTCTATTTGGTGCTTCCCACTAAAGCGCTGATAATAAGAATTGTGGCGTATGACAGCTAGGCTAACTAAGCTCTTATTGACTAAAATAAAATTTTATCTATTGCTTTGCTCTAATATCAATTGTTTTGACATATACTAAAAATCACTTTGATAAATTATTAAGTGAACCGTATTTGTTTGTTATAATTTAATATTACAATCAGTCACCTTCATAGCCCTTACAGCCCTTACTTTATGAAGGGATTTTTTTTGCAAATACTTCCACATTTTGGAAGGACATCAACAAATACCTCCACACTTCGAGAGGACAACCACACTACGTAGCCACTTGTGAGACCCCAAACTTGAACCAATGACCTAACTCAAATAAGGCACTTATGCTGACCACGACGCTGCAAGAGAAATTAAACTTGAGTAAACACAAATAAGTAGTTATAACTAATGTACTATGTTAAGTTGTTTGTTCAAAAGCTAACCGGTATAAATTGTAAAATTTTAGGTATCTGTGAGCCAAAAGTTAATTGTGAAAAATCATTTATGCATGATGTTAATTAGGATAGTTACTAGCTAGCGACCTACTTCTTTCTATTAACTTAGTCATTTTCATAATAAAAACAAAAAAGAAATTGAAGGTGGGCATATTTGACAATATATTGAAAAGTTAAAGGTAAGTATGTAATTTTGATCATAAGAAGTTAATCATTAGTAAACACAAATAGGTGGTTATAACCAATTGGCCATGTTAAGTTGTTTATTTAAAGGCTAAATAATATAAATTGAAAAGAATTCAGGTACCTGTGAACCAAATGCTGGTAAATCTTTCACACACGATGTTAATTAGGGTAGTTTCGGGCTGCCGAATAAGCTCTTTTCATTAACTTACTATTTTTTAATATAAAAGTAAATGAAATAAAAATGGGACATACTTAGTATTAGTATTGAATAGTTAAAAGTAAGTGTTGAGTTTTTATCATAAGAATTTTTTTGAGGATTATGATCAATCTGTTTGGCACCTCAGCCCCCTTCTCCTCACCTTTCTATACAATGAGGGGAAAGGAGGAGAAACCAACTAAAAAATTAAGCTAACAAGAACAAATTATCTTTACATAACGAGTTTCAATATTGCTTGGAGCTTGAGATTTCTAGGATTCTGCTTCTACATTAGTTCCAGTGCTATCTTGACTAACTAATGGGCCACTTGATTCCCTTCTTGTAGAACATGGTAGAAATTAATTTATCAGAACTAAGTTTAAGGTCCCTGGTATCTTTACTTCGATTGGATCTTAGCTCCACATTGCAACTAGTTAAATACAACCTAAAGTCTAATTCAACTTCTACATTTTTAATTTCAACTCTAAAAATGATTTTATCACCAGAAGAATGGCTTTAGTCTCTCATTCAACTAGATATCTTTAATTGAAGTTAAGTAAATGCAAATAAGTGATAATAGCAAATTTACCATGTTAAACTATTCGTTTAAAAGCTATGATATAAATTATAAAATTTAAGGTACTCGTGAACCAAACATTAGTAGTGAAAAATTGTTCATACATTGTGTTCATTAGTATAGTTTTGGATCGGTACCGAAATAGCTCTTTTCGTTAATCATATCACATCATTTTCTTTCATTTTAAAAACTTTTACAACAAAAATTTTTCATTGAAAAGTTTTATCATTTTCGCCAACTGAGCCGTAGCTCAGTTGATAACCTGCCATTCAGCCAAGCATGCTGACGTGGGTTTGAAATCGCATGACTACATTTGGAGGCATGTGGCATTCTTTTGCCCCATGCGTGTGGGAGCGTCCACACTGTGAGGAAACAAGAGTATTCTTTGTGAGATAAAAATAGGAAAAAATATTAGATGAATATAGAATTGTATGAGGAAATTGTTAGAATGTCTTAAGAGCTCAATTGTAAAACAATGTTTGCGATGATTGTAATATAAATACCCATCAAAAAAAAGTCTTATCATTTCTTAAACACACCAAATAAGTATTGTTGTTAACATAGAATCTCTTAATTATAGTAAAATTTTATTTGGAGCATCTATTTGGTGCTTCCCACTAAAATGTTGATAATAAGAATTGTCGTGTATTACAGCTATGCTAAATAAGCCCTTAGTGACTAAAATAAAATTTTATCTATTGATTTGCTCTAATATTACTTGTTTTGATATATACACCAAAAATCATTTCAATAAATTATTGAGTGTGCCATATTTATTTATTATAACTTAATATTACAATCATTTACATTCACGACTCTCACTGAGCATTTTTTTTTACAAATATTTTCATATTTTGAGAGGACATCAATAAATATGTCCACACTTCAAGAGGACAAAACACGTAACACAACCACTTGTGAGACCCCAAACTTGAACCAATGACCTAACTCAAATAAGGCAATTATGCTGACCACGACGCTGCAAGAGAAATTAAACTTGAGTAAACACAAATAAGTAGTTATAACTAATCTACTATGTTAAGTTGTTTGTTCGAAAGCTAACTAGTATAAATAGTAAAATTTTAGGTATCTGTGAGCCAAAAGTTAATTGTGAAAAATCATGTATACATGATGTCAATTAGGATAGTTACTAGCTAGTGCTTCTTTCTATTAACTTGTCATTTTCATAATAAAAATAAAAAGAAATTGAAGGTGGGACATACTTGACAATAGTATTGAAAAGTTAAATGTAAGTACAGAATTTTGATCATAAGAAGTTAATGATTAGTAAACACAAATAGGTGGTTACAACCAATTGGCCATGTTAAGTTGTTTATCAGGTACCCATGAACCAAATGCTGATAGTGAAAAATCTTTCACACATGATGTCAACTAGGGTAGTTTCGGGCTGCCGAATAAGCTCTTTTTATTAACTTACTTTTTCTTATGAAGAAACTTACTATTTTTAAATATAAATGTAAATGAAATAAAGATGGGGCATACTTAGAATTAGTTGAATAGTTAAAAGCAAGTATAGAGTAATAAGTGTAGAGTTTTAATCATAAGGATTTTTGTGAGGATTACCATCAATTGTTTGGCACCCCAGCCCCCTTCTCCTCACCTCGCTATACAATGAGGAGAAAGGAAGGGAAACCAACCAAAAAATTGAGCTAACAAGAACAAATTATCTTTACATAACAACTCTTCAACTCTTGACTGACTAATGGGCCACTTGATTCCCTTCTTGCAGAACATGGTAGAAACTAATTTGTCAAAACTAAGTTTTACGGTTCTTTATATCTCCTATTAACACCCCATAGTTTCATTGGACCTTAGCTCCACTTTGCAACTAGTTAATTACAACTTAAAGTCTGATTCAACTACTACACTTTTAATTTCAACTCTAAAAGTCATTTCATCCCTAGAAGGATGGCTTTAGTCTCTAGTTCAACTGGATTTCTTTTAATTGAAGTTGAGTAAATGCAAATAAGCAATTATAGCGAATTTACTATGTTAACTAATTTGTTCAAGAGCTATTATATAAATTATAAAATTTAAAGTACTCGTGAACCAAACATTATTAGTGAAAAATTGTTCATACATTGTGTTCATTAGTATAGTTCCGGATCGGTGCCGAAATAGCTCTTTTTGTTAACTTGTTATTTTTCTAATTAATACTAAAAAAATTGAAGGTGGAACATACTTGGCATTAGTGTTGAAAAATTAAATATAAGTAAAAAGTTTTGATCATAAGAAGCTAATGCTTAGTAAATCCAATTAAGCAATTACAACTTATTTTTCATGTTAAGTTGCTTGTTCGAAAGCTAACTGATATAAATTGCAAAAATTAGGTACCCATGAATCAAACATTTGTGGTGGAAAATCATTAGACCTGATGTTAACTAGTAGAATTCCAATATACTGAAATCAGCACTTTCTATTAACTTATCATTTTTCTAATAAAAACAAAAAACTAGGTTGCCAAAAAAAAAAAAAAAACTAAAAGTGGAACATACTTGGCATTAGTATTGGAAAGTTAAAGGCGAGTATAGAGTTTTGATCGTAAGAAGTTTAGGTTGAGTGAGTATAAATAAGCAATTACAACGAATTTATCATGTCAAGTTGTTTATCCAAAAGCTAACTGATATAAATTGCAAAATTTAAAGTACCAGTGACATAAACGTTAATAGTGGAAAATCGTTCATACATGATGTTTATTAGGACAGTTCTAGGCTATTGCACCTGCTCTTTAAATTAACTTGTCATTTATAGTAAAAAAAAATAAAAATAAAAAGAAACCGGTTGTGGAACATACTTGACACTAGTATTAAAAGTTTAAAAGTAAATATAGAATTTTCATGCTCAATTTTAACTTTTAATGATCAAAACTCTATGATGATTAGAAGCTAAACACAAGTAGATGCAATTGAGCGGTTACAACCAACTGCCATGTTAAGTTCTTTGTTCAAATGCTAACTGACATAAATTGCAAAATTTTAGGTACCCCTTAACCAAAATTAAATAGCAAAAAATCGTTCATACATAATATCAAGTTTGTCGTACTTGCACTTTCTATTAATGTCATTTTTGTAATATAAAAGAAACTTAAATTTGGATATACTTGGTATTAGTATTGGAAAGTTAAAGATAAGTGCGGTTTTGCTCATAAAAAAATAGAGCTGATTAAATATAAATATGTGACTGCAACCAATTTGAAATGTTAAATTGTTTGTTAAATAGCTAACTGATATAAATTGTAAAATCTTAGGTACCCGTGAATTAAACGTTAATATTGTAAAATCGTTCATATATAATGTTAATTAGGACAGTTCTAGGCCGCCAAACCAACTCTTTCTATTAACTAATTATTTTTGTAATAAAAATAAAAAACTGAAGGTGAGACAAACTTAGCATTTGTATTGAACAGTTAAAGGCAAGTGTAGAGTTTTGATTATAAGAAATTAAACCTGAGTAGATGCAAATAAACGGTTACAACTAATTTGCCAGGTTAAGTTATTTGTTCAAAAGCCAACTGACATAAATAAATTGCAAAATTTTAGGTACCCGTGAACTAAATGTTAATATTGAAAAGTAGTTTATACATAATATTAATTAGGACAATTCTAAGTTGACGAACCAACTCTTTCTATTAACTTATTGTTTTTTGTAATTAAAAAGAAAAAAAAACTGAAGGTGGGACATACTTAGCATTTGTATTGAAAAGTTAAAGGTAAGTGTAGAGTTTTGATTATAAGAAGTTAGACTTAAGTATATGCAAATAAGGGGCTACAGCTAATTCGCCACGTTAAGTTATTTGTTCAGAAGCTAACTGATATAAGTTTCAAAATTTTAAGTAGCCATAAACCAAATGTTAATAGTTGAAGACCATTCATACATGATGTTAACTAGGACAGTTCTAGGCCGCTGAACCAGCTCTTTTTATTAAGTTGTCATTTTTCCAATAAAAACAAAAATAAACTAAAGGAGGGACATCCTTAGCATTTTAATGGAAAGTTAAAGGCAAGTGCATAATTTTGATCATTAAAAGTTAAAGCTAAGTAAATGCAAATAAGCTGTTACAGCCAATTTGCCATGTTAATAAGTTATTTAATCAAAAGCTAACAGATATAAATTTCAAAATTTCAGGTATCCTTTAACCAAAAATAAATAGTGGAAAATCCATCGTTTATACAACGTGGAATTGTAGTTTTAAATGTACTCTGTAACGTTATAAAATTAAATTTAGCCCCTTTTGTACATAAAATTCTCTTGCAAACGGTTTATTTTGCAACATTTTCAAACT
The DNA here is from genome assembly GCA_030490835.1 of Annona cherimola. Taxonomy (NCBI): domain Eukaryota; kingdom Viridiplantae; phylum Streptophyta; class Magnoliopsida; order Magnoliales; family Annonaceae; genus Annona; species Annona cherimola. The sequence goes on from CM059974.1 coordinate 31,398,955, forward strand.
GAGAAGTTTAGGGTATGTTTGACAATTAATAAAAAATATCAAGTTAGAACTTTTCATTCTAAAACTTTTCACTGTCCACCACTATCATACTTTTTAATCATTTTTTCACATTTTCCTATACAACTACCCTACTTTTCAATCATTTCTACACAACTATCCACACAACTAACCTATCTATTTTAACTTTATCTTCATTACTACTCATCATTACACCTATCATATCACATCATTTGACAATTTTTACTTTCCAAAACTTTTCATCAAAATTTTTATTTATTACCAAACATACCCTTATTTGTCAAATAACCGGACCTAAATGTCTAATTTAAAATCCCGTAAAGCCAGTCTATTTTGGTGAAAATCCCACCACGACTTCTAGTTTAGCGGCCATCGATGCTGGGCTGGGCTGGGCTAGCATGTGGAAAAGCCCGATAACCGGGTAGACTTGTTTGAATTAAGTACGGTGCAGGAGTGGTGGCCTACATTAATGCGCTGATATTTCCACCTACAGCCGCTGTTTTCGTCTTCGGTGTACCAGTATTTTCCTCATGAAGAAATGCAAGCACGCACGTACAGAAGCATGTAAATGGATACAGATAGGGGAAAATATTCACACGTGAGGGAGAAAACATCTGGTGCATTGGCCGATTATTTGATTTCTTAGTGCATCAATGTTCGGTCGCCTTTGATGTGTGCACGGACGCGTCGGCGTGACAAACGAAGAGATTACTAATGGGCTTTGGAGAAAGTAGGATCTTCACATCTATAATCCAAGAAATAAAAAATCATTAGTGTTAACTTCTCTACTAACAACAAATTAAATTGTTTTTATTCATGTCGATTATTTTATAGTCTTTTCATTTATATTAATATTTTTCAAATTAATTTTATTACTCTTATTGCCAACACTGCCACGCTTATGTCTCTGGAGCATTTTTGTTACTGTACATAATCGGAATAAATAAATAAAATTGATTTCGAAAAGTATTGACATGGATTAAAAGGCTTCTAAAATTATTAACGTAGACAAAAACAATTTAATTTTTTATGGGCTGCACGTTAGTGCCACTAAAAAAGGGAAAGCAAAAACACTCATTCATACACATAGCAAGAAAATGAACCGCTAAATAAAATCCTGCCTTTTATTAATAAAGAAAGCATTACATATTGCCCTGCCTTTTATTAATAAAGAAAGCATTACATATTGCCTTTCATATTGCCCTTATTTTTCATCTTGCCCCTGTAGTAAGTGTGTTGTTAATAAAGAAAGCATTACATGTAGCCTTTCATATAGCCCTTATTTTTCATCTTGCCCCTGTAGTAAGTGTGTTGTGTTCTCTTCTTATTTTCTTTTTCTTTTGTCTCTCCTTTTTTTTTTTTTTTCCCTCCTTCCAAACCGGTCTGAGAAAATCGGATCTCTACACATAAAAAGAAGAAAAGATAACAGGTAAACTTTTGAAAAAAGAAAGAGTGAAAAGGGGGAAAAAAAAAGAAGAAGAGAACACAACACGCTTACAACGAGGGCAAGATGAAAAATAAGGGCTATGTCAGTCCTTAGAGCACACATATCAGCCCTTAGTGTTGGGTAGCGTTTGGTAGGCAACAAGTCTTTACCCTCGCGTTGCAGCAGAGATTAGGTGGTTCGGGTGGGGGTCTTCTGCCTGGGCAGCCACGACAAGCAAAAACAAGAGGAAGAAAAGGATCACTTGAAGGCTGCAATGACCATTTTCTTCATCTCTTCTTCTAGCCAGTTGTGGAATAGGGAGAAAAGAGCAACAAAGAGGTCCTTAAATAAAGGTGCCGACAGTTCACGTAGGACTACGTCGATTAATGCTAGCAAGGCAAAATGAGACTCATGTACATATCATTCTGGGTACACACGTATATGTCAGCAATAGGGGTTATCATTCTCATATAAAAACCAATTCAAATCCGGCTTTTAGGTGACCCAGGTCAAAGTAAACACGTAAATCACCTACTTATATCGGTGATCGTTCGAGCAATAAATTTTGAATTGCATCAGTAAATGAACTTCAATGTGAGTGCCATTTAAGATATCCACATGCTACAACACTTTGAGCCTAGTTAGTGACTAAACATAAATCTTTTTATTGATGGGCTATAATATCATTTGTTTTGACATGATATTAAAGAAGAATAATGTTGTTAGCTCAAGCTAAGTAAATGTCCTACTTAGCCCACCTCAAAAATCTCATTTATAATATTTTTTTTCTTTTTTCTTTGTATACTTTTTTATCTAAGTATATTTAACATATAAATTAAGTTTTACCATTTTTGGATATGTATATATATATTTTTGAGATTTTAAAATATTTATGTGTATATATTTATTTAAAATACCCCTATATTTAATTTTTAAAAAAATATATATATACATATCAAAAAATGGTAAAACTTGGTTTATATATTAAAGACACTTAAATAAACAAGTGTATGAAGAAAAAATAATTTTTTTTTTATAAATGAGTTTTTTGATGTGGGTTAAGTGGGGCACTTGCTTAGCCCAAGCTAACAGAATCACTCTTCATACTAAAATCATTTTGATAAATTATTGAGTGAGCTGTATTTATTTAAAAGGAGTATACTCATGCGTAAATCATGAAAAAATTTTAGATTCATGTGTAGATACATTAGAATGCGATTATTAGTTATGAAATCATTCATCGACCTAAGAATGATGTTGTAAATAATCTAGATGTTGAATATAAAGCTTCGAACTTCGTACATAAATCCAATCACTTTATTTATATTTTTTGAACTTCATATATAAATCCAATCATTTTATTTATATTTTTTATTTTATATAATTTTTAGATGGGATCCATTTATATATTTGTTTTGGCCAAAACTTTGTCCTTTTTTTTTGGAATTTGGTAGATAAATTTGATTCATTATCAAAATGAGACCTAAAACGAGGGTAACGTAACATATCGGTACCACGAAATTATTTTCAATGGGTAAAAATTAATGCCGTAGCCTTTGATGAAACTTAAAAATTCAGATGTTGAAAAATTGGGTCCAATTAGATCATAAGTAGTTAACTAGTCGTTAATCATCAGAACTACACATTCTTCATTTTATATAATGATTGGATCGATTCGCCAAGACGGTTGCCGTCGTGGTAACTCATGTTGCCTTATTAAGCTAGGTACCAGGTTTGAAGCACAGCAACCATAAAAATCAACAGATAGAGTAGGTGGCATTAGCATCCTCCGATGTATAAGAGTGTTCACCATGAAGATAAAATTATAAACATATTAGTCGTGTGTTAGAATATTGTAAGAATGTCTTAAAACTTAATTGGAAAAATATCAGTTTACAAAATGATCTGGTTCACTTTGGTAGCTCTAACAGATATATTTATCCGAATAAGGAAAACCATCTAAAATTTTCTATTTTTGTCTGTGGATTGGCTTGAAAATGTAAGAATAATTAGTGATATGATCATAAACTTCTATATCTAATGAATTGTGACTTGTAAAGGTTGTGACATGGGAAGGTTTAAACTAAAAATTTCAGCAACAAAATACACATTGCATGATGGCAAATTTTCATATGTTGTGGACGGCCAAAATAATGCATCGGAAAGTGCGTTGTAAAACTGGAGCATTGATATATGGTCCCAAAGACCAAAATGGAGGGAGTACTTGCGTTGCAGGGGGCCACAGTTTCATAAGAACTAAGAAGTGAAAGTTACGAAAATGCTAAGCGGTTACAACCAACCTACTATATTTAATTTTTGAAAAAGAAAATGGGAACCAGTTACAACCAACGTCTTAATAGCGGAGAATGATTCAGGGGATATGCAGACTAAAACCTCAAGTTTATCATACGAGCACTTTTCGCCCCTAGATTTGACACTGGCAGCGGAAGGCCACCCCCTGAATGCCCAACTACCCCCCCTTCTTCGATGCCTTTTCTTGCAATAGACGTAGCTATTTATAGACTTTAACTGTCTGAATTTTGCAATGTGGTCTTCGTCCTTTTTATTTGCAGCAACGCCCTTAGCTCCTCTTGCAAATTAACTTACTTACAAATCCTCAATTTGCAATTTGCATAGGGGCTTTCGGAAACCATTTGGCTGCCCTGCCTGCCCATTGTTTTACCATGCCCGGTGTGTCAACTTGGTATGCTTTCCAAAGTCGTTGATCATGCTGGACGGTCGAGATGACTCCAGCTCATCACGTGGTTTGGTTCGTGTGGCTTTCTTCCGGATGACAAACTGGTATCACAATTGCTGCGGGCGTACGGAGTTGAGGAAGATGGCAGCCTGTCTGGCCGGCGGGACTGGATGTGTTGATCAGAGCAGATTTCCCCATAGATCACCGGCGACGTGGGTGAAACAGGAGAGGTCCTGACGAACGAACGAGAGAGAGAGAGAGAGAGAGTTTCTTGGTGCTCTAGCGATACACTCTCATTCGTGCCCATGCGGCCCCGTTTAGATGATCATAGCCTTTGAACAAGCTTGTGATATCATTATAAATTTTTACTTGGGTACGATGTGTATAGAATGAGCCCATTAATAAAAACTATTTTAGTGATTTTTCAAATAAATCAATCATGTCAAATAGTCCTAAAATTTATTGTATTTGTGCCAAAAATAGGCTGTCTACAGTCTGGATGAATGCAAAAACCCTAGAACAAATGATGTTAATGTACGTAATCGGAATTTGATTTCTTCAGCAATCCAAAATAGAGGTGTCTCTCTCATATCTTCAATTCTCCGGGGTCCATTGAAGTATTTGCCATATGCATTAACTGCCTCCTTTGCTGATATACGTTGAAAATTCAGAAACGGAAAAATGCATACAATCAGATCTCGTAGTAAGTAATGTCAGAAAAATAAAAAAAATCTAATTATACGCTGCAACGTGGATGTCAATGTTGACTAATGACTATGAATGTCGTGGTTCTTTATTTTTCAATTTCACTTCAAAGTCAGTCCAAAGGCCATTTAAACAAGAGACCTGATCTTCTACGACCGGTCGAAAATCCGGTGATTTCCGACCGGTCAAAAAATATATATTTTTTTTATTTTTTTTGAAAAATAATTTTATAAACATGTTAATCTAGTTATATTTAATCTATAAACCAAATTTTACCATTTTTGGATATGTATATATATTTATTTTGAATTTTTAAATACAGGGGTATTTAAGTCATTTTAAAAGAAATGATTTGTTTTTCTAAAAAATTTTATCGTGTCATTTAAGAAAAGTTAATGGGATTGTCATATTCCGAATTTTAAAAGAAAATATGTGGTCATCCATGCCATCTTTATATATATATATATATATATATATATATATATATATATATATATTTGTTTACATCTATAAATATAGGTCTTGTTTCGATGCATCTTGATCATTAAAATTTTAATACACCTAAGGGTAGAATCTATTTTTAATTTTTAAATTTTTATAAAATTGTTAATTTAGATATATTTAATTTATGTATTAAGTTTTACCATTTTAAAAATGTGTATATATAACTTTTAAAATTTTAAAATAGGCAGTTTTAGTCATTTCGAAAAAGGTTTTGTACTTGGATGCACTATTTTTTAATGCATCGAAATGCATTGAAATATTATAATACAAATATGGGAGCTGATTTAATGCACCTAAGTACATTGAAACTTTAGTGTATTGAAGTGCAAAACTCTATTTTTTTAAAGAATTTTGAATTTTTCTTTTATAAAACTGTTAATATATGTGTATTTAACTAAGAAGCTAAATTTATCATTTTAGAAGATACATATGTTTCTTTTTTATCTTTTAGAAACAAAAGTATTTTAGTTGTTTAAAAACGACTAAAGTCCTCTTTTTTTTAAAATCATAAAGATATATATATATATATACGTATATATAAAAATAGTAAAACTTAATACATATGTTAAATATACATGAATTAATTGTTCTATAAAAAATTTAAAGTGGGTTTTATACCCGAGTGTATTGAATCATCCTTGTACAAATATGGGGGCTGATTTAATAAACTTGGGTACATTGGAATTTTAGTGTACCGGAGCGCAAAACTTTACTTTTTTAAATAAAAATTTGAAATTTTTTATAAAACTGTTAATCTATGTTATTTAATTCATAAGCTAAATTTTATCATTTTGGGAGATACATATATATTTCTTTTTCATTTTTAAAAACAAAAGTATTTTAGTGATTTAAAAAAGACTAAAACCTGCATTAAAAAAAGACTAAAACCCTCTCATTTTTAAAAATCATAAATATATATACATATCTCTAAAAATAGTAAAACTTAATGCATATATTAAATATGAATGGATTAATAGTTTTATAAAAAAATTGCAAAAAAAATTTAAAAGTGGGTTTTACACCCAAGTGCATTGAATTGTCCTTGTACAAATATAGAAGTAATGTTTCAATGCATCTAAATGCATTAAAAAATCAAAATTCGTTTTTAAATTTTTTTAAAAAGCTATTAATCATATTTAATTTATAAAATAAGTTTTACCATTTTTGGAGATATGTGTATATATTTTTTATTTTCAAAAACAAGGGTTTTAGTCATTTAAAAATGACTAAATTCTCTATTTTTAAAACCAAAAAATATATACACAAAATAGTAAAACTTAATATACAAGTTAAATATATCTAAATTAACGGTTTTATTAAAAATTTTGAATTTTTTTTTAAAAAAGAGTTTTGGACCGAATGCAGTGAAACAGCTCTCCAAATATAGGTATAAGTTACAATGAGGGAAAGACGACATTCTAGTTGTAGTTGGGGAGAAAGGATAGAGGCTAATTTAGACGGAACACCAATTCCATTAGCAGAAGATGGTGATAAACTCTTTTAGGAGCTGCAACTAGATGGAAACCTCAGCGCCGGATCAGCACATAGATTGTGGAATATGGAAGATATTTGTAAGATGGGAACAGAGGAAGAAAATAATGAAAACATAAGCAGTGCGAAAGATACTACTTTATATCTGTATGGAGGATAAAACCACCGTAGAAGATTGGACTCTGATTGTATGCTCCCGAGCTCATACACCTATTTTTTTTTTTTTTGAAATTTTTTTTACAATATTGTTAATCTATGTGTATTTAAGATGTGTATAAATTTTTACCATTTTTGGAGTATTTTAGATATTTATTTTTAATTTTTGAAAATCGGTTACATTTTAGGTAATTTAAAATTACTAAAATGCTACTGATTTTCAAAAATAAAAAATACTCCAAAAATGATTAAATTAATACATAGGTTAAATACACCTAGATTAACAATCTTATAAAAAAATTGAAAAAAAATTAAAAAAAATAGGTATATGCGCCCGAGAACATTGAGGCTCAATGCTCCTGGGAGCATAGGATCAGACTCCAAGAAGATTATGGTCTTTCAACGGGAGGCTGTTCAATAACTCATTCCCCACGAAAAGGAAGGGTGTTGGTGTGGATCATGTTTGTACATCATGTAAACGTGCGGAGAAAGATGAATCACAATCATTTCTGGCCGGTTTTCGACAACCCTTAAAGACTGTTCGATCAGGAGGGATTAAATCAGCCGTTTGATTAGGTTTTTAAAGGAGATATGGAGATTTTATAGTTTAACGTTAATCGCAGATGTACCTATGTAATTTCACGAATTGTATATTACCCCTATATAATTTCACAAAAATTGCATATTACCCCCACACCGTTACCTACCATTAATATTTGATGTGATATTTTAGAAAATGATAAAAATGTCCTCATCAATAGCTTCATGAATTGCATATCATCTCACATAGTTTCACAAAAATTGCATATTATCCTAAGAAACTATGTATACTAATGATGACATTTTAGTCATTTTCAAAATATCACGTCAAATATTAACGGCAGGTAACGGCGTGAGTGTAATACACAATTTTTGTAAAATTATGTAAGTATAATATGTAATTCGTGAAACTATGCAAGATATATCTGCAATTAGTGTCAAACTATATGGGTATATATGTAAATTATCCAGTATACTGCCCCCTCGCCAGCTCTCGTATGGGGATTCAGACTTCTCTCTTCTCTTCTCACTCGTCCGTCCTCTGGTGATTCAAGACGCCTCTTCCTCCTCCCGTCTCTCTCCTTGCCAGCCACTCCTCTCACGTTGAAGATTGGGGCTCAGATTCTGCTACTGATTGTTAACAGCCCACACCACTCGTATCACCGAGCTCGGCATTTTTTCTAATCTATTGATACTTGATGTTGATTAGGACTATTCTAATCTATTGAACAAGCTCTTTCTATTAAATTATCAATTTTCTAATAAAAAATTAAACGTTGAACATATTTGGCATTAGTATTGAAAAGTTAAAAGTAATACAAAATTTTGATCATAAGAAGGTAAAGCTGAGTGAGTATAAATAATTTGTTACAACCAATTTTCCATGTTAGGTTGTTTATTCAAAAGTTTATTGATACAAATTGAAAATTTTTTCAGGTACTTGTGAACCAAAAATTATTAGTGGAATATCGTTCACACATGACGTTAATTAGGTCATTTTCAAGCTATGTAACAAGTTATTTCTATTAACTTGTCATCTTTCTAATAAAAATAAAAAAGAAACTGAATGCGGAACAAACTTGGCATTAGTATTTAAAAGCTAAAGGTAAGTGCAGAGTTTTGATCATAAAAAAGTTATTGCTAAGTAAACGCAAATAAATAGTTACAACCAATCTACTATGTCAGGTTATTTGTACAAAAAATAATTGATATGATTGCAAAATTTAAGGTTCCAGTGAACTAAATAGTAAAAAATTGTTCATACATGACCTTGATAAGGATAATTTCTAGGGCTTATTTCAGAACATGAATGAGTGTTGTGGGGGTGGGAAATGTTCCTTCATTCTCATTTTTCTACAAATCATTTAATAACGTAACGGTCTTATTTTTTAATTTTACCCTTAAAGTCTAATTATTTATCTTCTAGCTATCATATTTATTCCACCTTTATCCCTATTATTTCATATCAATCGCATATTTTTTAAATTAATCTTCTTTTTATTTTTCACACCATCCTACAATCCCATGAAAATTAACATTACCAAACATTCCTCTGGCTGATGAACCAGCTCTTTTTATTAATTTATTATTTTATCTAATAAAAAGTGAAAAGAAATTGAAGGTGGGACATACTTGACATTAGTTTTGAATAAATAAAGGTAAGTGCAGAGTTTTGACAAGGACAAATTAAATTTGAACAAACACAAATAAGCAATTACAACTAATTTGCCTAGCGATCCTTTACGACCCGCCGAAAATCCGGTGATTTCCGACCTGTCAAAAAATATTTTTTTTTGTTTTTTTTTTAAATATTTTTATAAACATGTTAATCTAGTTATATTTAATCTATAAACCAAGTTTTACCATTTTTTGATATGTATATATATTTATTTTGGATTTTTAAATACAGGGGTAAATGATCACTGCTCAACTAATTTGCTACGTTAAGTTGTTTGTTGAAAAGCTAACTGATTAAAAAGAAATTGAAGGCGGTGTTGGTCCCAAGTTTATGACAATTACCCAAGAGAGGAGGGGTAAATTGGGTATTTAAATTTTTTCACTTAAACAGAAATTCACCTCGGTTTAGTTCAGTCCCCTTAATGAAACAAATGGAAAATATGGAGAGTAATAATACAATAAAAACAGAAATGCAAATCACAGCAATAGGCAAGTTTTTATAGTGGTTCGGGCAACCTCCCCTACTCCACTCTTCCAAGCTCACACCCCTTGTGACTTGGGTTCCACTATGTATTTAACAAATACAAATAGTACCTCAGCTCTCTTCTAGATTCCAGCTCTAGGGGGCATACACAACTCACAACACAAGTAGGTGACGAGTCCCACTCAATTTACAACACTACTTTGCTATCAAACCAAGTATCATATACAAACAATGAATCAAATAAGGAATTCTATACTTTATAGATTGTGCAGGCAGATTCAGCTCGTGGAAGAACTTGTAGAAGAAAAGCTTTGAATAGCGTTAAAGCATGCAGCAAGTTTGAGCTTCGTTCTTTCCTTGAAGTCTTGTGTTGATCACTTAATGCTTAAAGATGATGGTAGTTGAATAATAGTTAATGCTCTATCCAACCTCTATCACGTTCACTTGAATGCGTATTCATAATGGTGGAGTAAATTCGAACGTTTGGAGGTAAATGACGCGCATTTAATATGCCAACGTTCGAATTTTCCGACCGTTGCGACCCAAGTCGCAGATGAAGTCAACTTCGGGTGCGACTTCGCCCAAGTCGCATACTGAAGTCGACTTGGGGTGCGACTTCGGTCCCCAACAAATACCTCAAGTTCCTCCTCAGGTCGACTCGGTCCTGGACTTGACCCAAGTCGCAGGTGAAGTCGATTTCGTGTGCAACTTTACTTTATATGTGTGCCAGTTAGAACTTGAATCTCTTGAAAGTGATCTTGTTTGCTTGATATTCTTCACATTAATTGTTCTTCCACTGATTTCTTTCATTTGGAACTCAGCATGATCATCTTTTTTTGAAATTTTTAACTTCATGTCTTGAAGTTGGAGTACTTGAACCTTAGAGTTCATAGAAATGGTCCAATGTTCTGTCTTGAAAGATTAAACTTGGAATAGCTGCTTGTCTGGACTTTGCATATCTTCATCTTGACTCAAGTTGAATGTCTGGGTCGACTTGAGTCCCGACTTTACTCAAGTCGCATGTGAAGTCGACTTGAGTATGCGACTTCACTTTCTGAATTCCCAATTTCAGCGCTGGAAGTTCTGGGTTCTTCAAAGTCGATACTGGAGTCAATTTGGGTCCACGACTTCACCCAAGTCGCAGATGGAGTCGACTTGGAGTGCGACTTCGGCGCTGCCCATAAAATTGTATTTGAAGTCGTATCTGAAGTCGACTTGATTTGTGACTTCACCGAAGTCGCATGCGAAGTCGACTTCGAGTACGACTTTGGCAGCTTTTGCTCTTCAGTTTCAGCACTGACCATAAAATTCCATTTGAAGTCGCATCTGGAGTCGACTTGGGGATCGACTTGACCTAAGTCGATGCTTGAGTCGACTTGGGAAACGACTTGACCTGTTAGACTTCATTTTCACATTATGAAACCTTGCAAACACTTAGATAAATTGAATCAGTACCTTATTTAACTCAAATTGAGTTTGTTTAATCATCAAAACACGATCGTTGCCTATTTTGTCAATTGTTTTCAATAATCTCCCCCTTTTTGATGATTGACAAAACGATTTGAGTTTATACCTTTCAATGTCTTAAAAACATACCATTTTATCTTGTTTTGGTATTTTAGGATAATCATAGGTCATTTGCATTGCATTTCAAACTTAATGAAATATACATATTTCATTTTCAACAATTGCATATTTCATACAGATCACAAGTTAAAACCATTCATTCAACCATTTCGGTTTATACAAAAACAAAACATAAACAAACTTTTTGCATATATAATCAAAACATGTCATACAAAATACAAAACAAATGCAAACTTTGTATACAAACTACCCAACCCCATGACTCAACTCCTAACTAAAAACTAGAAACTCACTCAAACTATTCTCTCCCTTTTTGTCAAGGAATCCAAAATGGAGATCGAGAATCTGAGATTTGGCAAATAGAAATGCCGATATGGGATATGGGGCCTGACGGGTGGGTGGGATAGGCCTCACATGGGCAGAGGAATAAAACGACGATACAGGCTGAGGTGTGGGCGCTCGTCTTACTAATTCACTGACGAGCAGATCTAGATCGGGTATAGGCCGAACCTTGCCGCTTCCAGATGCAAGTCGATATCTGATCGTTCTAAGCTCCCAATCCATACGATCTTGTCTCGAATGCATGTCCATAATGGCGGTATGGATCCTGGCAATCCGAGAGGTCAATCTATCTTCCATCTGCTACAAATGTTCCCTTATTGCAATCACCAAGGTGTCCCAAGAAGGTGGACGTGGAGCCAGATCTAGTATCTCTGATCCCCGCGGTGAACATGATCCATGGGAGTGAGGCGATGCAGGCTCATCGAGGGCATCACATGGAGGAGAAGGGACGGGTTGAGGCTGTGGTGATGGCGGGGGCTGCTCCCCCTCAGCTTGTGCTCCCCCGGCTTCTTCTTGAGCGGGTTGTCCCATCCTTTCCCTGATCCTTTCTTCTCTGAAATGATCCACATTTATCTTCATTCTCTGCAGTAATGCCTTGTTTATGGCATTAGTTGGCTTCAACACATCAAACAGCTCACCATCGATGTCCACATGATAGAATTCGAGGATCTTGGTGATTCATGTCCCATATGGCAATACCCCTCGTGGGTTGTTCTTCTTGGAGGCCAAGGCTTTCAAAAGTAGTGCAGGCAAACTAACTTTTACTCTGTTCTCCACTTTCCACAAAATTTCTGCCTCCTGTGGGTTCAGCTGATTCCTACCTTCTCCCTTAGGGTATACACAATGTGCAATCAGCAGTCTAAGTACCCTTAACCTGGGAGATAAAATCCATATAATGAAGGAACTTGATCCCCAGGTGGTACTTGTTGCTCCTTGTGAGCTGATTGTACATCTAGTTCAAGGATAGATTGTTGGATACATGTTCATCCTCAAATGGAACCTCTAAGATTTTGCCAATTTGCATAATAGCCTGATCTTGGCTTAGGACCCCCATTGTGCCCAAATAAATCTCAACATTTTTCACAAATGTACTAAAATACTCTTGATCCCAAAGATAGTAGAAAACACGTGTCAAGTCAGGGTACACCCTATCGTCGGCTTTCAACAGCCTTGTCCATCCTTGAAAATCCAGTAATTCCTCAATTCCAAACTCATAATCATTCAAAAATTTAAAATCAATTATCTTAGGCATGAAAATCTTACGCTCGTAGAACTGTTTGTAGAATCGACTGTGTTGTCGCTCGGTTCTGAAATAGGTGGTTGACATTTTGAGGACTTGAACTTTTTGAGACGATGTCCCTTGCTTGTTTGCTGCAGACGATGTCTCGCTGCTTGACCCGATTCGGTGTTTCCCTGTTGGGGTGCTGTTGAAGATGGGTTAGCCTCGCGAAAATGCACATGGCATCTCGCTGAGGTGGAGGCTTCTTCCCGGACCCGTTTGGAAGGGGTTCTTTGTCTCCTAGGGATCTCCTCCTCAGTTTAGGATCCGGATTGTCTGGGTACCAGCCTTAGAGAAGGCTTGGAAATAGCCACTTTGGGTAGATTGGTAGCTGATTTGGGTGCCATTGGAAATGAATTACAAACTAGAATGAGTTTTCAAATTTGAGAGAGAGAGAGAGAGAGCGAGAGCTGAGAGACAGAGAGAGAGAGATGGAGAGAGCAGAGAGATTAGAAAGGGCAGAGAGATAAGAGTGAGCTGAGAGAAAGAGAGGCGAGGGAGAGAAAGACTGAGAGAAAGAGGCTGAGTGAGAGACGGAGAGAGTGACTAAGAGAGAGAGACTGAGAGGTGAGAGTGAGAGATGAGACGAGAGAGAGCAGAGAGATGAGAGATGGATCGGTGTGAGGAAGAGGAAGGAAGAAGAAAGAGAAGAGAAGAGAAGAGGAAGAAGAAGAGAAGGAAGGCGGGAAGCCGAAATGGCGCGTGCTGAAGTCGACTTATCCTAACCGAAGTCGACTTCACCGAAGTCGACTCGGGACGACCAGAGTCGACTTGGCTCTTTTGACTTGAACTTTCTAAGAACACTCCCCCTATCATATTGTGTATCTAATCAAACTTAATCATACCCATATCATTTCTGATTTTATAAAATGACTCTTTTGCTAATGGTTTGGTAAAGATATCTGCAATTTGGTCCTCAGTTTTCACATATTCCAAATAAATGTCATGATTTTCAACATGTTCACGAATGAAATGGTATCTTATATCTATATGCTTTATTCTAGAATGCAATACAGGATTTTTAGTCAAACAAATTGCACTTGTATTATCACATCTAATTGGAATATCATGATAATCAACACCATAATCTCTAAGTTGTTTCATCCAAAGCAATTGGGCACAACAGCTCCCGGCGACTATATATTTGGCTTCCGCCGTAGATAGAGCAAAACTAGTTTGTTTCCTTGAATACCATAAAATCAACATATTTTCAAGAAATTGACATGTTCCACTAGTACTTTTTCTATCTTCTTTGTATCCTGCAAAATCCGCATCCGAGTAGCCGATTAGATCAAAAGTTGACTCCTTTGGATACCACAGTCCAAGATTAGTGGTGTTTATCAAATATTTAAAAATTCTTTTTACATCCATTAAATGTGATTCTTTAGGACATAATTAAAATCTAGAACACATGCAAACACTGAATAGAATATCTGGTCTAGAAGCAGTTAAATATAACAGAGATGCTATCATGCTTCTGTATAGTTTTTGTCCGACAGATTTACCCTTTTCATCCGTGTCGATCTTGATCGTTGAACCCATTGGTGTGTTTGCTCTCTTGCTCGTATGTATTTCGAATTTCTTTAACATTTCTTTGATATACTTAGACTGATTTATAAAGATTCCTTCAGCTTATTGCTTAATTTGCAGTCCAAAGAAGAAATTCAATTCTCTCATCACGCTCATTTCAAATTCATTATGCATAATTTTAGAAAATTCTTGGCACAGAGTTTCGTCAGAAGCACCAAATATTATATCATCTACGTAAATTTGAACAATTAAAATATTTTTACTCTTATACTTGATGTATAATGTTGTATAAACCTTTCCTCTTTGAAATTCATGATCAATTAAAAATTTATTTAACCTTTCATACCAAGCTCGTGGAGCTTATTTTAGTCCGTATAATGCTTTGGTTAATTTGTAAACATATTTTGATTGATCTTTTTTTTCAAATCCCGGAGGTTGTTCAATATAAACCTCCTCATTCAAGTATCCATTCAAAATGCATTTTTCACATCCATTTGAAATAATTTAAAATCCATGTGAGAAGTGAAAGCTAATAAGATACGTATGACTTCTAATATAGCCACAGGTGCGTATGATTCTTCAAAATCAATTCCTTCTTATTGGGAATAACCTTTGGCTACTAATCTAGCTTTGTTTCTCACAACAAGTCCACTTTCAAATAATTTGTTCCCAAATACCCATTTGGTACCAATAACTGTGCGATCTTTGGGTCTAGGAACTAAAGGTCATACATTATTTCTTTCGAATTAATTTAGCTCTTCTTGCATTGTCGCAATCCAATTTTCATCATTAAGAGCTTGATCAATGGTTGTTGGTTCAATTTTTAACACAAAAGCATATTGTCCACAGATATTGTGTCTAGATTTTCTAGTTTTCACTCATTCATAGATATTACCAATGACTTGTTCAATTGGATGGTCGTTTTTGAATTTTAAATCAGTTGGAGGTTTATAAGAGTTATTACCTTCACTTATCCTTTCCTCCATGATGTTTTCTTATTTTGTCTCGACTTCTCCTTGTTGCTCTTGTTGTTTCTCCTTTGGATTTTTTGATGTATCATCTGCATCACTTAATTCATCCTCCTTCCTCGAAGTTTGGTTAAATTCATAAAAAATAACATGTATTGATTCTTCTACTATTTGATTTTTCGTGTTAAAAACTCTATATTCTTTATTATTTGATGAATAACTAAGGAAAATTGCTTCGTCACTTTTAGCATCTAATTTTTCTAGATTTGTCTTACCATTATTTAGCACATAACAAGTACATCCAAAAGCATGAAAATAAGATATATTTGGTTTTCTGCCTTTCCAAAGTTCATACGGAGTCTTTTTCAAGACTGCTCTAATTGTAACTCGGTTTAATACATGATAGGCTGTACTTACAGCTTCACCCCAAAACCTTTTGGACAACTTACTCTGATTTAGCATAGTTTTAGCCATTTCTTGTATTTTCCGGTTTTTTCTTTCAACAATCTCATTTTGTTGGGGAGTTCTTGGTGCAGAGAATGAATGGTGAATTCATTTTTCATTGTAAAATTTTATGAATCGTTTATTTTCAAATTCACCACCATGATCATTTCTAATAGAAATAATTGTATTCTGTTTTTCATTTTGCATCAATTTTGAAGACGTGAAAAATATAGAAAATGCTTCATCTTTGCTAGCTAAGAGTATAATCCAAGTAAACCTTGAAAAATCATCAACGATTACAAATACATACTTTTTTCCACCAAGAGTTAAAATGTCCGATGGTCCATAAAGATCCATGTGCAATAATTCAAGTGGCCTAGTTGTTGAAATTTTTTTTGGTGGAAAATTGCAGTTTGGGTTGCTTGGATAATTGACAAGCTTTGCAAATCTTATCCTTGTCATATTTTAGTTTTGATAACTCTTCTACTAGGCTCTTTTTTCGTAAGGTTTTAATATTTGAAATATTAATGTGTCCAAGTCTTTTATGCCATATCAATGGATAATTCTCTATGGCTGTTAGAAATTTTCTTTCAAGTTCATCTAGGCAAACCAAATATACATTTTCATGTCTTTTGCTACTAAATACTATGTGATCATCATCAAATACATTGTATATAGAGGATTCAAATACAACTTTATAACCTTTATTACATAATTGGCTAATACTCATTAAGTTGTGTTTGAGTCCTTCAACAAATAGTACATCCTCAATACATGCATTTGAAATTTCATAGACATTTTCTTTACTTTCGATTATACCTTTTTTCATTATTTTCAAAAGCAACCGTTCCTTCACTACACGGTTTGATCCTATGGAATAATTTTTTTTCTCCCATCATGTGTCTTGAGCAGCCGTTATCCATAAACCACATATTATTGGCCTTTGCTCTAAGACAAACCTGCAAAAAATAAATCGAGTGGAGCTTATCTTTTTGGTACCCATTTTATGAGTCCATTCGGGTTAATAAATCTTGCACCTATCTCCAAGCATGTTGTGGTTCAAAGGTTGGCCTTCTAGTCCAAACAACTTGTTTTCCTTTTGGTTTGTAAATAGGTGCAGCTTTAGCTTGATTTTTCCCAAGTTGTGGCACATTTGATTTGCTGCTTTCTCCTTACTTAAATGTAGAGTATCCAAGACCTCTTCTATTGTTTTGAGAGATCATGTTCAGAAATATTTTTATACTCTTTCCTGGATTAGAGAACTTAGTTAATGATTCATTCAAGGATTCATTCTCCTTTTTCAATTTCTCCACTTCTTTCATCAAGACATTCTTTTCATTTTTCAATTGATTAACCTTTTCAGCAAGTTTTCCATTCACAATTATTATTGCATCACATTGTCTTTTCTTCATTGTGAACTTATTTCCTAATTTCTTTATTTCCTGATATAACGAATCATATGCTTGTTGTAGTTCTTTCAATTCAGCACATTTGAGGTAATCATTTATAAAAATAGAAATTGAATTTGGTTTAGAGATTACCTCTTCACTAATTATGCAGTTTGTGGAAGCAGTTTGACCCTTCAAAATTTCTGTCGCTGCAAGATATATGTTGGAATCTTTCATATTTGCCATGCAACAGATCCTTGCACAACTTTTTGCCTCGTTTTCTTCACTTAAAGAACTATATGTTGTGGATATTTCCTCGTTTACATACATGCCTCTTCCCTTGATCTTTCAAAATCTTCTGTTATCGCTTCGATCTTTCTTTTCTCTTCGCTCCTTTGCTTTGGTTTCTTCTGAGGTTGGGCATTGGGCTTGCATATGCCCCATACCACCGCATCGAAAGCATTTCGTTGCCTCATTCTTTTTCTTCTTAGGATTTTTTCTTTAAAACTTTTAAAATTCTTTCCTTTTCTTACAAACTTTCTGAATCGTTTTGTAAGTAAGGCAATCTCCTTATCATCGTTTTGTGAGGATGAGGCGGAGTCGTCCGAATCTTGTACGACTTTTAAGGCAATAGCTCTCTTGCCCCTATGTTGCTCCTCATTTCTCTTTTTTATTAACTCATGTGACATGAGTGAGCTTATAAGATCTTCTAGCTGTAGTGTATTGAGGTCATTTGCTTCCTCAATAGCTGTAATCTTTGGAGTCCATGATTCGAGTAGCGCCCTTTGAATTTTCATTACCTGTTCAGATCCATAAATTATTTTTCCTAGACCTTTCAAGGCGTTAGTTATCTTAGAAAATCTAGCAAATATTTCAGAAATATTTTCTGTCTCTAGCATTTTAAAACTTTTCAATTCTCCAATCAAAATATTTCTTCTCGTCCCTTGGACTTGAGAAATTCCCTGATAAATGGATGTCAATGTATCCCATATATCTTTGGCGGTTTGGTATGATGACACTCTATCATATTTGGATGCCGTTAATGCACAAAAGAGGGAGTTCATGGCCTTTGCGTTGCTTTTAACAACTCTTACTTCCTCCTCGGACCATGTGGAGGCTCTTTCATCGGTAGACAACACAACGCCATCTTGGATAGCAATCCAATAATCAATTCCGTAGTCATGATCAATTGTTTCATTCTCAACTTCCAATAATCGAAGTTAGTCCTATCAAATAGAGGTGGTCTAGTGAAAGATTGGCCCTTGGCAAAAGCAGATGTGGAAGTTGATTGGGATGCCATTTCAAAAGATCTCTTTGGTTTAAATTCAAAGATCTGCTCTGATATCACTTGTTGGTCTCAAGTTTATGGCAATTATCCAAGAGGGGAGGGGTGAATTGGGTATTTAAAATTTTTCACTTAAACAGAAATTTATCCCGGTTTAGTTCAGTCCCCTTAATGAAACAAATGGAAAATATGAAGAGTAATAATACAACAAAAATAGAAATGCAAATCATAGTAATAGGTAAGTTTTTATAGTGGTTCGGGCAATCTCCCCTACTCCACTCTTCCAAGCTCACACCCCTTGTGACTTGGGTTCCACTATGTATTTCACAAATATAAATAGAGCCTCAACTCTCTTCTAGATTCCAGCTCTAAGGGGCATACACAACTCACAACACAAGTAGGTGACGAGTCCTACTCGATTCACAATGCTACTTTGCTATCACTTGGTTCGAAACACAAATATCAAACCAAGTATCATATACAAACAATGAATTAAATAAGAAATTCTACACTTTACAGAATGTGTAGGCAGATTCAGCTCGTGGAAGAACTTGTAGAAGAAAAGCTTTGAATAGCGTTAAAGTATGCAACAAGTTTGAGCTTCGTTCTTCCCTTGAAGTCTTGTGTTGATCACTTAATGCTTGAAGATGATGGTAGTTGAATCACAGTTAATGCTCTATCCAACCTCTAGCACATTCACTTGAATGCGTATTTATAATGATGGAGTAAATTCGAACGTTTGGAGGTAGGTGGTGCGCATTTAATGCGCCAACGTTTGAATTTTTCGACCGTTGCGACCCAAGTCGCATATGAAGTCGACTTGGGGTGCGACTTCACCCAAGTCGCATACTGAAGTCGACTTGGGGTGCGACATCGGTCCCCAACAAATACCTCAAGTTCCTCCTCAAGTCGACTTGGTCCTAGACTTGACCCAAGTCGCAAATGAAGTCAACTTTGTGTGCGACTTCACTTTCTGTATGTGCCAGTTAGAACTTGAATCTCTTGAAAGTGATCTTGTTTGCTTGGTATTCTTTACATTAATTGTTCTTCCACTGATTTTTTTCATTTGGAACTCAGCATGATTATCTTTTCTTGAAATCTTTAACTTCATGTCTTGAAGTTGGAGTACTTGAATATTAGAGTTCATAGAAATGGTCCAATGTTCTGTCTTAAAAGATTAAATTTGGAATAGCTGCTTGTCTGGACTTTGCATATCTTCATCTTGACTCAAGTCGAATGTCTGGGTCGACTTGGGTCTCGACTTTACTCATGTCACATGTGAAGTCGACTTGGGTATACAACTTCACTTTTTGAATTCCCAATTTCAGCGCTGGAAGTTCTGGGTTCTTCGAAGTCGATACTAAAGTCGACTTGGGTCTGCGACTTCACCCAAGTTGCAGATGGAGTCGACTTGGAGTGCGACTTCGGCAACTCTTGTTCCTCAATTTTAGCGCTGGCCATAAAATTGTATTTGAAGTTGTATCTGGAGTCGACTTGATTTGCGACTTCACCGAAGTCGCATGCGAAGTCGACTTCGAGTGCTACTTCGGCAGCTTTTGCTCTTCAGTTTCAGCGCTGGCCATAAAATTCCATTTGAAGTCGCATCTGGAGTCAACTTGGAGATTAACTTGACCTAAGTCGATGCCTGAGTCGACTTGGAAATCGACTTGACCTGTCAGACTTCATTTTCACATTATGAAACCTTGCAAACACTTAGATAAATTGAATTAGTACCTTATTTAACTCAAATTGAGTTTGTTTAATTATCAAAACACGAATCGTTGCCTATTTTGTCAATTGTTTCCAATAGGCGGGACATACGTGACAAAAGTATTTAAAAGTTAAAGGTAAGTACGAAATTTTAATCGTAACAACTCAATGATTAGTAAACACATAGGCGGTTACAACTAATTGGCCATGCTAAATTGTTTATTTAAAAGTTAACGAATATAAATTGAAATTTTTCAGGTACCTATGAACCGATGTTGATAGTAGAAAATCTTTCATACATAGTAGTTTTAGGTTGTCAAATCAGCTTTTTCCATTATCTTCCTTTTTTAATATAAAAGTAAATGAAATGAAGATAGGACACAAATAGTTAAATGCTAGTGTAGAGTTTTAATCATAAGATTTTTTTTTGAGAATTATAGATCTGTCTGTTTGGCACCCTAGCCCCCTTCTCCTCACCTTTCTAGACAAAGAAGATAAAAAGAGGGAGAAACTAACAAAAAATAATAATAATAAAAATAAACTAAAAAGAATGTATTGTCTTTATATAACAAATCTTTAATATTGCTTAGAACTTGAGATTTCTGCAATTCTCCTTGTACATTAGATTCCATCGCTATCTTTGTTAACTAGTGGGCCACTTGGTTCCTTTCTTGTATAACATAGTGGAAGCTAATTTGTTGAAACTGAGTTTTAAGATCCCTTATATCTTCTATTAACACCTCATTGTTTGATCAGACCTTAGCTCCACTTTGCAACTAGTTAATTGCAACCTGCAAATTTGATTCAACTTTTGTACTTATAATTTTTAACTCCAAAAGACATTTCATCCTTAGAAGGATGGCTCTAGTCTCTTGTTCAAATGGATTTCTTTTAATTAAAACTGAGTGGATGCAAATAATCAGTTACTACGAATTTACCGTGTTAATCTATTTGTTCAAAATCTATGATATAAATTTTAAAATTTAAGATACTCATGAACCAAATATTAATAGTGAGAAATTGTTCATACATGATGGTAATTAGGATAGTTCTAGACCACCGACCTAGTTCTTTCTATTAACTAGTCATTTTTCTAATAAAAACTAACAAAAAAAAAATGTTGAACATACTTGGTAATAGTATCAAAAAGTTAAAGGTAAGTATGAAGTTTTGATTGTAAGAAGTTAAAGCTTAGTAAATGCAAATAAGTAGTTAGTAGTGAAAATTCATTTAAACCTGATATTAATTAGGATTGAGAATACTTCTATGAAACTGGATTTCATAGAAGTAATTTCGTGAAGTTTTTTTCATTTTTAAAATGTTAATCTTTGATGAAAAATTCAATCCATTCATTATATTTAACATAATTTGTTTAGCTAGAAAACCAAGTTTCATCCAAATAAATATGTACATGGGCCACATTTGCACAAAAAGATATATATATATTCATGTGTAAATTATGAGAAACGTTTAAATCCATTCATACATGTATTAGAATATAACAATATTTTATAGGATCTTTTATCTATATATTATTGATATTTTAGATGGTTTATATGTTGAAAAATTACTTTAAAGTCAATATTTTAATATCGAACTATTTTATTACGTTGATTTTACACATTTATAGATGAGACCTATATACAGTAAAATTTAAAACAATAAAAGGGCTTTCAGGATATTATAAATGATGCTAAATGCAGTGGATGAAGTGGATTTTCTATCGATTATTAAGATTTTAAAAATGAAAGGAGTTTCATAGGTTTCATAAAAGTGTCCCGAATTAGGATAATTCCAATCTACCAAACTAGCTCTTTCTATTAACTTATCACTTTTCTAATAAAAATAAAAAACTATGTTGCTCAAAAAAACAAAAGGTGGAACATCATTGGTATTAATATTGAAAAGGTAAAGTTAAGCGCAGAGTTTTGATCATAAGAAGTTAAGGCTGAGTAAGTATAAATAATGATTAAAACAAATTTATCATGTTAAGTTGCTTATTCAAAAGTTAACTGGTATAAATTGCAAAATTTAAAGTACTCGTGAACCAAATGTTAATAGTGGAAAATCATTCATATATGATATTTATTAGGACATTTCCAGGCTATTGAGCTTGCTCTTAAAATTAACTAGACATGTGTTTAATAAAAATAAAAGGAAACTTAAAGTGGGACATACTTGACATTAGGATCAAAAGCTAAAAGTAGTATAGAGTTTTGATACTCATGTTTAACTTCTAATGATCAGAACTCTGTTAACTTCTAATGATCAGAACTCTACAAAGTTCTGATCATTAGAAGTTAAACCTAAGTAGATGCAATTAAGTGGTCACAACCAACTTGCTATGTTAAGTTCTTTAGATGAATGTTAATTGATATAAATTGCAAAATTTTAATTACCCCTTAACCAAAATTAAATAGCAAAAATCGTTCATACATCACGTTAACTCAGACAATTCCAATCTGTCGAACTTGCACTTTCTATCAATATATTATTTTTGTAATAAAAAAGAAATTTAAGTTGGGGTATACTTGGTATTAGTGTTGGAAAGTTAAAGATGAGTGCGGAGTTTTGATCATAAAAAATAAAGCTGAGTAAACATAAATATGCAATTACAACCAATTTTCAAGGTTAACTAGCTTGTTGAATAGCTAATTAATATAAATTGCCTCCATAAAAAATATAAATTGCAAAATTTTAGGTACTATGAATGGAACGTTAATACTAAAAAATCATTCATACATGGGATTAATTAGGAGAGTTTTAGGCTATCGAACCGGCTCTTTCTATTAACTTTTCATTTTTGTAATAGAAAAAACTAAATGCGAGACATACTTAACCGGACCTGATTCTATGCTTCTCGGTGCATATACCTATTTTTAAAATTTTTCATGAAACTGTTAATCTAAGGGTGTGTTTGGTTGAGGGTAAAACTTTTGATAAAAATTTTTTGGAGTAGAAATTGTCAAATTGATAAAAAATGATATGATATAATATGGATAATAATAATGAGTAAAGAGAATAAAATTAAAATGGATAGGTTAGTTGTATGGGTAGTTGTGTTGAAATAATTGAAAAGAAAGACAGTTTGTATAGGAAAATATGAAAAAATAATTTAAAAATAAAGTATTTATAAAGAGTAAAAAGTTTTAAATTGAAAATTTTTGATTGACATTTTTTTGCCCGAACAAACACGAGTTTTGATTTTTTTACGACCGGTCGGTCGATCCCGTAGCATCCGACCACCATCGAGAGCCGTTGGATGCTGCGGGTAAATTTCTGGCCGTTGGATCATGAGGGAGAAAAGGCCGCGTAGCGTCAGGCGTTTAATGTGGGAGAAGTGTCGGTTCAGCCCCTACCAGGCTTGAAAAATTTTAGAGCCTCCCTCGCTCGACCTCTCCCTCGCGTCCCCCCCCCCGCGCCCGCGATCTCTCCCTCCCTCCCTCTCGCTCTGCACGCTCCCTCCTGCGTCCTCCCTCTCGCGATCTCTCTCCCTCTCCCTCACCTCTCTCTGCCCGCCCTGCTCCCTGTCGCCTCCTCCCGCTCTCTCACTGTCCCCCGATCAGCCGGCCCGACCTCCCTCTCCCTCTCCCTCTCCCTTGCCTCGCTGCCGCCCTCTCTCCGCCCGCCCTCTCAGCCCCTCCCTCTCTCTCTCCGCTCATCCACGAGGTAAATTGCTTGGCTCTTCACCATTTCCTCTACGACTCTTGCTTCAGCTTTCATGACCACATACTCCTCTTCCTTGACATTTATCTTCAACCAATTTGACATGCCAACTGGTTCGATTCCAATGGGCGTCGACGACGGTCCATCTACTGCCATTTCCACCTTGTAGATATCAAAGTATCGGTTCCTAGTGGGGTAATGCTGGTTGAACCAGATGGTGCTGTGTCTGCTCTGAGGCGTGCCCACGTCGATGAAGACCCAGCGTGGGTAATTATCTAGGTTGTCTCCTGTGAGATCTGGCAAGTACTTGGTTTTTCTGAGATGCTTACTCGAATGCGATGAGGAGGATGGCGGCTCCAGAAGAACGTCCTCAAGGTTGTTCAGTGCTGCCTTTCTAGTGTCATTTGGGATAGAAGCTTCCAGCCACTTGCTGGCTTCTGCTTCAGGCTATCTTCATCTTCTGGAGAACTGCTCGTGCCAATCTTCCTCAATGCCACCACGGTAGCTTTGAAGTGCTGGAGATAGACAATCTTGTAGTTAGTAGGCAGGCGGAAAGCATCCCAAGGGTCACGACGCAGTTGGATGGCCATGACGCCACCGATCTTAAGGGTGTTATCAATGAATTCTTGAGCAGCAAACCCATTAGAAAATAGAAAATCGAACGTATCAGCCGACATCAATCGTTGCAGCTTGGCGTTCTCTTCGCTAATTACATCCACCTCCCTCTCTGTCAAGAAGCGCAGATGCTCCTGTTGTGCCTCGCCAATGTAGGCTGCCTGATCTTCGAGCCTAAGCAGACCCAGATTGGACAGGTCGCCGAAAAGCATCGACAAGAAGAAGATGTCGTCAATGGGCTTGGGGCGAGGAGCAACGTAGTTGGTTTCTGGGGATCTCACCGCAGAACCGATCCAAGGCACCGTCACAATTATCAACGCAATGAGAATGAAACGAACAGCGATTCGTAAGAATCGGAAGGAAAAATTAGCACAATCTGATTGGCGGGGGCCGTTGCGGGCCTCAAGGATATCGTGGCAGCAGCAGCCCTGTTCTGCGTATCTCTTATGCTGCTGCTTTGGTTCTTAGCACGACATCCAAGAGCAGATTCCACGTCCATCTTTTTCGCTAATTTTCTTTGGGAGGGGGTTCGTCTTTGATGGGATATATATAGCGAAACAGGCTTGCAGGGGCCAAGAAACAGGTCAGCTGGAGATAAATAATCTCAAAAAGCTAGCTGGAGGAGGAACCGAAGGCCGACGGGAGAAAGAGGAAACTGATATTAGCGAGTGCAGAAACGGGCGGCGGTGTGATTTTCGCCCACAAGTGCCACACGCGTGCTTGGAGTTCTTGACCAGAGGAGCATCAGTTGCTTCAAACGCTCAACCTCCATTTTCCTTCGAATCCAAATTGATGGATGCGATGAGTCCAGATAAATTCTTGTGAGGGATTGGGTTAGACCTCATAGGACAAAGGAATCGACGGAGGTGCGGTGGTGGTGTTTGGATGGGGACAGATGAAGGAATGAGGGGCAATTGGGAAGGACAAGAGAAAACGGGCTATTATGGGGTCAGGGTGGGAGGCTAAGGCTATCATTTTCAACTGCATGAAGGAGCCGAGTTCGTTATGACGGTTTTTCCTAAGGACACGTCAGAGGTGGGAGGGAGCAGGGTGGGGGGAGAGAGGTGAGGGAGAGGGAGACAGATCGCGAGAGGGCGAAGAGGGCGGGCGAAGA
This sequence comes from Annona cherimola, assembly GCA_030490835.1. Taxonomy (NCBI): domain Eukaryota; kingdom Viridiplantae; phylum Streptophyta; class Magnoliopsida; order Magnoliales; family Annonaceae; genus Annona; species Annona cherimola. Next base: position 31,424,582 of record CM059974.1, read on the forward strand.
GAGAGAGAGAGAGGGAGAGGGCGGCAGAGGGCAGTAGGGAGGCGAGGGAGAGGGAGGTCGGGCCGGCTGATCGGGGGGGAGAGAGAGAGAGAGAGCGGGAGGAGGCGGCAGGGAGCAAGGCGGGCGGAGAGAGGTGAGGGAGAGGGAGAGAGATCGCGAGAGGGAGGACGAAAGAGGGAGAGAGAGGGAGGGAGAGATCGCGGGTGCGGGGTGGGGGACGCGAGGGAGAGGCTGAGCGAGGGGGGCTCTGAAATTTTCCAAGCCTGACAGGGGCTGAACTGACACTTCTCCCCTGACGCTGCGCAACCTTTTCTCCCTCGCGATCCAACGGCCAGAAATTTACCCGCAGCATCCAACTGCTCTCGGCGGTGGTCGGACGCTGCGGGATCGACCGACCGGTCGTAAAAAATCAAAACTCAACAAACACACCCTAAGTGTATTTGACATGTGTATCAAATTTTTCTATTTTTGAAAATTTTTACTTTTTTTAAATTTTTAAAAATTCAAAAAAATATCTAAAAATCTTCAAAAATGACAAAAATTCATACACAAGTTAAATACACTTAGATTAATAATTTAAATTTTTTTTAAAAAAAAATATATACACCTGGGAGCATTGAGGCTCAATGCCCCCGAGAGCACAGAACCATGTTCCATACTTAGCATTTGCATTGAAAAGTTAAAGGCATGTGTAGAGTTTTGATTATAAAAAGTTAAACTTAAGTAGATGCAAATAAGCAGTTACAACTAATTTATTATGTTAAGTTATTTGTTTTAAAAGCTAATTAATATAAATTTCAAATTTTAAGTACTCTCCTGGTTCTAGGTTGCCAAACTAGCTCTTTTTATTAATTCTTCATTTTCTAATAAAACAAAAATAAACTTAGCGTTTGTGTTGAAAAATTAAAGGTAAGTGTAGAGTTTTGATTATAAGAAGTTAAAAATAAGTAAATGAAAATAAGCTGTTACAACTAAATTTCCATGTTAAGTTATCTGTTTAAAAGCTAATTGATATAAATTTCAACAATTGAGGTACTCTTTAACCAAAAGTAAATAGTGGAAAATGGATCCTTCATACAAGGTTGAAAAGTAGTTTCAAATGTACTTTGTAACATTATAAAATTAAATTTAGCACATTTCTTAATAAAATTCTCTTGTAAATATATAGTTTATTTTGCAACATTTTTAAACTTAGTGGTTTATTATCGAATAATCGGACCTTAATGTCTAATTTTAAATTAAGTAATGTCAATGGGCCTACTTTGTGAAAATCCCACCACGAGGTCTATGGCACATAGTAGGACCTCAGTTGCATGCTCTCGGGCGCATACACCTATTTTTTTATTTTTTTTGAAATTTTTTCATAAACTTGTTAGCCCAAGTGTATTTAATGTATGTATAAATTTTTATCATTTTTGGAGATTTTTAGATATTTATTTTTTATTTATTAAAATCAGTGGCATTTTAGTAATTTAAAATTACCTAAAATGCCACTGATTTTCAAAAATAAAAAATAAATATCTAAAATACTCCAAAAATGGTAAAAATTTATACACAGATTAAATACACTTGGGCTAACAAGTTTATGAAAAAATTTTCAAACAAAAAAGAAGGTATATGCGTCTGGGAGCATGCAGCCCGGGAGCATAAGATCATGCTCCCACATAGTATTGGGGCCATCGCTGCAGGTGAAATAGGGGTGCAACTTGGTACCGGGTCGGTCTGAACTCGCCCGACCCGACCTGGTACCAAAACCAAAAATGGGTTTTATTTTTTAGATTTTTTCAAAAAAGACCCGGTTTCAACCCGACTCGTAGAAACCCGAAACCAAAACTGGGTTCGCACCAACCTGGTACCAAAATCCGACCCGGTCCAAACCCGGTGTAATTTATATAATTTTTTCATAAATAATACATGTTTTTTTTGTAATATTAATATATAGGTAGCCAGTGTATTAGTAGATTGGAATGTCGAACCATTATGTTTAGTGTATTTAAATTTAGTTGCTTTGAATAACTGTTATGTGGATTATGTTTGAATTTGAGTTGATATGATAAATCTATTTCATATTATACTTTCTGTTAGTATGAGAAATCTGTTAGTTCGAATTTCAGATTATAGTATAAATTTGATTCATATTTTAAGTTTATTGGTATGACAAGTGGTCAATTTCTATTTTAGCAATTTGTATGATAAATATTCAGTTTGAATTCAATTTCAGTAATTTGTATGATAATGTTTAGTTTCAACTACAATAATTGGTATGATATGTTCATTTTCTATTTGCTATACTTAAGTAATTTCCATTAGCTATTAAATAGAAATGACCAACTAGTCATAAAACTAACTAATTTGTCATTTATTTGTGTCTATAGGGTGCTGAAAAATTGCTTGCAGAGTTCATTCAAAGAATATTGCAGAATTCAGTATGATGTTGCAGAATTCTTTGAAAGAATGTTGCAGAATTCAGCGTGAGACTTGACTTCATAAACACATGTATGTATATTCTAATAATTTTCTTTTAGATTACAATTAAATTTGAAAAAAAACTATTTATTGGTAACCCGAATTCTAACCTGAAACCAAACCAAAACCAATGCGAACCCAGTCCGAACCTGGTCCGAACCCGGATTAAATTCTTAGGGTTTGTGTTTGGGTTTACTCCAACCTGGTTGGCTTAGTGTTTGGGTTCACTCCAACCCGGTGTAACCCGACCCGAGTTGCACCCCTAAGCTGAAAGATCAAATGATGCTAGGTGGGCTGGCACGTGGAGAAGCCCAGGCAACGGGTAGGCTTATTGAAATAAGATACGGTGCAGCAGTGCTGGCCCACATTAATGCGCAGATATTTCCACCTCTGTTTTCATCTCCGATGCACCAGCATTTTCCCGTCAAGAGAACCAAAGATGCAAGCGCGCACGTATAAGAAAATATTCACACGTGCGGAAGAAAACATCAGGTGCATTGGTCGATTATTTGATTTTTTGTAGTGCATTTGTCAGACTTGGTGATCTTGCAGTGATCAGGTTTGCAACGTTCCCTCAAGGAAAATGCCTTTGATGTGGGGCGCACATCCTATGTACCCGGGTGCATATACTCATTTTTTTTTAAGTTAAAAAATATTTTTTTATACAACTATTAATCTAAGTGTATTTAACATACATATCAATTTTTACCATTTTTGAAGATTTTTAGATTTTTCCGATTTTTAAAAAATGGATCATGATAAAATGCATCCGGGTGCAAAAACTCCTTTTTATATGTTTTTTTAAAAAAATTTATACAATTGTTGATCTAGGTGTATCTAACATATGTATAAATTTTTACAATTTTTGGATACTTTTAGATATTTATTTTTTTATTTTTAAAATCAGTAGTATTTTCGTAATTTATGAATTGCAAAAATGCCACCGATTTTAAAAAATAAAAAATATTTAAAAGTCTCCAAAAGTGGTAAAAATTTGTATACATGTTAAATATATCTAGGTTAACAATTGTATAAAAAAATTTCAAAAAATAAAAACATAAGTGAAGTGCACCGGGATGCACTTAGACTGAATACACCCGCACCATTCAGTCTGTTTCGTAAAAAAATAAAAAAATAATTATATGCACCCCGGTGCATTGAGCCTCAATGTAGCTTAGTGCACCCAGGTGCACAGAACTACACTCCTTTGACGTGTGCACACAGGCACGTTGGTGTGACAAACAAAGAAATTGAGTATGGGCTTCCAGAAAGTGGGTTTCTTCCGTCCATCATCCAAGAAATAAAAAATCAGGAGCCTTAATCTCTTTATTAGTAAAAAATTAAACTATTCTCAACCATGTCAATTATTTTAGAATCCTTTCATTCATGCTAATAATTTTCCAAATTAATTTTATTTTTGATCGGAATACACTTATTGCCAACATTGCGATTCTTATGCCATTCTTATGTCTCCACCAGTATTTTTATCTATTATAATTCATTTAACCTGAAAATATAACTGCGACAGTCATTCTTAGCATTAATAAAATTAATCTACAAAAATATTAACTCAGATAAAAAGACTTATAAAAATATTAATATAGACAAAAATAATTTAATTTTTCGTGGTCAGGATATTAATGCCACTACAAAATAAAAAAGAGAAAGCAAAACACCGTGAGAAATTAAAACGCGATATTAAATCCTGCCTTTCATTAATAAAGAAAGAATTACATATATGCTACTTCCTGATGGAAGAAGAGAAGATAACTGACAAACGTTTGAGATTTTAAAAAAAAAAGAAAAAAAAAAAAAAGAAGAGGAGCACACACTTACTAAAGGAGCAGGCCGATAACTAAGGGCTAAATGTATCGGCCCTTAGAGCACACACTTAGTAGACGGGCAGTATGATAAGTAAGGGCTGTATCAGCCCTTAGTATTTGGTAGCGTTTGATTGGCAACAAGACGTTACGCTCTTGTTGCAGCAGGGATCAGGTGGGTGCGGCGAGGGGTTGTCTGCACTGGCTGCCATCAGCAATGCAGCCACAACGAGCAAAAATAGGATGAAGACAAAGGACCGCTTGAAGGCTGCAACGGCCATTTTCCCCATCTCTGGTAGCTAGTTGTGGAGTGGGGAGAAAGAAAGATGAAGAGGTCCTTAAATAAAGTTGCTGACAGTTCACGTGGGACGCTTGGATTAATGCTAGCACCACAAATACATATCATTCTGTCTACATGTTAACAACATGGCTCATCATTCTCATATAGAAAGTAATTCAAATTAGGCTTTTAGGTGACCCATGTCAAATTAAACAGGTAAATCACCTACTTATACTGGTGTTTCTAGATTAATTATCTGTTGCATGCATTCTAGGATTTTGAATTAGTTATGGATAAGTGACATTTTCAGCTCCCCAAAAGAAAACAATGAAGCTGCCATTGTTCGAGCAATAAATTTGTATGAAAATTTTGAACTGGATCAGTAAATGAACTGTATAAAGTGATATACTTCAATAAGCGCCACTTATGATTTCCGTATTCCACCCCATTTGATATCATTTGTTTCACATGATACCAGAAATCGTTTCTATAAATTATTGAGTGGGTCATATTTGTTAAATATGAGTAAATCATGTGTAAAGCATGAAAAATTTTAAATCCATCGATAGATGTATTAGAATGTGATTATTATTTATGAAATCATTGATCAACTTGAGAATGATGATCCAAATAGTTTAGATGTTAAATATAAAACTTTTAACTTCATATATAAATCAAATAATTTTATTTATATTGATTTTATAATTTTTTTAGATAGGGTCCATATACATTTTTTTTTATTTAGGTATATATGTACAAGCAATCTGATATTACGAATCAGGACATGCATAATTCTTCCGACACAAAGGAATCAAAGAATACCCTCACGACTGAAGGGACGGGAAACACCCAAGCCAATGGAGGGATTTCCACATGTTAGCAATTTACCATAAGTATCTGATCTGTGGACGGCCACAATTATGCATACGAAAATGCAAAAACGGTTACAACCAAGGTTACAACCAACTTACTATGTTAAATTGTTTGTTTAAAAGCTGGATATAAATTGCAAAATTTCAGATGCCCCATAAAGCAAACATTAATAGTGGAAAATTAAAAATAAAAAAATAGCGGAAAATTCTTAATGATTCAAGGGGGAATTTGCAGACAAGTACCTCAAATTTATCAAATGGGCACTTTTTTGCCCCAAACTTTAACATTTGCAGCGGAAGGCAGCATGTCTATTTATTTATTTATTTATTTTTCAAATGTACATTGACATTTACAACAAAAGTAGATGCATCGTCTACCCCCATTGAAATCAGGAGGCCAAATGGGCCTCAAGAGCCTATACAAAATTGCAAGTCTGAATTACCAATCAAAAAAATAAAAAATTGCAAGTCTGAATTCAAAATATTTACAATAAAATCAAGAGGGTCTGCCCGCCAATTCACATCATTTTCCTTGCTGCTGCTTGCAACCTTTCCCAACATATGAGCCACTTCATTGCTGTTTCATAGAACATGAAGAAATGACAAAAAGTCAAAAAATGTACAAAAACTCCTTATCACACATCCACCATTATGAACGATATCAATTACAGCCGTTGAGTCACTTTCAATAATCACTCTCTTTAGGCATGTTTCCTTCATCCATTTCAATCCAATCCAAGCATAATAGCTTTTGCTTCTCCTCAGCCATTGCCCTTGGCCAAATGAATATTATATATAGCTAGAAGAAAATAAGAAAAAATTATGTGATATATAAGAGTAATAATAAGAAGTAAAGAAAATAAAATTAAAATAAATAAGCTAGATATATGGGCAGTTGTGTAGAAATGGTTAAAAATATGATAGTTGTATAGGAAAAAATTAAAAAATAATTAAAAAATAGGATAATTATAAAAAGTAAAAACTTTTATATTGAAAAATTTTAGTTTAAAATGTTTTGAGTGTAAACATGCTCTCTATAATGAAATTTATTGTATTGTGTTTCAAATTTTTTAATTTTGTTGGCAAGATTAATGTACCAAGTTAATAATTGTTAGCATCCAAAAACGCAAATATCATTTAAGTTGAACATTGAAATGTTAAAGACTTGTGAACTACCAAACAAGTAATGGATATATAGCCAACCAAATGATGGGTTGGTTGGTCATTCACGTTGGCGTAGTTGCCTAATGTCCTAAGTTCGACTCCACCTGTACGTAGGTTTAGTGATTATGCCCTCCTGTGATGGAGGTAATTATATAACTCTCCTTTCCAGTGTGGGGGTATTTGCAGGAGGCCCCTTCATGGTGAGAGCTGTGAATGGATTTAATTTGTAATATCAGAATGTCACAACTTACGTAACACGAATAATTAATATATATATGTATGAACGAATATTGAATTGTAAAACAGAGGGTTTTTACCATTTATATAAATTTTATTTGCATTAACGTTAATTAATATCACGCATAGAATTGAATTATGAGCGCGGTTCAGACTAAGGCTGGATGAACTGATTATTTGAATAAAATTGCACACGGATTTCATAAAACATATACAACCGAAAGAAAATATGCATAGTATGTAATTATTCTTGCATGCAAGCAGAAGCATCACATGATAAATCATCAATCACTTGCAATGAATTAAACAACATATATGTAAAAAGGGCCCGCATTCACAGGCAACCATTTGCAGATATTGTCGCTACTGAAGAACTGGGCACCCTTCAACTTCAATGCCTGGAGCAGTGGGGCAATGGGCCAGAGGGCAATGATCATCATATGTCATGCCCCACCAATTGGTGCCGTATATTTGCTGGCGATTTAGTGCAAAAAACATCAGCAGACCAACAAGGGCAGGGCCAATTTCGAGCCCCGCAGATAATACATAATTATACTTGGCCCACCACCATTTGAACTTCCTGAAAATGTAGTAGTTAAAGACAAGGCCTAGCGCTGCCCAAGTGTAGTAGTAAGATGGCGTTGCAGGCGGCATCGAACTAGCAGCCGAAAGTAACATGGGGATGTTAATGATCTTGATCCAGCTCCAAGTAGGGCGTTGCGAGAGCTTCCACACTATGATTGGCAAGAAGATGCCCACACCATAGAAAATGTATGTCCACCAGTAAATACCATGTGGGTAGTACAATTCAGCAGGTCCAATCACAGAACTTCGGACTATACCCGTGTAGAAGACGTATTCACCTGGACATGTCCACGGGCTCCCTTTGGGCAGCTTGTCTGTCTCACACACATTCTTCACCGCGGAGAGAATCCACCAAGCAGCACCCACATTGACGAAGGTCGAAAGCAGCGTACTTACGATCTGAGAAAACATTCACCAGGTTCATTCTTTTGTAAATTGTTAGCAACAGAGTTTTGATTTTGACAGTGAAAAAAATAATAATAATAATAAAAAATCATCCTTAACTATCCACGAAGTAATAAAATTTGAATTGTGGAAAATACTAAAATAGTAATAAATACATTCGAACATGACAATACGTTATGGAATTATCTTTTCAATTTTAAAGTCATATATTCGTCAAATAATTTTATTTATCTTAGAAAATTACGGAAATGCCACTGTGTTTAAAAATCCAAAAAAATACTTTAAAACATCCAAAAATAGTAAAACTTGGTTTATAGATTTAATACGCCTAGATTTACTTACTCATGAAAAAAAATTAAAAAAATAGATGCAACCGATCTTAAAAGATCAAGACTCAAATGCATTGAGCTAGTATTATCCAAAAAAAAAAAAAAAAAATCGAGTGAGTTGGATTTTGACATGTCAAAAGTGAACAGATGCACAGGTTATTTTGCAATTTTTGGTAAAACTTCATTTCAGAGAAGTTGAGCCCATTTAACATCATTTAAAAGTAAATATGTAATTTTTTTTATTGCATCATTAAGGAAGACAACGTGTCTAGAAAAACGTAGATGTGAAACCAACAAGTTATGGCAGATGCACGTAAATATGTAATCTTCAAAATTTAATACGTAGCATATAAAATTTCTAAATAGGTGATTTTCGGAATCACATAGAAATATATATGGGTGAACAATGAACACAGTTTAGAATTTTCCAAAAAATAATAAAGAAAAAAGGCAAGTGATTGTATTGAATCACTCCCCCAAAAGTATTCCCCATGTAAATCACGTAAAAGGCATATAAATTCTAGACCATTTACAACTAAAACGCGTACCTGAACAGCAAACATCGATTTGGGGGGAATCTTCATGTAATGACCGAGCTTGAGATCTCGGAGAAAATTAAGAGCTTGGAATGTAGTGCATCCACAGTAAGCATCAAATGTCAGGAAAGCAAGCGGCTTGCCGGTTAATAAGTAGGACATCATCAAATATATAATATCATTTGGAATTAATGTCTGCACAGGACCAAAAGATTAAATATCAGATGAAACAACTTTTTAGGGGTATGCAATGAGGAAAACAAAAAAAATAATAATAATAAAAAAATGAAAGACCCCCTTCAATTTTATTATTTTTTTTTTTTAAAGAAAGAAGGAAGAAAAGGACCCCCTTCATTAATTAAGAGAAATATCAAGTTGTCAACGTAAGTTTCTGAGAAACATGTTCATTAGAGTTCAAATCTTTTTATTTTCTTAGATTTTTTTTTTTTACCGAATAACTGAATTGGGCAACTAGTTGAAGTACTAGTAAAGTAACTTCATTAGATAGATATATTGTTTTGTGCATGCAAATCAAGAATTCCATACATGTCAACATTGCATTTTGTACTGCGTCCGTACCTGCAATATTTGGGCGAAATTACAATTATGTACCAGCGTTTGCAAAATTGGCATCAATACCTAAAATTTTCTTGAAATTGAACGCGTGCATAAAAACTCTAGATATTTTCAGAAATGATAAAAATACTCATACGAATAAAAATGAAATAATACAAGAAAATAAGTTGAAAACATTAAAAAATTTGATTTAAAAAAATTTCTCGCATTAAATGGATCCATTGAATGTGAATAACATTGTAAAAAATATTTTTAAAGATATTTTAAAGGTATTTTCTTGTATTTTATAAACAAAAAAGAAATTTCCTTTAAATTACCAATTTTTTTTATTTTTATGTAAAATATTCCTCAAATTAAATAGTATTTCAAAATAAATATTTTTAATATTTTCAAGGCATTTTTTGGTCATAGGGTATTTTCATATTTTTGCAAACATTATGATACACTTACATTTTCACCCAAATCTTGTAGTAACGGCTACAAAATTCCCTTAATTTTTTCAAAACATAATAATTATCTACAAAAATAATTATTGTTGCCAATAACCTAACAATCTTATTCTTATTGCAAAAGTAAAGCGGTAATTGGCAAAACTATCGTCACTAAAAATTATATATATATATGATATAGATAATAATTAAGAATAAAGAGAATAGAAGTAAAATAGATAGGGCAATTCTCTATGAAAATATAAGAATAATTAAAAGAATTTTTAATAATAAAAAAACCGTTTGGTGAAGATGTGAATTTATACTAGACTGGAGGAAGAAAAGATCCATTTTCTGGTAGTGGCTCCGCCTAGGTGAATACGAATTCTTGATTGGATTTAGATGATTGCATTAGCTAGCTTGTTGCTCTTTCAAAATCATCTTAATTTATTCTCTGCGTCTTTGGTTAGGCTTATTCAAGATCATCATATTGATGAGATGAGATGAGATGAGATGAGAATGAAATAGAATTTTTTATTTTCCCAAAAGAAATTTTGATTTACAGTATAATTTTTTCATTTTTCAATAAATTTACTTTATCTATTCCTAATATTACTTTTCTCATGTTCAAATTAATTTTTTATTTTTCGATAAAAAATAATTCCTCTTAATCCAAACTTGTTATCTAAATTTCATCTCAACTCATTTCATCCAATTGCTCACTAATTATCTTTGAACAAGATAGAAAAACGAGAGGTGTTTGAGGCCCACCACACTGGCTGTAGCTGTTATAACACCTGCAGGGATTGTAACAATGATACTTGTAAACAAAGCGACTAGTACCCCCCAAAGCGGCAGCTGGAATTGGCTGGATAACACTGACATCAAAATTGCTGAGATGCCAACCAAAAGTAAAATGATATGGTACCACCAACGAGGAACCGGCTCATACTTCGACATCAGCCTGTTGTGCACATCTCCTTTGTTCCTCCTATCTTCCCTGAATGCCTCTTTCAGCTGTTCCCATATTGATCTACAAAATAATTATTATCAATTAAACATAAACTGCTTAGAAAATTCTTCGAGCCCAAGTCCACATTTCGGCATTTGAGAACGTTCTGACCGTCCAGGGAGAGCTCACATGCAAAGCCTAATTCATGAAAATTTTCAGGGATGGAATGAAAATTTCCCCCAAAAATAACTTTCTTTTCCCGTTTCCCACGTCTCATCCCGTTCCGAACAGGTCCTGAGGGTCTACTAATTGGTTGGATTAAATGAATATAAGGTATTAAATGATTCACACGGTTGATTTTATGGTATCCCAACTACAGGGATGCATGCAACTCGGGTGGATTCAGTCCTAACTCTCAGTCTGCTGAGTCCAATACAAATCAGTATCTGGGCCGAGTCCCAATCTGCCGAAAGATCCTAATTTCTAGATAAAGTAAGGTTAGGATTTCAAGTTAAACTAGATCCCATTTTTCTTATTTTTTTCATGTGGATTGAATCTATTTCTTTAGCCCAGAATTGAAACCAAAATCTGACAAACACACACATTGATGTTCAACAACTTGGTTACGCAAGTGTAGATCCAATTTTTTTTATTTGTATTTAATATAAAATATATTCTATACAAACAACCTAAACAACATTTCTTCAAATTTAAGTATTCTATATTATCTATGATTATGTTTTAATACGTATTTATCATATTGATAGCATATCATAGGTAAGTTAATGGTCTTTATTTTTACTCATGTCGAGGGATGATTCTATGCGGTTGACTGCATGGGACAGTCACGTGATCATCGCCGCAATCTGTCTCCATTTTCAAAAAAATTTTAAAAACTTTTATGAGACTAATTTAGATTAGTTCAAATATAATTTTAAAAAATTTTTGGGTATGTACAAATAAAGTTATCTTATTTTTCAAAAAAAGGCATATATAATTTGCCCATCTTTTGATTTCGAAAAATCAAAAAAATATTATTTATACATGTCCGAAATTTTTCAAAAATTTTATGTAAGCTTATCTAAAATGATAACCTCATTTATAGGTTCATATTATTTACCTTTATATTTATTATTTTTCTTTTTCTTATTTTGAAAAGTTAAATTTTACCAGAAATATATAATACATTACAATGCTTTTCTAAATTCAATTAGATGGAGTTAATATTATTTATGATTTCTAGGTATTATATATCACATAAAATTAAACTTATCATTCTAACTTAAATGAAAACTTGTTAACCTGAATTTCGATTCAATTTGAGTTAAAAAATTTAAGTTTGATAAATATACATTTATCAATAAAAAATAGAAACAAACTTAGATTTCATAAATAGAATTAGAGTTAGAAGGAGTCGCATGGACTAGAGTTGCACTTATAGAGATGGTATAAAGAGATTGGATGAAGACGAATAGTTGCACTGAAAACAAGGGATTACTTAGGAAAGGAAAAAAATAGTATTAAGAAAAGAAAAATAAGACTATTTTTATCATGAAAATGAAAAATTATACGAGAAATAAGAAAAATGAAATAAAACATCAGAACAATGATTAGGAATGAAAAATTCAATCTCGTTGCATTCAATGGCATGGTTTCCAATATGCCTTTAGGTTAGCTATATTTGCTGATTTTGGCTCACCTAGATGATAATATGGAATCTAGTCCCACCTATTATGCTTAAAATTTGTTTGACTAGGCTATTAAGTTTTATCCAGATCAACGATGTGCATATTCTCGTCTAATATAATGTAAAATTAATATAATAAAACATATATCAATTATTAATATAACCGTCCATATCAGTTTCAAAACCATCAATGTAATTCAACTTTTAAATCATTTAAACATCATTCATTCGAGGATAAGTGATTTTGCAAATATTGAATAACTTGTAAGTGTTTTTCATAATATAGGCACTGTTATATATTCTTCAACAAGTATGACCCACCAAAATCCCGAATGAAACAATTTGTTTGGTTGTATAATAAAAATTGTATTAAACAAAGTGACAGGTTGAATTTTAATTTCAATATGGTCCCCATCCAAGAATATCAATTTCACTAAAGCGGGAACCTGCTTTGGGAACTAAAATAAATTAAATTAAAGAAAGGGTGTTAATATGAACCACAAATATTTCAATCAAGTTTTAGGTTGGCCTTACTCACTGTTTGAAAATACAATAATATGAAAATTTCGTGGACAATTTCGTATATGCTTTAGAATGTATAGGGTTACCTTCAGTGTGACAAAGTTGTACTAACGTCTTTCATGTAATCTTTTTGGTTTGAGCCCCACCTTGATGAAGATGTGAAATCCGATCCACCCATTACATATATGTAGAATCATTTGTTTAACTAGAAATTCCATTCAAATCACAGATATGCATAGATCCATCTAAAGAATATGTAAAATTAATATAATTAATATCAAAAATTATTTTATTTTTATATCAATTTCAAGTCATGTTTCCACTACCAAAATTATATAAAACATCATTATTATGTATATGGATAAATAATTTTATAAAATTTTTATTATATTATAATATATGCTGAAATGTATTTAGGCATTTCTATAATTTACACATGAATATGTCTAGTTTTAAGCAAATATGGTCCACACATACCTCTGGTGAAGACAATTTTTATTTTGATGATAAATTTAATGATGTTCAACAATGAAAATGGTTAATTTTTGGTTTTGTAATCAAAGCGAAAACTTTGGTGTAAAATAATATGGAAGCAAAAAAGACAAAAAAAAAGAGAGTTGTAATATAGTGCATCCATGTGTACTGCACAACTGCACATATATATATATATATATACACACACACACACACACACATATATATATGAGAATTGTTCCGGTGCAATTGCATTCCGGTGCAGCACAACTGTACTGGAACAGTGATGCAGTTGCCTCAAAAAATGGGTCCTACACATATTAAAATGCAATGAAACTTTATACAATTATTTATCCATATATAAATCATACTTTAGACAGTTTAGATGTTGAAAAAACCACTTTAAAGTTATTATTTATATCAAACTATTTTCTTATATGGAATTTGTACTATTTTCAGATGAGGTCCATACACATATTTGATTGGGATGAAAATTGGTATGATGATAAACAATGGGTGGAGTAGATTATAATTTTATGATCATGTGGGACTCATTTTGGCATAACTCTACTGCTGTTGCGCTGCACCTGAATATTTATATATATATATATATATGGGACCTGTTCTGGTGCAGCGCCAAGTACATTTGCCCAAAAATGGGCCCTATACATATTAAAACATAAAAAAACTAATACAATCATTTATCCATATATAAATTTTATAACAAATGGTTTACATGTTGAAAAACAACTTAAAGTTGTTGTTTACATCAAACTATTTTATTATGTTGAATTTATATCATTTTCAGCTGGAGTTCATATGCATATCCTATTGGAATGAAAATTGATATGGTAATAGAATATATTATTCTAAACACAATAGGTGGAGTAGATTATGATTTTATTATCATGTGGAGCCCATTTTGATGTCACTACACATGTATATTTTCTTTTATATCGGTCCCACTTGACCCATGTAACCCTTTTCAAAATTTAAGATTTTGATCCTTAATGAAAAATTCAATCCATTCATTGTATTTAACATGATTTGTTTATGTAAAAAAACCAAGTTTCATTCCAATCAAGTATGTTTATGATCCACATTTGTTCAAAAATATATATATTCATATGTAAATTATGAAAAATGCTTATATCTATTTATACATGTATTAGAATATAATAATACTTATATAATCATTTATTCACATAGAAATGATATTTTGGATGGTTTAGATGTCGAAAATACTACTTTAAAACTGATATTTTAGCATTTTTTATAATTTACACATGAATATATACATTTTCTAACAAATGTGGCCAATAAACATACTTGATTGTGATGAAATTTGCTGCCTTAGATAAATAAATTATGTTAAATATAATAAATGAATTAAATTTTTTTATCAAAAATCAAAATCATAGATTTTAAAGGGGTTCCATGGGTCCACTTCTATATAACTTGGTTACATAAAAGCGGACCCATGTAATCCCTTCAAAATCTAAGATTTCGATCCTTAATGGAAAATGTAATTTATTCATTGTATTTAATATCATTTATTTATCTATGAAACCAAGTTTCATCCTAATCAAGTGTGTTTATGGATCATATTTGATCAAATATATATATTTATGTATAAATATGAAAAATGCTTAGATCTATTTACATATGCATTATATGTAATAATACTTTTTAGAATCATTTATTCACGTAGAAATAATATTTTGGACGGTTTAGATGTTGAAAATATTACTTTAAATTGATATTTTAGTATTTTTCATAAATTACACATGAATATATATATTTTTTAACAAATATGGCTCATAAACATACTTGATTGAGATGAAACTTGATCTCTTAGATAAACAAATAATGTTAAATACAATGAATAGATTGGATTTTCTATCAAAGATCAAAATCTTAGATTTTGAATGGGTTACATGGGTCCGCTTCTATGTAACCCGGTTACATAGTAGCGAGATATACGTATCTGGTGCAATTCGCTGCAAAATGGGCCAAGCATATATTAAATGGAATAATACTTTATATAATTATTTATTTATATAAAAATATATTTTGATAATTTAGAAATTGAAAATACAACTTTAAAATTGATTTGATTAAACTATTTTATTATGTTGATTTATACTATTTTAAGATGAGGCCTATAGATATATTTGATTTAGATAAAATTTAATACACTATTAAAATAAATAATTATAAATATAACCAGTGGGATAAAGTTTAACTTCATGATCACTTAGGCCTATTTGTAGTCGAACTATGCCATAATTATGGTATAGTTTGACTTTATGATACAATGACTGCACTTGAATATTATCTTATATATGTGGATATCGATCTAGTGAGTATAACTACACCAGGCAGTTGTATGCAAAATGGGGCCCTCTTGATCATTGATAGGGCATCTACTTTACCCTACTATATTTAGAATAATTCACTTTATTAACATACCAATTTTCATCTAAATCAAATATGTGCACGCGCTTCATCTTAAAATGATACAAAATCAATATAATAAAATAGTTTAATGCAAATATCAATTTTAAAGTTACATTTTCAATATATAATTTATTTAAAATGTGATTTTTACATAGATAAACGAGTGTATAATATATTATTAGATTTTAATACATGTGAAGTGGGCTTATATGAAATGGGCTTCACATGGATTAAAATATAATAATATATTATACAATTATTTATCTATATAGAAATCATATTTTAGTTAGTTTAGATGTTAAAAATGGCACTTTAAAATTGATATTTATATCAAATTATTTTATTACATTAAGTTTGTACCACTTTAAGATGGGGCTATTATACATGTTTGATTTAAGTATGCTATTAAAGTAAATCATTTCAAATATGATAAGTGTAGTAGATGTTAATTTCATAATTAAATGGACCCCATCTTCCCACAAAATATATCATAATTAGATGATGTATTCCTAGTGTATTTGAATATTACCCATATATATGGCGAATTTAGTAAATAACTTTTTTTACAAAACTTTGTCACATTCCTTTTTATATAACTATCCTTCTTTTTAATAATTTTACACAACTTTCCCTACAGTCTTTCTACTTTCGATCATTTTTATACGTTCTTTCATATGACGAATCATTACCCTTATCTTATTATATCATTTCCTTACATTTTTCAAAAACATTTCGTAATAATTTTTCATTGTTTTTTAGATTACCAAACATATTTGTAGTTTTTATAATTTTTTATTTTTATCATTTTTAATTTTGAAAATTAAAAGACAACATTCTAACAAATATTAAATAAAATTAAAATTTATAAATTTAATAGATAAAACAATTATGCTTGGATCCAATGACAAGAATAAAAATAAAATAATAGAAGCCCTGCCATTGGATTAGGATGCAAAAATAAATGCTTAAAAAATAATCACAAGGAAATACATTTTTCACAAACTTTATTTACAAAGAAAATGCATATGTAATGAAAATTTCCTTGCTTACGATGCTGGTCTTATATGCCAGGAAAAATTTTCTTGCTGATAATGATGATTTTATAGGTAAGAAAAATTTTCTTGCTTATAATAATATTTTGACAATCAAATTAAAACTTTCTTACTTAAATACAAAAATCATGAATTACCGACACCAAATTTCCTCTTAATATTTGATATAGTAAATACGCCACAAATTATTGGCAACCAAGTCTCTTTAATTTTATGTGTTATAAAAAATTTTTTAATAATCAAAATTTTAACCTCTTTGCACGAAAATTTTCTAGCCAAAAATCAAAATTTTTATAGTGAATGAATGAAATTAGGAAGTAAAATAAAATAGATTAAAAAGAGGGTTCTGCTTTCATCATCACAATGTTTCATATAACAACTTAGAAAATTTAAAAAATATACATATATATACGAGGGGTGATCCCATGCGTCCGGGTGCATGAGACCAAACCCGCCCCTCCCCCCCAACCCACTAGAAAAAAATATATTTTTATTTTTTATAAATGTGTAAAGTTAGGTATATTTAATCTATAAACTAAGTTTTTCCATTTTTGGATGATTTTAAGTATTTTTTATTTTTAAATACAGTGATATTTTCGTAATTTTCTGAGTCAAAAATTATACTTAGCTCTATACGTTTCAAAAATGGTAAAACTTAATTTATATATTAAATACACTTAACTCCGCATATTTTAAAAAAAAATAAAAAAAGATGCAAACAGCAGCATATAGAGAGAGAGAGAGAGAGAGAGAGAGAGAGAGAGGACAGTCCGTGTTTTACCTCCCACTGTGGATCGCCACGTCGCTGAAAATAGCTGTTGCCGTCATATTCCCAAAGATGGAACTAATCACAGAATAAGCAGTGAGAAAAACCTTAGAATAATTTTTCAATGCTTGTCGATCCACAGTAAAAGAACCTTCCTTCAATACTCGTGAAACATTAAAGATTTGTCCGTCTGCATCATACGAATCCGGTGAGAAAATTGGAAACCTCTTAGCTTGGAATGAGTTTGTCCAATAAAGAATTGGCGTAAATACGTATAATACCAAGACAAACCCAATCATCGTGCTGGTGATCACAAATGTGGGTAGTGCCAAAGGACTGCCAAGATAACCATTTACTGCATTATAATCAAGTGTGAGGGAGCCAATCCCAAGACCATGTCGGCTGGAACCGATTTGATGGGCAAGAATTGAATCTTTCCATATCCAACAAATGAATGACAGGGAAGTAATGTAGGGGAAGAAATAGTTGGGAACGATGTAGTAGGCAAAGCTTGCCACAACCACCAAAAAAAAGAATTGATTTCTTCCCAGCTGCCCTTTTGATCTCACTTCATCTTCATACAGTGTCCTGGGTGAACACGAGTAGTACTAGTTAGCCGTTTCTAATTTTCTATGGAGGTAAGATATCAATTACCAAGTTCTTCTTTCACAAAAATTTTTCTTGCAACAATAATGGATAAAAAAAATCCACTGCATTATGCTAAGTATACTTTTAAAGATTTATTTTTAATGCCTAAAATGTCTAAAATATTATCATAATATAGATAAATGATTCTATAAAATATTATTATATTTTAATATATACGTATATGAACTAAACCAATTTTCATTATTCACATATCAAGAATGGTTATATACATCGTCATGTATTTTAGGTTAAAATACAATATTTGTTTATTTTTATAATTAGTTATATTTTGATTTTTTCTTGATAAGCATGTTTTCTAAGTTCAATCTGGATACCAAGTTTTGTCATTTTACAACATTTTACATATGTATTTTTTATTTTTAGAAAATCATCAATTTCATGGTCATTTAAATCATTTTTCACCACCTTAAAAAACTTAATTTTAAAAATTAAAAATAAATATGTAAAAGTTTTGTAAAATAGCAAAACTTGGTATATAGATTGAATACACTTAGAAAACTAAGTTTATTAAGAAAAAATAAAAAGGTAACTAATGTAAAAATAAATTAATATCATATTTTACCTTAAAATATATCATGATGTATATAATTGAGGAGGAATTTTTGCAAATATGTTGACAAGATTTGACTAATATTGCATTCATGTCCCTAAGTTTGCCGATATTATAAATATGCCCATTTAGGATGCCGTTAAATTTTTTGTAAGATGACGATAGTATCTTTTAAGCTAAGTGATATACTTATAATTATTGAAAATATTATAAGCATATTTGCAAAAAAAATTGAAATAATAATATATTTAAAATATATAAAATAATGAAATAGTAAATGTCTATAGTATTTGGAAAATTGCAAGTGTGCTACTCGGCATAAAGGGCAATATTTTCATTTTACAGAAAATTCTAACAACCTAATGGAAGGGACACGCTTATAATTTTATGCAAACTTTGTATGCATATTTGCAACATTGGCACACTTAAGGACGCAGATGCAATATTAGTCAAACTTTGTAGATATAGTTGTAAAAATCCCTAATGGGGCTCCATATATTTAATCAAATGTAGCTTATTAGATATGGATGAAACTTGGTCTCTAGCTAATTAAATAAATGCCAAAATTTAAATATAATAAATGAATTAAATTTTTCATCAATCACCGAGGAGAATAAATGAATGACATTACGTAGAAGCCGTACTCTTAATTAATGATCAGTTAAATATTTTTGACTATGGTAAAACGTAGTACATGGTAGAAATATATTTTTTTTATCGGCAAATATAGTCATTTGTCACACCAACTAAATTTCTGAAAATGATCTTGGAATGTAGCTTTAGAAATTCAGCATTTATATCAAGTGGCACATGTTTAAATATTTTTTCATGGCTATTTGTATTCTTACAATCATCTTAATAGGTATTACTATCAACACTAAGACATTCTTACAATTTCCTGATAACAATCTACAACTCTCAAATGAAATATTAGTTAAATAGTTAGTTTTGATATGTAGTAGCTTGTTATTCAAGCCTCACCCGGACGATCATATAAATCAAATCAGACCATCACATTCGACATTACCAATTTAATTAGTTACGAGAGAAGATTTCGTTATTCTAATTGGAGCTTTAATTGTGTGAGTCAAACTAATGCAGTCGCAACTTGTAGGTCATATTAAAGGGGACTGATCCCATGCAGTCGATTGCAAGGAGCAGCCAACTTATTGTAAAACTGACAAATACATTTAGATAACTTTACTTAAAATTTTTAGACTTATCTATAAGAATTTTCTGAATTTTTCAAATGGAAAATTTTGGATTTCTCATTTGTTGAATACCGGTGAATTCCAAAATCCCATATGTTTATTTTCATACCAATAAAAAAAATTTCGATATTGCATGATCCTTGCGGTTAACCGTCACTCCGAGAAACACATTGTCTTAAATACAATAAAATCGTATTACAATTATTATCATCGATTGAATGAAAACTTTTTAGGGAGTACTTCGATGGCCCCAACGCCACTACTCATTTTGACAATTAAATCAAAAATATAGTTGACTCGTTTTGTTAAAAAATTTTATTATGATGTCAAGAGTCATTTTTATTAAATTTTAGATAGGTCATACCTACCTACTTATTTATAATTATATATAAAAAAGTAGGTACGCTTAAACAATGTACAAATTTATTAGAACGCTATAATTATTTATAGAATTTTTTGCCTATAGAGAAAGACGTTTTAGGTAGTATTAAAGTTAAATTAATAGCCGATCAAAAAAGGTTAAATTAAGAGCTTTTAAAGAGATATATAATTTAAATAATTTTACCAGCTTGATTTTATGCTCTCATCACTTTTATTAGGCAGGGCTTAAGCGAAAATTTGATTTTGAACGAAACTTAAATTTTTTAGCTAAATGAATAATTTAAAGAATAATTTTGTAAATATACCCATATAGTTTCAAAAATTGCAAAATAATTTCACATAGTTTAATCATAATTGCAAAATATACTTATGTCATTAAAATGTCTTCACAACGCTATCACAGCATGAGTATATTTGCAATTACATGCAAAGTATCTAGGTATATTTATAAATTATTTTTATACCATATTTGCAAATACACTTGCATAGTTTGAATTATTTGCAAATATACTTACACTGCAATGACACTAGTATGAGATATTTGCAATTATGGTAGAATTATATATGATTATTTGTAATTTTTAAAATTATGTGAATATATTTACAATTATGGTGGGAATATGCTAATTGCCCAAATTTTAAATACATTGCGCGGGTTGGATTTTACTTTATCATCAAGTAGATCAAAAAGGCAAAAAAATTGTAGTCTTTTCTCTTTTGAAGTAAAAAAATTGAAGACTTGACTGTGTCATTACCATGGAAATGTTTTGCATGTGATGGAGAAGCCCACCTATGTGTATCAGCACGTTCCTTTGTAAGTTGGATCCTTTTCGACGAATGATTAGTCCTTTCTTGCCGTATACGATTCAATTGTGGCACTAATCCGTTTATTATATATATAAAAAAGAAATATTACCAAAGAAGATAATGAATGATAATGGAACATACGACCTATTGATTGAGTTTTAAAGATCGAGTATTTTTGTCATAGTTTTTTTTATTTATTTTAGCATTTCAGCTTTTCAAGCGGGTTGGAGTCTGATTGCATACGCCAGATGGGTCAGAAGCGTACGCTAGGGTGTAACTTGGGCCGGGTTGAGCCCGAAACTGGCCCGCCGAACCCGAGCTCGGTGAACCCAATTTATAAATGTGATAGGGCTATTGTTCAAGTGAACCCGAGCCCGATTTTATTTTATATTTATTATAAAATATATTTTATATATAATATCTAAATAATATTTCTTTATATTTTTTGTATTTTATATTATTTATATTTAAATACATGTTTGACATATTGTAATTATATTATAAATAAAGTATATTATTTTCATTTATATTTATCTTTTATTTCTATAATCTTCTTCATTTATCTTTTTTTTTTATGTTAATTTTTTTCTAAAGATATTCTTTATAGATGAATGATCATATTAGCTCGGACTAAGCAAATGCCCCACTTAGCCCACTTCAAAAAACTCATTTACAATATTTTTTTTATTTATTCTTCGTACACTTATTTATTTAATTGTATTTAATGTATAAAACAAGTTTTACATTTTTTGGTTATATGTATATATTTTTTTAGATTTTTAAAGATAAGGGTATTTTAAATATATATATATATACACAGATGTCTGAAAATCTCAAAATATATATATATATTCAAAAATGGTAAAACTTGGTTTATATGTTAAATACACTTAGATAAATAAGTATATGAAGAAAAAAATTATTGTAAATGAGTTTTTTGAAGTGGGTTAAGTGAGGTATTTGCTTAGCCCTGACTAACAGGATCACTCCTCTTCTTTATGTTCTTATATTTTTTAAAAATATGTGGTTTGACTGTATATTGTTATATTTACTTATATAATTTGTTATTGTTATGCATTCATATAAAATTTTAAACCTATCACTCTTAAATAAAATGTAAATTTATCAACCTAAATTTCAACCCGAAACCCAACCCGAACCCGATTTTCAAAAATAGGACTAGGGTTTAGGTTTTACATATAGGGTTAGGGTTAAGGTTGATGTTTTATAAATAGGGTTAGGATTGAAGTAAACTTAAGTTTCATGAGCCCCAGTTGCACCCCTACCTACGCAGAGAAAGATTCATCCCAGAATAAATCAAGAGAGGAGGAGCACGTGTTAGGCCATGTGTCTAACGAGTGGGCTAATAGGCTGGATGGATGGCTGGAGGGAGGATCATTGAAGATTTGGAGAACGGTATTTTTTGTTTTGTCTGTTCTTCCAGCTTTCTAGATATTTCAGTTCTAGCCCTTTGATTTCCATTTAGTTCTTCACACTCATTTTGCAGAATAGTTCATTTCAATAATCAGTAATCGAAATTTCCTTTAATTATGTAATTTCTGCAATCAGTAATAGAGATTCTTTGTTCAGGAGTATTCTCGAGTCATGTTGTATACGATATTTAGGAGAAACGGCACTAACAATGAAACTGCTAGATTGATGTCAGAGTTTTCAGCTTATGGGACTAAGCGCCTATCTGCATTTTATGTCATAAATGAAAAGGATGAATTGCATGCAGATATACAGTTTCATTTATAGATTTTGAGATAGAGATGTGAGAGAGACCTGTAAAGGGACACAGTAACCAAGTTTGATGGCCACCACATATGCGGGTTTTCAACCAGAGGCTTCACCAAATAGCCTATAAAACCATATCCAGCCATCTGCACATATATAATCCAAATCAAAGGGCATACAATCATCTTAAATACTTTTACCGTGTGAAGTATACAGAGAATAATTTTTTTTTTTTAATCAAAAATAGGAAGAAGGGAAAACTTTTCATTGTGCGACAAGTTTTTTTTTTTTTTTTTTGTTAATGGTTTCTTTTCTATAATATCTATTTTCTTACAATTCATGTCAGACCAAAGCTTCTCAAACGAGAGACATATAACTTCCTTAGTAGGGATTGAAACCCCGACTTCCCAAACATAAGATCAAGGCTTTAGAACTGAGTTATGCTCATGTTGGCGATTGTGGACAAGGTTGTAGCCTAATATTCTGATAAACCATTGGATCGAGACAACCTCAACGGTTCTGCCGTGTTAATGATTCTACAAGGTTATATTGTAATTTCACTATTAGATAACAAGGGTAAAAATTGGTTTGAGGACCCAACCTCAATCCACCGACTTCTATGTTGGTCAAGCAACTAGTTTCCTCGAGGTCCGGTACTTCCGATGATCCAACAAGTGTATGTAACTTTTTTTGTTATTATTAAAAAGAATACTCTTATTTTTAATTTTAATTATGAGAATTTATATTTTACTTAAATTTATGAAATTCGAGCTTAATGTTTATAGTACTTCGGTTTGCAATATTTGAATTACTGAAAAAACTTTGGTATAACCTAGGTGATGCAAGACTCCTATTGAAACTTAAGGCTTAACCTGGTGATGTCAACTAGGCCCCACATCTCTATTAGCTTAGAGCTCATGGTATAACCTCAGACCCCAACATCATGAAGGTGCTACTCCTAGAATAAGTACTTGTCCAAATCAATTCTTCTCACATGGCTTATGTTCAACTTATGACTTCTTATGTGGCCCATGTCTTACTTATTGCCCCTTATGCCGCCTCTAGATTATCTAGGTAGATAACACGCAACCCACTGATAAAGCTATGTGGAGTGACTTTAGATATGCTATGCTTATCAAGCAACCAGTTGTCATTTAATGCTATTGCTACTAAGGAATTCTTACACCTATACAAGTGTCATCCAATACATTATATTTTGACAAAATCACATTTTATCTTCAAAACATTAGATCTCATGATGGAATCCACCTTGTACCTCATACCCAAAAGCCTCAATCAGAACATGTATATCAACACCTCTAGAAGAACCAATTAGAGGCAGAAAAGATATTAGATTTTGGAATTTGAAAGCTTCAAAGGTATTATCAACACCTATATAAGAACCAAATGGAGGCAGAAAAGAGATTAGATTCTAGAATTTGAAAGTTTCAAAGATATTAGGGTTTGTGTCTTGTATTTTACATATGAGTTATTTGCGTAATGTTGGCATGTGAGAGTACGTATTGATTTTGTACAAGTATTCGTAGGAGTCACATTTAAAGAAGTATCAATTAGGAATTCAGTTGTACTCTATAAGGTGTTCAGACAAGACACGAGAGGTTTATTAGAGAGTTACTGTTTGGGGATGTGTGTGAGACATCTATAGAATGAGCATGAGTCATTCCATATATGTTTTTGTAACTTATTTACCATAGTTGAGTTGTATCTCTCTCCATGATTTTTCCTTTCTTAATTAAAGTATTTTCCATATAAATCTTGGTTTCTTGTGCATTTGATTTTATTCTTGTTTATTTAGTCTTGATTTATTATGTGTGCTTTTGCTGCAATATGTGTCAATCCAAATCACATTCTCTAACAAATAATATCAGAGTTATGGTTACGCATATATGACTTGGAAAATGTTAATGCGTCGGATCAATAGTGTAATTCAAGAGTAAGATCATGAGAGTTGATTTTTAAGAAGACACAAGTTACCATGGTGATTTTGGACCTTTGGGATTAGCAAGAAAGCGTGGTTGCTGATTTGGGGCAAATCCGTGATTGGTTAGCCACTAGAAGCTGTTGTTTAGGGTTTTGATCAATTGAACGGTTGGGACCAGATGATGGCTGGATCTAGACAGATTTGAAGGAGGTGCTACCGATGAAAGCTTGCTTGGACAGCCGTAGCAATGTGCCATGTATAGGTTTCACTGTCGACATTGAGGAAGATACTGTAGAGTTGATCTGGTGAGTGACAGCGATGAGCAGATCTGGGCAGTTTCCTGGTGAGCAGATGAGCATCGCTAGAGGTAGTGCCATGACAACATCCGGAGCTCTGGCCCGGCAACAGAGCAGGCCTTGCTTGGAGAAGACGAAGTGGCAATGAGTAGATGTGTAGGATAGAGGTGAGGAAGAGCTATGTGTGGCGAATGTAGCAGCACTGGAGAAATTGATGGGGTGCGTTTTTCCATCACATCACTAGAGGAAAGGGAAGAAGCAAGTAGTGCACAAGATCGCTATCGGATATGGTAATGGTGACGAGCTTTACTTGTAGCGGCGGCATGGTTGAATGCCAGTGGACATGATGCAGGGAGGCGATACATGAGGCCCTGTAGTAGCAAGTTGGGACTTCTTCCTAGCTTATTGAAGAAGATGAGATGTACCTGGTATTGTGCATCTGCGGTGCACTGAAGTAGTGTACACAAGTAGTTCAGATTAAGTGATCCCAAAGTCGGATTTTCGTGTTTTAGGAATGAATTTCTATGTTTTTGAATGCTGTGAACACATTGGTGAGATCAATCTGGATGGATTTTACTTGGACGGTATGGATTTAATGTGGTGTGCAAATGATGTGATGATCAAAGAGATTTTGATGTATAAATCTGGATGAGATGAGATGTTGTGTTTCATATGAATGGTATAGATAAGCTGGATGCTAAATTGTTAAGCAAAGTTATGTCAAATCATTGCTATTGAGGATTGATTAGGATGAGTTAAGTTTGATCTAATCTAAAGCAATAGCTCATGAGCAGTGTGATCATTAAAAGGGTTCGGATTGAGGTGAAGCAATGAACTTCAAGGAGCTATGAGTGTTTTGGGTTATTTGATTTTATTGTTGTCTACTTGGTCCTGATTTGCTGTGTGCGCTTATACTGAAGGGCTAATTTTGACGTCTTATGTCTTCATTCCCCATTCCTATCACAAACACTCCTCATTAGGGGCCCAAAAAGAAGAATTGCGTACCTGGGAGATAACAGACATCATCAAGGCAGTTGAGGGACGAAACTTTTCGTGGAAGTAGACTTTCATAACTGTCATAATGGTAATTGGAAATGGTGATATGACACCGTATGTGGCAAAGATGGTGATGAGGGCGTGTTCCTTGATATTGAAGGGTCCCGGATTTAATGTGAATGTCCAACTAGTCCCAGGAACTCTTACGCGTCTGCTTGGGAGTGTTCGGGCCATCAATTTCCCCAAGGGCAGGATGAATATCTGAATGCAATTTGGAGTAATGAAGAGTCGATTTTGGCGGTAATCGAAGAACCGATTCACAAAAGCGACGACGACGCATGCTGTAATTCCTATTGACCACATACGGAATGTCAATGTTGGCATTTTCGGATCATCACTTGTTGAAACTGTAAGCCTCACTTGTTCCACAGGTGAATCATTCACTTCATCTGCAATTAGATACAGCAGTTATTTTGTGAGCACTTCAAGTGTTTAGACTTGATGGATGTTTCTTTAACACAAAACTTTTCACTTTTCACAACTACTCTATCAAAAATTATAAAATTTTATATCTAAGAAATGTATGTTTAGGCTTGCAAATTAGTGCCAGAAAGTCAAAAAAATTTAAAATAAAAGATAATGCAAATGCTTGCACTGAAGGTAAGTACACATAGTTGCAATGGATTAGATCCTAGCATATAGATTATTTGGGTCTCGCCAAGGTTTTTCTTTCATCCTATCATTTTGGCTTAAATTCGTTTAGTTTATTGCATTTGAAATTATTTATATAGATACAAGACAAAATTCCATCCAAATTAAGGGGATGCGTAGGCCACATTTGGTTAAGTTATACATGAGTTCAGGTACAATGTTTAGACAAATATTGAGTTTCAATGCTGTGCAATTTCTTCCCTTTTTTTACTTTTTAAAAATTGTTATGTATATGTAGGCCTAAGAAAGGTTGTTTTGCATGCAAAATTTTATATTTTTAATTTTTAATATGTTTTTAATTTTAAAAATAAAAAACGAGCATTTTCATGTGCTAACGCATAGAAATGTTTTTTTTTTTGGCATTTTAAAGTTGAAAGATATTTAAAAATATGAAATATGAAATTTGAGCAATAAAAAGGTATCACTTAACTCACATGTCCATGAAAAAAAAAATTTAAATAAAAATGATAAGCTTGCACAAGCATTCAATTGTAACCGAATAAATGAGCCCCACTTCTATATACCCAAGTTACATAAAAGTTGAGCCATAAAACCTCTTCAAATTTTAAAAATTTGGTCCTTGATAAAAAAATCAAATCCATTCATTATATTTAACGTCATTTTTTACTTAAGAGACTAAGTATCATCCACATCAAATACGTGTATAGACCAAATTTGCTAAGAAATACATATTCATATATAAATTATGAAAAACGCTTAGATCTATTTACAAGTATTATAATATAATAATACTTTATAGAATCATTTATCAAATAAAAATTATATTCTAGATAGTTTAGATGTTGAAAATACTACTTTAAAATTGATATTTTAGCATTAAACCATTTTATTATATTAATTTTATACATTAACAGATGGGACCCATATATGATGATGCTAAACAAATAAAAAGATTTTCAAGATAATATAAATAATACTAAATATAATAGATAGAATGAATTTTTATCAAATATCAATATTTAAAAAAAAGGGTTATATAGAAAAGGGAGCTGGCCCCTATATATATATATTTATATAATGAAAGCCAAGCGACCTAATATATTATTTGCATGAATTGTATATTATGAAAATGAAGCCATGATTTCATAAAATTTTGAGGAAATCTCTTTATTTTTAATTTCAAAATAATTTCTTTAAAAAATATGAGCCATGTATAATATTTCTTATTTGCTACATAGATCTATGATGTCAAAAATCTTTTTGATTGAAAATTTATATTTTATTAATAATAAACACCTTTTGAAGCGAAAATGTAACTCTATAATTTTGTTAATATTTGAAAATGAATGTATAAGAATGCTATGAATTGTTTAATTTTTTAAAAAATTACAGTTAAAATGAAAAATAAAAGGTTGCATGATAAGTTCAACATAACTAGTTGATTGGATTACTTCTTATACTTAAATCCAATAACATATTACATCAAAAAAAATCCAATAACATATATAATTAGAATATAACAATACTTTGGAAAATCATTTATCACACAATAATTATGTTTTAGATGATTTACAAGTTAAATGTTTTTTGAAATTAATATATAAATTAAATGATGTTATTATATTTATTTTGCTCGCTTTATTAGATAGAGGCCTTATATATTTTTGATTTGGATGAAATTTAATTTTTGGCCTGAGTAAAATATAATGGGCAGAACGAATTTTACATCATCATCATCAAGTTGCATCAAAATTTATGGGGTTATATAGAAAATTTCAACGTAACTTATCACAGAATCACCAAGTTTCATGTAAATTAAAGATGTACATGGGCTCGACTTTAAAATTTTGTAAGCTATCATCAATCCATAACATTACCAAGTTCCATGTGAATTAAAATTGTACTTGGGCTCGATTGAGATAATTGTAAAAATACCCATACAAAAATTGTAAATGGGCTCGATTTGAAAACTGTGCAAGAAATATAACAAAATTATTTGATTTATACAGTAATTTTGATATTTTATTTTCAATATCTAAAACATCTAAAACGTCACTCTATATGGATCAATGAATCTATAAAGTAGATGTAAGAAATTTTTATAATTTACCTATAAAAATATTTGGATCAAGAAATTTTTATAACTTACGTATAAATATACTTGAATCAAAATCCTGTGCGCCCGGATGCAAATTTTTATTTTTTTATTTTTTTATTTTTTGAAATTTTTTACGCAACCATTAATCTAAGTGTTTTTAGTATTCGTATTGATTTTTACTAATTTTGGAGATTTTTAGATATTTTTTTGGATTTTTAAAATTAGTGGCATTTTAGTAATTTTTGAAAAATGCCATTGCTTTTTAAAAATTCAAAATTAGTAAAAATTATTATACATATTAAATACACTTAGATTAATAATTGTGAAAAAAGAAATTTCAAAAAAATATAAAAATGGATATTTGCACTGGATGCACAAAAGCTAAGTGCACATAGGTACTTTGAATAAAACCTCAATATATTTTTAGGCAAGTATGATGCACCCACTCTAATCAATACGAATTTTAGAATAATACGAAAGGTTAATTTTTTATTCCATCATCAAGATAGGTAGTAATAAAAAAATTTTCTTTGGGAAAAAAAACTAATGACTTAGTTAGCTTCTGCCAAATAAATTAATTATTAAATTGTTATTTTTTATAAACTTGTTAATCTAAGCGTATTCAATATATAAATCAAGTTTATCATTTTTGGAAATGCATACAACTATATTTCTTAGATTTTTAAACATAGGATTATTATAGTAATTTTTAACATTTAAAATGACTAAAAATACCTTTATGTTTAAAAATCTAGAAAATATATACCTATCTTTAAAAATAGTAAAATTCTATTTATATATTAAATACATTGAGATTAATAAGTTTATGAAAAAGGAGTTTAAAAATAAATTCATTAGTCCGTGCTAAGTATGCATTACTTGCCCTGGACTAACGACATCATATATGCCTCCTGTGTGCCTAAAAAAAGTGGAGAATGCTTCTATGAAACCTCATTTCTATAGGATCTTCTACATTTTCAACTTTTAGACGATCGATGAAAAATCACTAAATCTATTACGTTTAACATTACTTATATTATCATGAAAATCCTTTCATTTGTCTAGTATCGTTGTATACAGTCTCATCTACAAACATGTAAAATCAATTTTTAAGTAGTATTTTCAATATCTAAACCATCTAAATATCATTACCATATGGATAGACAATTTTGTTAAGTATTACTACATTTCAATACATATGTGAATGGATCTAAGCATTTTTCCTAATTTAAATATGATCATTCTTATTTTTGAGCAAATTTGGCCGGTGCAAATATTGGATTTGAATAACACTTGATCTCATAACTAAACAAATGATGTTAAATATAATGAATGAAGTGAATTTTTCATCAAGTATCCCTATGTACATATTAGATTTGACTGAAACTTTGTCTCATAATTAAACAAATGATATTAAATATAACAAATAAAATAAATTTTTCATCAAGTATTAAAATCTTAGAATTTGAGAGGTTACATAGAAGGTTACATAGAAGCAGGCCCAAAAAGAAATATATGCCTCCAATATATTTATTTTGGTGAATGAATATTTTGAGGGTAAGATAATTCTATTTGTCAACATGTTTCTTATATATAAAGAGAGTGGGTCGAACACATGTTTATTATATATAAAGAGAGTGGGTCGAATGGTGTCATTTCATTTTTGTCGCATTTCATGATTACATTAAAATGAAACTTGTTTATTTCGTTTAAATTATTTCTTTAGCACAGTGCTAAGAATCATTTCATTCTAAGTATTCTCAAGACCGTATAGGCTGAAAATAATTAGTGTAAATTATCAAAAAATTTAGATATATTCATATATAGATTAGAATGTAATGACACTTTGTAGAATCATTCATGTACATAAGAATAAAATCTTAAATGGAGCACATATTAATAATTTTATTTTATGAATTTTACAACATTGATTTGAATGAAATTGGATTTCTTTGTGAAACCAGTACTTCTAAAAATTATAATCGATCAATTATATTTTCTTTAATAAAAGTTCAAGTAGATATAAATTAATCATCAAATAAGTCAAAAAGGGGGCGAAACTAAGACACCATTAAGCTGTACCTCATGTATGAACAGTGTGTGTATTGTGATGTCAAAAACATGTGTTTTGGTGTAAGTATGCAGAGAATCAACTCGCAATGTGAATTTTGTGTATAACATGACTTTCGATGAATGAACCGTAAGTTGAGGTAATTAAGCATTTGAAATTTTCTTATCAAGCTTAGGTGTGAATTTGGGATGCTAGCTTCACGTATGAGTTATTTGGCTAGGTTGGTGAAATTTAGTGTAAATTAGTGAAAAATAAAATGTAAAAGAGGTGAAAATTTAGATTTGAAGTCTTTGCATAAAAATAACAGTTGGTATGTATTATTAGAGGTAAAATACACTTGCATTTTAATGATTTTGGAGTAGAAACCAAATTAAGAAATGGATCATCGACATTTGGGACCATTTCAGATGAGAGAAAAAACAAAGTGAAATTAATACATCCAAGGCTAAGAGGATACAATAAAGGTATTTTCGGTGTTTGATACTATCAACCTGAGTTTTTAATAGGAATAGTATCATAGTCACAATGGACTTGGAGATCACGGATTACTTAATGTAATTAATTTCTATCACCCTATTGAATTTAGATAAAATAAATGGGTAAAGATGCAAGAGGCATGATCCTAGTAATTCAGTCTAAATAATGGTTAACTTAGTCAGGGCCAAAAAAACTTATTAAAATTTTTACTTTATTTTTTGTAAATTTATTAATCTAGGTTTATTTAATATATAAATTAAGTTTTCATCATTTTTGGAGATATATATTTTTTTGTATTTTTAAACTTAGGAATATTTTATTCATTTTAACATTAAAATGGCTAAAATATCTTTATGTGTAAAAATTCAAAAAATATAAGTTTTCTGTTATGGAATAAGTAAGTCATTGCTTAGCCAAAATTAATAGAATCATGCGTTGTGATCTAATGCAAAAGTTTGCGCAGATCCTTGCCTCTTCTTTTAGAAGTATTTTCTTTGTCAGATCTCATTAAAACATTTATAATATTTATCCATATATATGAAAACTCTCATATTTATCTATATTACATATGAGTTCCGCTTCTATTTAATAAAGTTACAAGAAATGGAGTTATGTAACCTTCTCAATTTTTAAGATATACCTGATTAATGTAAAATTCAATTCATCAATTATATTTAACATCGCTTGTTTATTTAGGAGATCAAGTTTCATCTAAATCAAATATTTACATGGGTTATATTTGCTCAAAAATATTTATATAAAATTATGAAAAGTACTTAGATCGATTCACACATATGTCAGAATGTAATAATATTTTATAAAACCATTTATCTATATAGCAGTAATATTTTAGATGATTTATATGTTGAAAAAATAATTTTAAATTAATATTTTAGTATTAAACTATTTTATTAAGTTGATTTTTCCTATCTATAGATTTTTCATATTTATAGATAAGACCCATATATAATAAAATTAAAAAATAAAAAGGTTTCTAAATCCTACAAATGATGCTAAACACAATAGATGGAGTAGATTTTTCATCAACAATCAAAATTTTAAATATAAAAGAATTACATAAAAATAAAGTTTCACAGAAGCGGGACTCAGTATAATTATATTTTAAATGAAGCATGAACCCATAAACTCTAACTATATAATAGTTTACTTTTTTTATATATATTACACACGGTGACATCTTGATTTTACAATGGAGTGCATTCATACTCTCACACAATACAGGAAATTTTTTATTAAACCCTAACACCAGGGGAAATTACATAACACCCCCACAACAGGGAAAGTTTGTAAAAACTCTTATTTCAGAGGAAGAAACATATAAAACTCGTCACATGCAGGGGAAGAGACTTGAAACACTGGCCGATCCTAATCACAACGAACCGTTGCCACTACACCAGTGACTCAGTGGCATATAATAGTTGACTTAAGCTAGGCTAAAAAAATATATTTAAGTTTTTATAAACGTATTTATCTATATGTCTTTGGTATAAAAATTAAGTTTTTATCATTTTTGGAGATGTACGTGTATTCTTTAAAATTTTAAATATTGAGACATTTTAGTCATTTTCAATCACTGGAAACGGTTGAAATACCTTTGTATTTAAAAAAATCTAAAATATATACATATATTCGAACATGCTAAAACTAGATTTATATATCAAATAAATCTAAGTTTACAAGCATGGAAAAGAAGCAAAGAAAAATTTAAAAATAAGTTTTTGGCCCAAAATAAGTAAGCTATTACTTGAACTCGGCTAATAGAATTATATTTCTTTCAAAATTATTAGTCATATATTCACTCTCAAAAGAGGTTAAATTTTTACAAAATTAAGTTTCTAATCAACGTAACTTTGGTATCATGAATAAATAGACATCAATAAAATATTAAAGATTTAGAATTAAAAATTTTAAATAAAAACACTAGAATTCATGAACCTAGCCATTACCCAAATATAAAATAGGAGTTTTTGCATCAATATAGTTTGGATTAAATTTGTATGTGTATATATTTACGTAAAAATTTTAAGTAAAATCCATTTTGTGGAAGTGAGTCAAATTTTTTGACGAAATGATAAAAAAAAAAGCCTCCGTTAATCATATTTTCCTTGCAATTGTTGTGAAAACGATTGCAAATAATAAATACGTTAATACCTTTAGAAATATCTTCTTAATAAAGTAATAACAATAATAATTAGTCTATTACTAACAGGTACATTTATCGAAATAGTAATTCTAATTCATGAAATCATAACGGAATGGAAGCACATGCAATTTCACGCAAACTTTATAGAGTTTTTTGTGATCCTATGAAACTAAAAAATACACTTGTAATTTTGCTAAACTTTGTGGGTACAAATAAAAACCCTTATACCACCATGGTACTTATAGTGGTGGTAACTCATATGGGCAAGCTGCTGCTCAATGTAGGTTCAGGTATCCCTTCTCTTATGCGGACTAAGAGGTTTTAATTTCCTCCCTTTGTGTGGAGGCATTTGTAAATTTTTTTCCTGTGCGGGGAGTATTATAGAAAATTCTTTCAATTGTGTGGGAGTTATGATTGTGGTTCATTATACTATAAATTCATGGTGTATAAATATCCATCAAATAGATAAATAAATAAAAATACTTACAAAAAATGACTCAACATTTTACCAGAACATTTTATTGACTAAACTTACAAAGGGATAATTGGGCACTACCGGCCGCATGCCAAGCAAGAAGTGTTGTGATCACTAGGGGTGCAACTCGGGCTCCTGTGAAATTTTGGCCGAGGTTGAATTTCGGACTAGAATACAGGTTGAAATTATTCTATATATTTGTGATCTATCTTATACTTATTCAACTTTAAATCTATCATTAAAAGAATAAAAATGATAATTTTCTATTTTTAAGCAAAAATTCAAGAGTGCTTAAGAATACAAAAAAGAAAATTTTCATTTAAATATTCTCTTAATATTAAGTAAACTAGTAGTCATTTCTCAAAAAAAAATAAAGAATAAACTAGTAGCCTGTTTTGGAAAATGAAAAAGTACATTATTTTCTATTATGCAATTTAATATTAATATCATAACCATGTACATAAACATTAATATCTCATTATAAGAAATATCTTATAATGTCAATCATAATAAAAAAAATTTAGCAATCATAATATTAAGTTAAATATTAAATAAGATTACAACAAATTTATTTCAAATAGAATAAACATCTAACTACTAATATCATATTGAAATAATCAAATAATAACATTTTACATAAATAGTTAAGTTATAATACCAAATAAAATATCTCGAGTTCTAAAAATAATTTTTATTCTTTTTGTTTTGAAACTATCACTAAACCAAACTCTTTTTCTTAAAAGAAAATATAAAAATATTATATCATATAATTGAACTTAAAGAGGAATAATACTTATATATGGTATAAAATAAATATAATATACATGAGGGGAATAAAATTGGATTTATATAGAGCATAAGATAAATATAAAATATATATATATGTTATATATAATATGGATTTAGGTTTATTGGGTTCGGTTTCAACTTATCCCATGACCAAATTCTTTTCAATTCGGGTTCGGGTCTAACCCGAAAAATCGGGCTCAGGTTCAACATTATGCAGTTTTAACACTACTCCAAATCGGATTCGGCGGGTCAGGTTCGGGTTGAGCCCGGCCTAAGTTGCACCATAGTGATCACTCCGATGCGTGCGGCTATTGAACATGCATGCGAGCCGTTGGATGGGAGCAGTCCAATTAATTCAAAAAAAAAGTAAAATAGATGAGCAATTAATGGCATCATTTTTTGCCCACAAGCCCTTGTCAAGCAGTACGGTCCCTGCTCCAGTCATAAGAGTGTCTATGGTCATTATCAACTAGTTAAAAATTTACGAAAATACCACTATGTTTAAAAATAAAAATACTTAAAAGCATCAAAAATGATAAAAATTGGTTTATAGGTTAAATACACCTAACTTTATATGTTTATAAAAAAATTTAAAAAATGGTTCCCACGGCCGGCTGCCTGGGATGTTATCTCTAAATGAGCTTTTGATCAGTTCAGCTGCATACTGTAGGCATGTTGTGGAGCCCGCACAGTTTTGTCCGATAAAGCCGGCTTTTACAATCTACTGTATGATCATGTGCTAGGAATTCAAGGATAGTTGCTAACCTTTTTCCTGCGATAGAATTTCGAGGGTAGGAAATCTCTCCTGTGAGTGTGCTAGACAGTATTAAAGAGCATATAGCTTGCTGGAACATCAGGCAAGTCCTAGTAGGAGAGACACTAAGAAGTAAGAAATGAAGAGGCAGAATTATTGTGGTACCCTCTGACGGAGTATATCCTCTCGGAAAATTGGTCTTATTCACTTATTCGAAGTAATGTTCTGTCTTTTTAGTTCTATTTCCTTTCTTATTTGAATTTTATAATAGAACTGAACACCTTTTAATCTAATAGTGTGATGAGAATGTTGTGTTTTTCCCTATTCTTCCAGGTTTTTAGTCCAAGCTTATGTCATTTCATGGGTTCTTCTTATGTGAAGTGCTGCCTTGGATTTGAGAGGGATCAGTCGGCTAGAGTTACTGGCCATATTGATAAGAACAAATTCTATGATGCAAATCCATTTCAAATGGGTGTTGCTGTTGCAGAAGAGCTATGCAAATTCAATGAACTTTTCTAATTTCCATTTCAAGCAAATGAATATTTTAACTCTTCTTTTAGTCTCAAAGGGTTGTAACAATTTTGTTCTGGTTCAATTTAAACCATCTGAAAGGGATGTAATAATGCATCTTTATTTCCCTTCAACCGGATGAATTGCAAATTACATAGCTTATAAAGCTTGTCAATTTATACCTATAGCTTATCAAGCTTGTCAATTTATACCTATAGCTTATCAAGCTTGTCAATTTATACCTACTTGCATTGTTTTGTAGTAGTTTCTGTAGGAATTTTTATATATATAACCTGGTTACATAGAAGCGGACCCATGTAATCCGCTTTAAAATCTAAGATTTTGATCATTGATAGAACATCTAATCCATTCATTGTATTTAATATCATTTATTTATCTAGTGGTTCAAGGTTCATTCCAATTAAGTATGCCTATGAGCCAAATTTATTAGAAAATGTATATATTAATGTATAAATTATGAAAAATGCTAAAATATCAATTTTAAAGTAGTATTTTCGACATCTAAACCATCCAAAATATCATTTCTATGTGAGTAAATGATTCTATAAACTATTATTACATTCTAATATACGTGTAAATAGATCTAAGTATTTTTCATAATTTACACATTAATATATATACATATATATTTATGAACACATGTGACTCATAAACATACTTGATTGGGATGAAACTTGGTCTCTTACATAAACAAATGATGTTAAATACAATGAATGGATTGAATTTTCCATTAAGGATTAAAATCTTAGATTTTGAAAGGGTTATATGAGTTCGCTTCTATGCAACCAAGTTACATATAATAGAAGTTGATCCATGTAACCTTCAAAATATAAGATTTTGATCCTTGATGGAAATTATAATCAATTTATTGTATTTAAAATCATTTGTTTATTTAAGAAATCAAGTTTCAGCTCAATCAAGTATGTTTATGGGTCGCATTTGTTAGAAAATGTATATATTCATATATAACTTATGAAAAATGCTAAAATATCAATTCTAAAGTAGTATTTTCGACATTTAAACCGTTCAAGATATCATTTCTATGAGAATAAATGATTCTATAAAGTATTTTTACATTCTAATACATGTGTAAAAAAATGTAAGTGTTTTTCATCATTTACACTTGAATATATATTTTTTGAACAAATGTAGCCCATAAACATATTTAATTAGTATAAAACTTAGTCTTCTAAATAAATAAATGATGCTAAATACAATAAATGTATTGAATTTTTCATTGAGAATCAAAATCTTAGATTTTGAAGGAATTACATGGGTCCGCCTTTATATAACCTAGTTACATAGAAGTAGGGCGGATATATATATATGAATTATATTCAAGTACAGTGGCGCTAAAATGAGCCCCACATGATGATTAAATTAAAATCTACTCCACTCATTAGATTTAGAATAATGTATTCTATTACCATATCAATTGTCATCCCAATCAGATATGTATATGGACCCCATCTGAAAATAGTACAAATTCAATTAATAAAATAATTTGATGTAAATAATAACTTTAAAATGATTTTTTCAACTTGTAAATTATTTTCTAAAAAAATTATATGGATAAATGATAATATAAAATTTCATTGCATTCTAATATGTGTGGGGCCTAAAAATGAGCAAATTTACTGCTAGCTCTCTCTCTCTCTCTATATATATATATGTATATATATATACACACACACACACATACACAAATATATATGAGAAGATTCAAGTGAAACACCAATGCACCAGAATTATAGTGCAGTGGAGCTGAATGGGCCCAACATAATGATAAAAATCAAAATCTACTCTACTCATTATATTTAGAATAATATATTCTATTACCATATCAATTTTCATCCCAATCGAATATGTGTATAGACCACATTTAAAAATAGTACAAATTCAATATAATAAAATAGTTTGTTGAAATAACAAGGGTAATTTGAATATATACTCACATAATTTGACGCTAATTGCAGATATACTCATGTAATTTCACGAATTGCATATTACCCCTATATAGTTTCACCAAAATTGCGTATTACCCCCACATCGTTATCTATTGTTAATATTTGACGTAATATTTTGAAAAGTGATGAAAATTCCCTCATACATAGTTTAACGAATTGCATATCTCCCCATATAGTTTCACAAACATTGCATATTACCCCCATGAAACTATATATACCAATGAGGGCATTTTTCGTCATTTTTCAAAATATAACGTCAAATATTAAAGGCAGGTAACGACATAAGGGTAATACACAATTTTGGTGAAATTATGTGTAATGCATAATTTGTGAAACTAAGTGAGTATATCTGCAATTAGCATCAAACTATATGGGTATATATGCGAATTATCCAAATAATAATTTTAAAGTGGCTATTTCAATATCTAAACCTTCTAAAGTATGATTTATATATAGAGAAATGATTATAAAAATTTTTATTGTAATTTAATTGTGTTTGGCCCATTTTTTAGGCAACTACATCGCTGTTTCGGTGCACCATAATAGTGGTTCAGTTGCATCAAAATGGACCTCACATGATCATAAAATTATAATCTACTCCACCCATTCTATTTACAATCATATATTCTAATACCGTACTAATTTTCATCCCGATCGGATATGTGTATGAGCCCATTTGAAAATAGTATAAATTCAACATAATAACATAGTTTGATGTAAATAAAATTTTATTGCGTTTTAATACGTGTGGGGCCCAATAGTGGTGCAGTTGTGCTGCACTGGAACAACTCTTATATAGAGAGAGAGTTGTTCTGATGCAACACCATTGAACCAGAATAGCGATATATTTGTCTAAAAATGGCCCTCACATATATTAAATTATAATGAAACTTTATAAATCATTCATCTATATATAAATTTTATAGCAAATGGTCTACATGTTGAAAAAACCAATTTCAAGTTGTTATTTACATTAAACTATTTTATTACGTTGAATTTGTACCATTTTCAGATGTGGTCTATACACATATCCGACTGAGATGAAAATTAATATGGTAATAGAATGCATGATTCTAAATACAATTGGTGGTGTAGATTATGATTTGATCATATGTGAGGCCCATTTTGAAGTCAATGCACCGTAATTATGGTGCAATGGCGCTGCACATGAATATTTTCTATATAGATCGAGAGCTATTTTGGTGCAGAATAGCAATACATTTACCCATTTTTGGAACCCAAACATATTAGAATGCAATAAAACTTTATACTATTATTTATCTATATATAAATTTTATAGAAAATAGTTTAAGTGTTGAAAAAACTATTTTAAAGTTATTATTTATATCAAACTATTTTATTACGTTGAATTTATCCATTTTCAGATGAGGTGTATACACATATCCGATTGGGATGAAAATTGGTATGATAATAGAATACATAATTCTAAGTACAATGGATAGAGTAAATTATAATTTTACGATCATGATGGTGCTCATTTTGGAGCAACCGCACTGCTATTATGGTGTAGTTGCACTGCACCTGAATATTTCTCTTTCGGTGTAGCGCAGCGGAACAACGGTACATTTGCCCAAAAATAGGCCCACACATGCTCAATGCAATGAAACTTTATACAATCATTTATACATATATAAATTTTATTGCAAATGGTTTACATGTTGAAAAAACAACTTTGAAGTAAAAATACATGATTTAAAATACAACGGATAGAGTACATTATAATTTTATGATCATGCGCGGCCCATTTTGGAGTAACTGCACTGCTATTCTAGTGCAGTTGCACTACACCTAAATATTTCTTATATATATGCAGACCCATATAACTCTTTCAAAATTTAAGATTTTAATCCTTAATGAAAAATTCAATTCATTTATTATACTTAACAACATTTGATTATCTAAGAGACCAAGTTTCATCTCAATCAAATATGTTTATGGGCCACATTTGTTTAAAAATATATATTTATGTGTAAATTATGAAAAATGTTTAAATCTATTTACAAATGTATTATAATATAATAATACTTTATAGAACCATTTATTCACATAAAAATGATATTTTGGACGGTTTAGATGTCGAAAATATTACTTTAAAATTGATATTTTAGTATTTTTCATTATTTACACGTGAATATATACGTTTTCTAACAAATGTGACCTATAAATATACTTAATTGGGATGAAACTTGAACCCCTAGATAAACAAATAATGTTACATACAATGAATGGATTAGATTTTTTTATAAACAAATAATGAATATATGCGTTTTATAAAGAATTTATATATATATTGAGAACGATTTTCGTATATTTTGTCTCTTAGTTATATTTCTAAAAGGAGAAGATGAGAGAAAGGGTGCGAATACAGTGTGAGCAGTGGGAGAAGATCGGCCAGCCACGCAGCGGAGGGGCGGAAGGAGGGCGAGTGAACGAGAGCCCGTGAGTGTGTGTGTGTTTGTGTGTTGAGAGAGAAGGAGACGAAGGGGATGTTTGTTAACAGTGCTGTATGAGGTAGGATGGGATGTGTGGGGGAGTAATTTATGGCGCAATCATTAATCAACTAATATCTATATTTTTTTCATTTTTATTTTTATATTCAAATTATTTTTGATATCAACTACCCTCCAACAAATCTATTTTTTCAACATTATCCCTATAATTTCATACAAATTATATAATTTTTAAAATATTTTATTTTCTACTCTTCACCTCATCCCACAGTCCTCACAAAATTCACTTTACCGAACGTCACCGGAATGAGGGAGGGAGAAGGGACTGAAACAGTGTCTGATGGGGGCCTGTGAACAAAAATTCATACCATTAATTGCTCTCTATCCGACATGTTTTTAGAAATTAATTGGACGGCTCAAAAACAGCTGCGCCCATCCAACGGGTCGCATGCATGGTGGACAGCCGCACCCATGATCCCAACACGAGTGAGAAATGCTGCCCAAGATAAAGGCGATTACAACAGCAACATCCACAACAACAAACGTGAGTTTGCATTTGGTAAAAAAAAAGATTCTGAGAGTTCGGAATATTTGGAAAAAAATGAGAAAATGATGTACATACGAAAAATGATTACTAGTAAAAGATATAAAAGTTAAAATATGTAAAATAGTTATATGGAAATGTCATAACGTATAGAAAATAGGATAGCAACTCTTTAAATTCTTTCTCGTCTAACCGATCACATATATGCACAGGGAAAAAAAAAAAAAAAAAAAGAGCTATTTGAACCTTACATAATATTGCAGAAGAAGAAAAGGGCCATGTTCAACAAATATTATTACTTACCTTTTTCACCAGCCATGGTGGAAAGAGAAGGGCCAAGGTCGATATTACCTTCTTCACGGTTAGCCATGGCGGAAATTAAGAGAGTGTGGCAGCTCCAATATTATCCCACAACTGATGGATGCACATATAGTCTATGCTTCTTAAAGAAATTTATTTTCTTTCAATGTTATTACTAATATTGAATTAGAATTTAGATGCTATCTCAGTGTCCCTCTTTAATTAGGACAGAATGGAAGATTTCGTCCATAGAAATACATAGACAGGCATTTATTCAACAGGATCCCCATTTGGTGCATACGTAGGTTCCCACCAAAATTTCGTGGGAACCTCTCTAATGGTTGTTTAAATCAAAATTCAACAGACAACTGACATTGTTTAATATCATTTATTTTATTATACAATAAAACTCTTTTTAGTGGGAATGTTTGGCGGGTCACAACTACTTAAAAATATAAAATTATATGTAAATTATAAAAAGCACTTAAATACATTCACAGGTTATTTAATGTTGAATTAAAAGTTTTGAAATTGATATAAATAAAAAATTTTATTATATTGATTTTAATTAAAGATATCTTGGAGCGACCACACACATCTTAAATTGATTTGGATGAGAATTGGTTTATAACTTAAACAAATAATTTTAAATTAAACAACAAATTTAATATTTGCTTTCTAGTTTAAAAATCCCGACGCACTGAATCGCTACTAATGAAAGCTACTACTTTCTTACTGGGATTAGATGGGCACTCCAGATTAATGTCACACATGCTTTGCTAGAGACTGACTCTCTCACCCTTTGCAACTTTCTGGCGAATGCGACCCCCATCTCCTCTCCGGTGGGCTTTTTTATTGAGGAAATCAGGTCGATCCTTAATGTGAACGCTTTTTATTCCATACATCATGTATTAAGGCAAGGAAACGTTGTTGCACACACCCTAGCCGATTTAGTCTCGGTCTCTATGATGGACCACCAGGTTTGGTGGGGCAATCCCCCCAAGCCATACTTGGAAAAATTTGTACTGACAATTTTTTGGCAATGAATTGCTGGGATTGCTCCATCCCTAATCCCTTCCACATTGAAAGGGGTCAGGGATAGAGCGCATCCTTCTATCAAAAAAAAAAAAAAAATCCCGACGCACATATAATTTAAAAGGCAATTTTAAATATTCGTGGTAAAAATCATAAAAATTAAATGGTATTAATTGAAAACTAAAATCGAAAAGTATATATGTTTTGAAATTACAAAAATATATACAGTAAGTTTTATATTAAAAAACTAAAAGCACCAAATATTAATTTTTATATACTAAATATATACTTTTTATAATTTTTACTTACTTAAGATTATATTAATATTTGATTTATACGATTTTTGCTGTAAACACCTAAATTATATTTTTGGTACCATGGACAGTTGGATTATTGAATTAAAACAAAAATATTATTGGAGGGTTACCAATGAGCTGGGTGGGGCTGCCAAGCCACTTCACCGTAGAGAGAATGGAAATAGAAACCGAGGATCCATTGAATAAATAAATACCACTCGGAGAATCATCTTCATGGACATGTACAGAATCTTTTCACATTCATGGCCCGCCCGAAAATAGGAAACGACTAAAATGTATTAGTTCTAACTCCTCCAAAGTGCTAACAATATTTATCAGTTCTTTTTAGAGGCAAACAGTAGAGTGCAACCGAATGCACTTTAGCTGCAAATAAAGCCACTTGATTATGAAATTAACATCTACCATACTCGTTGTATTTAAAATTATTTACATTGGTTGCATCTTAATTTTCACGCAAATGAAGCATGTGCATGGGCATCATCTCAAAGAGGCATGATCATTTGTAACACGTTTGCAACCAGGTCAAAAACATATTTTTTAAAAATTTTAAAATTTTATGTAACTATTAATATGTGCATTTAATGTATAAAAACTAAGTTTTATTAATTTTGAAAACATGTATATATTTATTTTGTAATTTAAAATATAACGATATTTAATTTAAAATTACGAAAATACCTCTGTATTTTAAAATACAAAATAGATATATACACATTTATAAAACTAATAAAACTTAGTTTATATATTAAATATACTTATATTAACAGTTTATGAAAATTTAAAAAATATATTTTTGGCTCAGTCACAAATGACATCATTTGCAATCGAGAAAATGATCAGCATCTCAAAATGATACATAATAAGATAATTTAATATAAATATTAGTTATATTTTTAACATCTAAGCTTTTAAAATATAATTTTTATATGGATAAATGGTTGCATAATGTATTATGCTATTCTAATAAATGTGGAGTGCATTTTGTAATGGGATGTACACTAATTAGAATGCACTTGAAGGTAATCATTTTAAAAATAGACAACTATGGTGCAACTGGCTTTATATTATATTTTATATATACAGGCTCACTTTTATGCATCCATGTTACATAGAAGCGGCTCCTTGTAGCCTCTTCAAATTTTAAGATTTTGATACTCGATGAAAAATCCAATCCATTTATCGTATTTAATATCATTTGTTTGCTTATGAAACCAAATTTCATTCAAATTCAATATATATATATATAGAGGTCACATTTGCTCAAAATAGGTACATTCATGTATAAATTAGAAAAAAATGCTTAGATCCAATCATATATGCATTGGAATGTAATAATACTTTATAGAATCATTTAACTCTATAGTAATGATATTTCAGATAATTTAGATATTGAAAATACCAAAAAGTTAATATTTCACATTAAATCATTTTATTACGTTGATTTTATATATTTGTAGATGGAGCCCGTATAAAGTGATATTAGACAAATGAATAAGTTTTCGTAATAATATAAGTGATGCTAAATACAAAAAATAGAGTAAATTTTTTTATCAATCATCTAGATATTGAAAATAGAGCTTATCAAACAGAAATGGAGTTTCATAGAAGCATTCCTGATATATATAATATATGGGCTCTACTTCTATGTAAGTCCCATGTAACCCCCAACATATTCATTGTATTTAACATCACTTGCTTGTTGAGAAGACCAAATTTCATCCCAATCAAGAATGTGCATAGGTCAAATTTGCTCAAAAATGTATATATTCATGTGTAAATGATGAAAAATGTTTGAATCCATTCGCACATGTATTAGAATGTAACAATACTTCATAAAATCATTTATCCACATAATATTGATATTTTAGATAGTTTAGATGTTGAAAAAATTAGCATTAAACCATTTTATTAAGTTGATTTTATACGTTTATAAATAGGACCCATATTA
Source organism: Annona cherimola (assembly GCA_030490835.1). NCBI lineage: Eukaryota > Viridiplantae > Streptophyta > Magnoliopsida > Magnoliales > Annonaceae > Annona > Annona cherimola. The sequence goes on from CM059974.1 coordinate 31,469,395, forward strand.
GTGAAATTTGAACAAAAAGATTTCTAAGATACTATAAATGGTGCTAAATACAATGGATGAAGTGAATTTTCTATCAACCATTAATATTTTAAAAATGAAAGAAATTACATAGAAAAGAAGTTTCATAGAAGCAGAATCGTATATATATAGGAAATTAATCCGGTGTAGATGGACACCCAAAAATGGGCCTCGCATGTATTAAAATTAACATCTACCCTACATATTATATTTAGAATTATTTATTTTAATAGCATACTAATTTTCATTCAAATCCAACATGTGCATGTGTCCCATCTTAAAATGGTATAAAATCAATGTAATAAAATAGTTTAATATCAACTGAACCGATGGCTGAAGTGTTCTAGTTCGAACCGGTTTGACTGGTTTAAATCAGTGACGTCAGCATGACATATTTATGATGTCATAAATGTTTAATTATTTTTAATTAATTATATATTGTTAAAATTATATATTCATAACTACTAAATTATATAAGACTAATAATCACAACATGACATGTGGAAAAAATTAATTAAAAATCTCAAAAATTCAGTAACTAAGCACAAATATAATATTAATAACACAATTACACAATTAAATAACTACTTACAATAATAAAATAAACAAATTTATCATGCAATCAACAATAATAACACAATTACATAATCAAATTAAATGCAATACAATACAATCAATTAGCCAATTAAAAATTCAATTGCAAAAAATTTAGGTTAACATTTTGAAAAATAAAAAATAGAAATCAGTATGTTTATTTCTTACAGTAAATTTCTGTTTCAATTTACAATATGTCGAAGTGTCCGAGGTTTGTCTAGTTACATGCCTGCAAGGTTGCAACAGATGAAAACAAAAGTAGATAGTTTATTAGCTTCTTCAATTCAGATTTTTAAAGTAACTGTTTCGATTTCAAAAGAAAAATTTGCTTTAAGAATCTACATGGGAAAATTTGACTTTAAATAAAATATCAAAAACACAAAATGTGCAACTTGTTTCATGGGAGAATTTTCCACACCAAAAAATAGTTAGAAACTAGAATAGGCAAATGAATAGGAACATGGCTAGTAGAGTAGGGAGACTGGAAAGCGAAAATTGGGGAGGAGACGACGGCAAAAGACAAATAGCAGTTGTCAATTGGAAGTCGGAACAAAGCTAAAAAGGGTAAAGCAGGAGAATGGAGAGGAGAATAGAATAGTTGTAAATTAGAACAGCTGGAGACTAGGTATAGAATTATATATGAGGTAGAAGGCAAACGAAGACGATAGATGATAGCAAAGAGGCTCGAAAGCAGGGAGGTGTCAGGGAATAGACAACATTGGCGAGGTAGTACTACCAAATTGGGTTGGTGCCTGGTGGAGACTATAGAGGAGAACTGAAGAAGTAGTGGCGTTTGTCGAGTAGTCGGATCATATTAGAAAGGATGGCGATGACTAGTGAGTCTCGACTCTCAATTCATTTGGGCGAGTCGAAATGGGAGAGGTCGGAGAGGAGCCAAGCCAGCTAGGGTATCTTCAACGGTTGAGCTAAAATTGATTTGAGAAATAAATAAAATGCAAAATGAAATCAAGACAAAGGACTGTCTATCGGGACAAGAGAAGGAGAAGCACAACTTGAGTATGGCCATGTCCAGCTCTAGACCAACGAGTTATGGCAAATGAGGGCAGTGAAATGGGCAGCAAGAGCACAAGGCAGTGAAATGCCGAACGGCTGATGCGGGAAAAATGTATGGCGACGATCAACTATCGGAGGGAGCTAACATTTGGCAGCTTTGGAGATTGGATTCGGCAGTGGAAGGAAGATGTCTCTACTGTCTTCTTTTGTGGGATGCTTTTGGAGGGAAAATGAAAATGGGAAATGGAGGGCAGGCAAAGAGTTGGCTTTTCGATTTTTTAGGTTTTGGATGAACCTGTTGAACCAAGTTTGACTGTAGTTTTTGGTTCAACCGAGGTTTGTCTGGTTCTCTTGGTTCAAAGGCATTAACTCGAATCGGTTTTAAACGAATTGGATCCTAGATGGTTCCTAGTCTAACCAGTATGACCGGCCGGTCAGGTCCAATTCTGTCAACACTGGTTTAAAGTTGTATTTTCAACATTTAAACCGTCTAAATTATAATTTTTATATGGATTAATGATTTTATAAAGTGTTATTATATTTTAATATGTGTGAGGCTCATTTTGCATGGACTACACTATAGTTATGTTGCAGTCCATCTGCACATAATGGATTCTCATATAACATAAATGGGCTTTGCCTTTATGTAACCGGGTTACATAGATGCGGAGCTATGTAACTCTCCTTAATTTTTAAGATTTTGATTTTTGATGAAAAATTCAATTTATTTATTATATTTAGCATTATTTGTTTACCTAAAAGATCAAGTTTCATCCCAATCAAATATGTTTATAAGCCACATTTCTTGAAAATATATATATTCATGTGTAAATTATGAAAAATATTTAAATCCATTTATATATGTATCATATTGTAATAATATTTTGTGGAAGCATTTATCCATGTGGAAATTATATTTTAGACATTGTAAAAAATACAACTTTAAAATTGATATTTAACATTAAATCATTTTATTACACTGATTTTCAATGGGGCTCATATACAGTGATATTGGACAAACAAAAGATTTCAAAGATATTATAAATGCTGCTAAATATAATTGATGAACTAAATTTTTCATCACTTATTAAGATATTAAAAATGGAGAGGTTGCATAGAAAAGAGATTTCATAGAAGTGAAACTATGTATATATATATAGGAAAATATTCCAGTGCATATAAATACATCATAACTTACGATACATTTGGCTCAAAATGGGCCAATATGATCATAAAATTTACATCTACTCCACCAATTGTATTTGAAATTGTTTATTTTATTAGTATACTAATTTGTATCCAAATTAAATATGTATATATGCCCCATCTGAAAATGGTACGAAATTAACATAATAAAATATTTGATATAAATATCAATTTTAAAGTTACTTTTTCAATATCTAAACTATTTAAGATATAATTCATGCATGGGTTAATTTCAGACATACTCACAACATTTGCTCTTAATTTCAAATATAACCACGGATTAAACCGGAAATATCACTTATACCCCATTCCGTCACGATAGAAGTTAACTCCGTCAATGTGACATAGAAATGATGAAATAACCATTTATCATCTTCTACTAAAGCAGCGCTTGTTGGTCTTCTTCACGGACCAAAGAAGCATCGATGCTAAGATGGAGATAGCTTGCTAAGTCGACAATGCACCAATGCTGAGATGGGGACAGTTTTGTCTTTAATTTCATCGTCGTAAGAGCAAAAAGGGGTAGCGATGTGCTAGATGAGAATGTTCTCATCGAAGTCGGCCACTACAGTGTCTTGGAACAGCTCCAAATAGCCCCGCTGCTTTAGTACCCAACTGCATTGAAATGCGAAGATGACTTGAGCAGCCTTGGGATCGGCCAGCAAATGTGCTCTTCTTTTTCAGCTACTGGAAGATGAATTTCTTCATTTTGACAAAGACAAGCACATAAGATGTGTACTGAAGTTGTTGAAGTTGTCCTCCGTCATGCCCATCATCACCCATTCAAGGTCTTCTGTAGGCCAAGCGATTGCAATGTCTTCCCGCATTATGTGGGATGGTTGTTGATCTGGCCTAGGTAGGTTGGTGGGGCAAGAGGCAAAAGTGGACAAGGTTGTACTAGGTGGTGAGGTGGTGAGAACTTAATGATCCAAGAAGTGATTGGTTTGTCGCAGGGTGCAAAGTGGGAAAGATTGACAAGGGTCATATTAGAGGCGGCGAGCATGAAGAAGGCGAGGGCGTTGAGGGTGATGGGGCCTCCAAGGAGCATGTAGGAGATGGCAATGTCCAAAGGGTTGTGCTCATGCTTGTTGGCGAAGAAGAAGACACCAATGCACCTCTTGACTACCTCCTTCGACACCAGCATCTTCGTTACCATCCCATTTTTCACTATTGCAGAGAGCTTCAACCAAACCCTAACCTTCAATACTTCCATCGTGAACTTTGGCATTCGTCACCTAATCGCCCCACTGTGGTAAGGGGATGAGCGGCATGCCGCAGCTCAAGCTCTCCAAGCTGGAATTCTACCTACAATGCATCAAGAAGAGGGTGATGGATGGATATAAGAGACTTGGTATTGCAGCATCCTTCCCTCACCCTTCTATCTCTTCCAAGAAGCCATTCAGAAGCCCCGCTTCTGTCGCGTTCACCGCCGGCTTCACCACACACAAAATGGGCTCCCATTCTTTTGGAGCTCCCGAGCCATTGCTTCCGTCTACTCCAATTCTAGAGCCGCCATGCTGTCGAAAGAGTTGTACACAATAGAAGACAGTGGATGGGACTCTAGCCACTACACATACTCCTCGGCCTTACATAAGTAAGCCCAAATCTTGCCGATCTTTCCTTCCATAAGTCACCCCGAAGGCAGAGGCGATGTAGTAAGAGTAGAGGAGGCAAAGCAGGTAGGCTCTCTTCTTTGTGAACGAAGGCACCCTTGGATAAGAGAACCTCGCAGACGAACTCCAGCTCGAACTCGATGACACAAAAGGCGTCCTCGATGCCCAGTAGAGGAATTCATGTAGCTTTGGGTTCAATCGTGGAAGCTGAACATGAGCTTGACGATGAGGCCCTTGAATGTGGAGAACTACTTAGAGGCCTTTTTAGACATTTCCATCTTTTTCAGGAGCTCATGCACAAGGCTCTTTTCTGCCTCTTTTGCCTCCAAGACGATGTTGATGACGACAGAGATTTCGGCATCTTGCTTCAACTGTTATGCCTCCATGAGCTTCGCATGAAAAAATCATTTTTTAATTTCAAAAAGAACTCTGAAGGCTAACTTTGTCATTTAAAATTATTTATTCAATCACGCTGTCACTATTTTCTGCAAATTATACTGGTATATTTGATATTTGAGTTGTAGACAGTGGGTACGTTTGAAAATTTTAATACTCGGTAGGCAGTTTGAAATTATGAATAAAAGTTGTGGATATATTTAAAATTAACCATGTAAATGATTACATAAAATATTAATATAATTAAACGCATGCGTGTGTGTGTTTTCATAAATTCATAATACTCTTCTTGAATGAATTTTTTTTCTTTATCATAATTTTTATAAAATTATTTTCTTTTTTCTCTATTGAATTTATTATAAAAGTTTTCCTTTAGTTTTTCTTTGTCTATCCCAAATTCCTTTTTAATAATATTTATAGAGGGTCAAAGTCTCCCATATCTGTTTTGGTAGGTGACATCTTTGGGCTAATACTTTCTTTATTTGGCTCCACAGAGTAGATTGGTTGGGGAATTTGAGGACTAATATTTATTCCTTTCATTTTTATGTCTGATTTATTGCGTGTGGGTATTGAGGAGCATGAGGCTCTTGATTGGGTTGTTTTAAAAGATCTTTCTAAAGTTTCATCTACAGATCTTCTGGGGTTAAAAGATAATGGCTTTCTGAAAGAGTTCATGTCTATTGTCACATTTCCTTCTTCATCCTCACTTATTTCCCTAATTTTAGAGTTTTTTATTTGAGGAGGTGGAACCTCAGTTTGGAGTTCCTAATGAGATGGAAGAGTAATTTGGTCCAATTTTATAGTTTTGGGTACCATTACATTTGCTTTTCTTACATCAGTTTGTAGCAATATTATTTCTCCTTTCAAGGATTGTTTAATAGCTTTTGTGTTGAAGGCTGTAGTCATTGCTTTATAATGGATTCTATAAACCAATGCAATGGGTAATGATCCTTGTTTTATTTTGCAATTATGAACCTTCAGATTTAGAATTAGACTGTCTAAAATATTCTGATATTGTAAGGAAATAGTAAAATTTGGGTAACAGTCAAAATAGATAGGTCCACTGTATAAGATTGTTTTTACCATTCCTAAAAACGAGTCTTAAAATTTATTAAACCTACAATCTCTTAGGCATAATAAGATTGAGGTATCTAACCCCTCTCTCATAAGTGGCTTAACAGCTACTTGAACAAGTCCTAAATGTATGAAATTATATTTTTGTCGATGTTGCTCAATTAATCTTCTGTTTAGAAGGGTAATAGTTTCATGTTGATTAAATAAAGAAATCGTTTGCTCGACTGTTTTTATTGTGTAGTTTGTAGAGAGTTGGAATGATCCCTTTTTATATATTTGACTATCTGAGATATCAGGTATTTTCCAATCATTTAAATCTTTTTCTAGATTATCTATATTGATTTCTTCTGTATTTAATACATTACCTTGGCAACTGCTTGATTTAGAGCTAAAGTTTTCTAAATAATGAATTCATGGTTAGAGTTATTCAAATGAATAAAGAAACTCTAGAATACTGTAAAGAAGAAATAAAAGACTTACTCAACAAAAAATTAATACGACAATGCTCAATGGTGGGACCACTTCGAACTAATCCCTGAAATATTTTCACCATTAGTAAATCAAGGTTTCCAAACTTTTTGCAAACATGCGCATCTTTCGAATTATGAAAACCGTTTTTTTCAAACATTTACATATCGGGACTATCAATTAGCTTGGTACAAAGCCTTTTGGTACAAAAATAAATCAGGAAATCATTCCTGGATGTTTTAATTCAAAAAAATGGATTAGTAATTTCAAAAAAAAAATACTTACTCTTCCAAACAAAAATTAGATTTTTAGGACATGAAATCTACCATAATACAATAATTTCAATCCAAAGATCACTTGAATTTAGTAATAAATTTCCAGATAAGATAACAGATAATCTCTCTATATCTTTTATATTACCTAACATACAATTGGTATCAGAGCCATGTTGCTAAATTTTGCACGGTGGAAGGAGAAGAGTATATTTTGCATCTCTGTGAAACCTCAAGTCGCGTTTCCTATAAGGGCATATTGGCTTGTAATGTTGTATTAAGCTCTGTGGAGTAATATCATTGACAGTGATCAGAGATAAAAAAAATAGATTTAGCTCTAACCATGGATGCATTATTTAGAAACTTTAGCTCTAAATCAAACAGTAGCTAAGGTAATTTATTAAATACAGAAGAAATCAATATAGATAATCTAGAAAAGGATTTAAATGATTGGAAAATACTTGATATCTCAGACAGTCAAATATACAAAAATGGGTTATTCCAACTCTCTACAAACTACACAATAAAAACAGTCGAGTAAACGATTTCTTTATTTAATCAACATGAAACTATTCCCCTTCTAAACAGAAGATTAATTGAGCAACATCGATAAAAATATAATTTCATACATTTAGGACTTGTTCAAGTAGCTGTTAAGCCACTTATGAGAGAGGGGTTAGATACCTCAATCTTATTACGCCTAAGAGATTGTAGGTTTAATAAATTTCAAGACTCCCTTTTAGGAATGGTAGAAACAAGCTTATACAGTGGACCTATCTATTCTGACTGTTACCCAAATTTTACTATTTCCTTACAAGATCAGAATATTTTAGACAGTCTAACTCTAAATCTGAAGGTTCATAATTGCAAAATAAAACAAGGATCATTACCCATAGCACTGGTTTATAGAATCCATTATAAAGTAATGACTACAGCCTTCAACACAAAAGCTATTAAACAATCCTTGAAAGGAGAAACAATATTGCTACAAACTTATATAAGAAAAGCAAATGTAATGGTACCTAAAACTATAAAATGGGACTAAATTACTCTTCCATCTCATAAGGAACTCCAAACTGAGGTTCCACCTCCTCAAATAAAAACTCTAAAATTAGGAAAATAAGTGAGGATGAATAAGAAAATGTAACAATAGACATGAACTCTTTCAGAAAGCTATTATCTTTTAACCCCAGAAGATCTGTAGATGAAACTTTAGAAAGATCTTTTAAAACAACCCAATCAAGAGCCTCATGCTCCTCAATCCCCACATGCAACAAATCAGACATAAAAATGAAAGGAATAAATATTAGTCCTCCAATTCCCCAACCAATCTACTCTGTGGAACCAAATAAAGAAAGTATTAACCCAAGGATGTCACTTACCAAAACAGATATGGGAGACTTTGACCCATCTATAAATATTATTGAAAAGAAATTTGGGATAGACAAAGAAAAACTAAGAAAAAACTTTTATAATAAATTCAATAGAGAAAAAAGAAAATGGTTTTACAAAAATTATGATAAAGAAAAAGAAAAGTTATTCAAGAAGAGTATTATAAATTTATGAAAACACATAAGGTTCATATTTTTTCTTTGAATGAATCGAAACTTTCTATTCCCCTGAAAAATAAGAAGATTATCTAGGAACTATAGAACTAATATGGAAAGACTCCACAAGAAAACAAGTAAGAACTCCAAATAATCCCCCATAAAATGAAATCATAATAGAATTCAAAAACAAACAAATAACATACTCTCCACATAAAATTAGATCAGACATTGATACATCTCACAATGGAAATGATATTAAAAAATTACATGAACAAAATAATTATACAAATCAATCTCTGATTACCATAGGAAAACAGTTAGATAAAATTCAAACTACAATAGAAGATAAGATAATATCACCTGTTGTTCTTAAACCAAAGAAAGAACAAACAGACAAACCACTATTTATCCCACGTGAAATTCCAAAAGATAAATTAAAAGAAATAAGAGAAAATAGTGAATTTATTGACAGGATAAATGAAAAATTAAAAATTCTTGAAACACTTGAATTCTCAAAAATAGGAAGAATAATTATTCAAGAAGAAGGAGAAGGATCAAACAAAACCCCAAATGCTCCAATTAAATCTACAATTTTATATATGTCTGAAACTGATACTGATGACTCTTCAGAAGAATCAAGTAAGGAAATGAACAAACCTGTTCTAAAATTAAACAAAATAAACTCATGGAAAATTCCTTCAAAATCCTATTACCCTAGACATACACCACCTGATTTATTATTTGAAGAAAGAAACCAGTTTAGTCAAGCTCAATACAACGCAAATACTATTTATGAATGGAACGTAGAAGGGAAAAATGAAACTCGAATAGTTAATATAATTCAACAGATGACTATGGTTGCAACAGTCTATAAAACAAAAACAAGCCTACAGATTATAACATAGCCCAACTCCTAGCAGCAGGTTTTATTGGATCTCTAAAAGGTTGGTGGGATAACTGCTTAACCAAAATACAAAAAGAAATGATCCTCTATTCTTACAAAAAAGATGATACTGGAGAACTAATAGTAGTAGAAGGCAAACCTATTCAAAATGTTGTAGACTCTTTAATTTTAGCCATAGCAAGCTTCTACATAGGACCAAATAATAAACTTAGGGAAAGAGAATAAAAAAACTTATAAATCTTATTCCAAAACCTTGATGATAATATTAATGACGAACTAGCCTTATGGGGAGTTCTCCCGGGACATCTTCCCCTAATACAAGGACAAATTCAAAGACATAAACTTATTACAAAATTCCTAGAAATATTGAAAGAAAGACAGAGTTGACACCCTCACTGGTTTAGACGATTTATGATCTCCAGCTTAGAAGAAAATAAACAGGATCTAGAACAGATATTATCCACATTAACTGCCTAACCATATGACAAAACAAATTCATCAAATAAGTAGAGAATTAAAAGCATTAAGAGAACAAAGAATTGAAATTGAAAACCAGTTAAGAAAGTTACTACCCCATCAAATCTATAGTGGTCTCTATAAACAACTGAAAAAAAATTTCAATAGAGTCTCATTTGCTATAAAACAACAACAAGAAATCCTAGAATATCTATTAGGATAATCTCTCTGTATCTTTTATATTACCTAGCATACAATTGGTATCAGAGTCACGTTACGAAATTTTGCATGGTGGAAGGAGAAGAGTATAGTTTTTATTTTTAATAAATATTTTCTTTGTTGTTCTGGATCAGTTATTTAGTCCGTAAAGTCTAATAATTCTTCTTGATCTTGTGTTATCATATTTAATTCATATGAATTATCAATATCGGATTCTAGTTCATCAATCTCCCTTTCTGATTCAGTACTATCTTCATTTTCCGAGTTGTCAAAATTTAACATAAGTTTCTCTAATTGTTCTTTTAGAGATTCTGTTAAATTTAGTTGGTCTATTTCTAGTTCATTAATTTTTCTTTTGAGAATGCATTTATTAGCAAAGTGTCCTACCTTTCCACACTTCCAGCAAGTAGGCGGATCCTTTAAAAATCTTCTCTTTTTATGGGACTTAAAAGGTTTTGTTATATGTGTTTTGTCATTTCTTTTATTATACTTTGTTTTAGATGTTCCTTCCTCATTTCATCTGTATGATTTTTTATATTTTTTGAATAGCCTTTTTTTATATTTTCTTGAACAATTTCCATTATAATTTCTTTTTATTTTTTCCATTCCGAATTGTTCACAAAAATCTCCTAATTGTTGTTTTGTTTTAATTATTTCTCGTTTTTCATTTGCCTTTTGTCTAAGTTCATTACAATATGCTAATCCTACATCATTTGCTACCAATATTATGTCTCCATAAGTTAATTTTTCATAAGGAATAGTTCCATTATTTTTATCTCTAATTTTTCTCTAATTTTCTCAACAAAATAGGATGGAAGTCCTGTGATAAATCTTTCCTTCCAGAATGGTTGATTACAATCTGTTCTAAGCATTACTCTTGCTAAGAATTGATCTTTATAGAATCTAAAATCACTCATCTTCTTGCATCTTAAAGTTTGTAAGATTTTTGAATTATTTTTAAGAAAATATTTAGGTGTTTGAAGTGTTGTTCTATTGTTTCTAAAAATATTAATACATCATCTATGTATACTATTGAGAATTCAGTATAGGGGTTTAGTATGTCGTTCATAATTTTTTGAAATTCTGATGGTGTGTTTTTAAGTCCAAATGGCATTACATTCCACTCATATTGTTCAAATAGGATTGTGAAAGCTGTTTTATATTTATCCTTCTCTTTTATCTGGATTTGCCAAAATCCTGACTTCATGTCAAATTTCAAAAAGATTGTTACGGTTATTATTCTTTGTAAGAGATCTTTTTTATTTGGATAGAGTACCGTATCCATTTTAAGGCTCTGTTTAAAGGTTTGTAATTAATTACTAGTCTTGGGGTTCCTCTTTCTATTTCAGAATTTATTCAAACATAGAAAGCCGCACAAGACCAGGGAGATTTTGATGGTTATATTAATTTTTTGTTGAGTAAGTCTTTTATTTCTTCTTTACAGTATTCTAGAGTTTCTTTATTCATTTGAATAGGTCTAGCCTTTGTTGGTATTTTATTTTTATCAAATGTTGGTTCGTAAGGAAGGGATACCTTATGTTGTTTTCTTTCCCAAAATGCATTTGTGAGGTCTGCACAAACTTCAATTTTTAATTTTTCTTCAAAATCTTTTATTCTTCTTTGTATCTTTGGATTTTTTAATTGTTCCTCTGTTCTTTTGAATATTAATTCTTCTTTTAGGAAATTTAAGTATTTTTTGTTTTTGTGTTATTAGGTTTATAGTTAGCGATTTATCTTTTAATAGATTTATGTCCTTTTGTTGAGGCTTTTGGATAAAATCAAATACTATCTCTTTTCCTAAAATGTTTGTTGTTATTCCTTGGTCTGTTACGATGAAAGACTTGAATAGTTTTAAGAATGGAGTTCCTAGAATTATTTGTCTTTGAAGATCTTTTACTAGTAGGAAGGTTGTTTTGAAGGTCACATCTTGATGTTTTATTTCTACATTTGTGAGTTTAAAATTTATTTTCAACTTAGTTCTACCTGTACCTCTTAGACTTTCTTTAGTTTTTTTCGAAATATTTTGTTAGTATTAGACCTTCTTGAATACAGTTTAGGTCTACTCCTGAGTCTATTAGGGCTATGGCTTTGAGGATTAGTTTTTTATTGATTAATAGCGTGATTTTTGTATACCATTTATGATAAGAGACTCTTGAAATTAATTGGATGAAAGGTTGTTCTTCTTTTTCTGAATCAGAACCGCTTTCTTCATTTTTTTTATTCTAATTTTTCTATTCTTTCTTTTAAGGTTTCTATTTCTGTTGTATTTGATTCTTTTAAAGTTTTTAAATCCCTTTTTAGTTGTTTGATTTCTGCTTGTAAGTCAGAAATTGTTATGTTATTAGTTGAGACTGGTTGGTTTAGAGGTTCTAAGATTTTTGTTAGATCATAAGCCTGAGTTTTTTCTAAGATTTGTTGAAAGGAGTTTCATAAGGTTTTTCTTTTGAGCATGCATTTATTAGCAAAGTCTCCTACCTTTCCACACTTCCAGCAAGTGGGCGGATCCTTTGAAAATCTTCTCCTTTTATGGGACTTAAAAGGTTTTGTTCTGTGTTTTGTCATTCCTTTTTTTATACTTTAGTTTAGATGTTCCTTTCTTATTTCATCTGTATGATTTTTTATATTTTTTGAATAGCCTGTTTTTCTTATATTTTCTTGAACAATTTCTATTACAATTTCTTTCTATTCTTCCCATTCCGAATTGTTCGCAAAAATCTCCTAATTGTTGTTTTGTTTTAATTCTTTCTGATTTTTCATTTGCCTTTTGTCTAAGTTCATTACAGTATGCTAATCCTACATCATTTTCTACTGATATTATGTCTTCATAAGTTAATTTTTCATAAGGAATAGTCCCATTGTTTTATCTCTAATTTTTTCTCTAATTTTCTCAGCAAAATAGGATGGAAGTCCTGTTATAAATCTTTACTTCCAAAATGGTTGATTACAGTTTGTTCTAAGCATTACTCTTACTATATATATATATAAGCCTTGATATTTTTATGACCAGCCACATGGGGGCAGCCATCCATCCAACCATAATACATATTTTTTATAAATTACAAAAATTTCTCTATGTTTAAAAATAAAAATACCTAAAAATATCCAAAAATAGTAAAACTTGATTTATAGATTAAATGCACCTAACTTTACATGCCTATGAAAAAACTTAAAAAATAAAAAAATATTTTTTTGACCGGCCTAAGTAAATCACCCTTATATATATAGACAGAAAGAGAGATATTACAGTGCAGGCAATTGCATCATAAGTTACGATGAAGTTTCCTCAAAATGAGCCATACATGATCATAAAATTATAATTCACTTCGCACAATGTATTTAAAGTTATTTATTTTATTAAAATACTAATTTTCATCCAAATTGGATGCATATATGGATCTCTTTTGAATGATACAAATTCAAAATAATAAAATAGTTTTATATAAATAAAAACTTTAAAGTTAATTTTTTAACATGTAAATTTTCTCATATATAATTCATATATAGATAAACAATTGCATAAAATATCAATATATTTAATTATATATTGAGCCCATTTTGTAGCAATTGCACCGAAACTTACTGTGCAGTTGCCCACACAATAACATATCTCAAATATGTGTATATATGAGAACAATTCAAGTGCGGATGAACTGCATCATAATTATGATATAATTATGGTGTAACCTGTTACAAAATGAGCCTCTCACATATTAGAATGGTATAATACTTTATATAATCATTTATCCATATAAAAAATATAATAGATAGTTTAGATGTTGAATTAAAATTGTTATTTATATCAAACTATTTATTACATTAATTTTGTACCATTTCAAATGTATCCATACACATATCCAATTTGGATGAAAATTTGTATGTTAATAAAGTGAATAATTCTAATTAAAATTGGTGGGGCGGATTTTCTATTCATAATCAAGTGGGCTCCCAGTGCATGGACTACGTTGTGTAGTACGAATTTAGTGGAATACTTTTCTATATATATAGAAAGTTATCCTATGTATCTATATTCACTATAACTTATGATACATTTGGATCCAAATGGTCCCCATATGTATTTAAATATATTATTATTTTATACAATCATTTATTTATATATAAATTATATCTTAGATACTTCATACGTTGAAAAAACATCTTTAAAATTATCGTCTACATCAAACTATTTTATTATATTGATTTTGTATTATTTTCAGATGAGACCCATACACATATATAATTTGAATGAAAATTGACATGTTAACAAAAGAAACAATTATAAATTTAATGTGAGAATACATTTTATGATTATAGGAGGACTATTTTGAGTAAAATGCACTAGGCAACTTCTCTCTATATATATAGTAGTGGAGGGTGAATTCACGATCCTAATTTGTCCTATTTTTTCATAGGAATAAATAAGCTCCATTTTATCACTATTTGGATGACCAAGTATATATAACGTGTTAAGAGAGGGAAGTCCAATATTTAAAGTTGAATAATGGTGGTGACCTCATTACCCTTTTCCTAAGATACACTTTTGTCGGATACTCAGTCATCCAAGATGAGTGACCAAAAAAAAAAAAACTCCATTTTATGTTGAAGAAAAATTTATGAGAGAGTGATTTTGGAAAAGTGGAAAAGTAATATAATATGCATAATATGATAAGATCATCCATTAAAAGTGAAAGAGTTAAATTAAAATAGATAAACCCATACCATGAAAATGTGTGAAAATAATTAAAATGTAAAAAAATGATGAAAAATAAAGTGAATTTGATGTCACATCACAACAAAAGAGGTGTAGAAAGGAGGGAAATTTTTTTTGTTTCTTCCGGTGGAATGGAGCATAAAACTATAGCCATGTCTTAAATTGTCACCACCATATAGCATGTTTAAAAAAAATTAGAAAATTGCTAAAATGAAAGACCTTATTTTCCAACTACTAAGCTATACTTATTGTAATAGAGTAATGCAAAAATCCAAAGAAGTAATCTTGAGCTCAAGTGTTAGTTGCAATTCTCAAGATCAATCATATAAAATTAGAATAATTATTTGATTATACAATTAAAAATTTTCTTAAATCATTAGTCATATCATCCCTTATTACATTCCTATCACAAGTGAAATAAAATACAAATTTATCGATTAAGTATTTACATGTCTTTCCAAATAAATAAATGAATAATTCAAATTTATTTATTCAAAGGCTAGCTTTGAAGATCCAATCTTCATTAAATTGCCTTCCTTGATTCACTTATGAAAAATTAGGTTTAGTCTCGCATGATTAGCAACTACTAAACTCCTTGAAAATGGATTATAGCCTATTTTAACTTAATTGAATAACATAAATGAGTATTTAATTCAAAAAACTCTAAACAGGCCCCAAATGAAAAATTCAACTCCTCATAAGGGGCTCATATATTTATAAAAAAAATCAAAAATAAAAATATTTACCACTGAATATTTCTTTATATAATTATAAGAACGAATTTTTGCGGCTCCCAAGCTGCATTCATCCACAAACTAAAAATAAAGATGAATGGAGTGAGAGCCACTCCCCAATCTTACACTAAAAGATTATGAACATTTTTACAAGAAAGCTCCTTAATACAACCCGGGACGCTACTCGATCATGTTGATCCATCATCCCCTGAAGAAGCAGCCATTTTGCTAACCCATGCGTGCATTGGTCACCTGTTGTTCGGTTTAAGCAAGAAAATCGGAATCGGTTTAAGAAATCGTTCAACCAATGGTCAGTTTAAAAATAGTACTAGTTTTTTTTTTTTCTTTTGGGATTGGTAAAATAATACTGGTTATTGTTGTAATTGAAATCTTGAAAATTCAATTAATATGTGTAGCACCCTATTTGCAGATGACTTGGTCTATTTTAGCCAACTTAAAATAAAAATAAAAAAGTAAAATGCTAAAAATATGCTGTTGGAAAATTGGTTGTACTAATTTATATTATTATTGCAGTAAATAAAGATCAAAATATTAAAATAAAAATAATAACAGAAAATAATAAGGAGCCGCTACTAATCTTTTTGGAAGATTAGAATTCAACTATTTTATTGAAACTAGAAAGGCACTAGCATTGTAGAGAATGGGTTCCGACCTGTGATCAAATAATGCAAATGCTTGGCAACTTCATTTTTGAATTATAGATGGCCGAACCGTTACATTGCATGGATTAAAAAAAAAAAAAAATGAAGACTACAACCAGATGGAATAACTAAAAAAAAAAAAAAAATCTGGCCTTGACGCCACTGCCCTGAGGAGTTCTCCCCCGTCTCCGGCCAAAGGCTTTGCCTTGGAGGACTTTGTCCGAGTTTAGCTGTTAGAGATTGCTTATTATTTATAGAATTTTTGGGCTGACATGGCATTGGTGGCTAGTGGGCAGGTTGTGGCATGCTTTGGGTATTTGGATGCCCGTTGGACATTTGCTATTTGTCTCTAGGTTTTTGGAGTGGAGCTTGAGCAGATAGTTGCATGTTCGTTCGTTCTCCTTGAAGTAATATTCTCGGTGCACAAGGAACATTAAGAAGTAATATCCTTGAAATTTCACTGCAAAATCTATTTTTAATATTTTTTTGAAAATTTTTCATAAAACTGTTAATCTAATTCTATTTAACATGTTTATCAATTTTTACTATTTTTAAAAAAAATTAGATATTTTTTCGAATTTTTAAAAAATGTCACAGGTTTTTAAAAAATTTCAAAAATATCTAAAAATTTTCAAAATTAAAAAAATTTAATACATACGTTAAATATATATATATAAATAAACATTTATATGAAAAGAGTCTATATATATATATATATATATATATATATATATATATATAATAGAGTTTTGGTGCGGGGTACATTGAATCAAGCCCCAGGGAACATAGCCGTACATGCCAGCTATGATTGTCAGAAGACTTGGTGCCATGCGGTATCTGATGACGTGAATTTCTCTCAAGGATCTTGGTAATTGTAGTCCGCTGCTGTAGTAGGATACATATGCATCAGCTTCTCGTTTGAATGATTTTAGTTGTCAAATTTCTAGTGGTGATGGCTCATTAAATTGGTAATGCAAAATCTCAGGTACGTACGAACCAAATGTTAATAGTGGAAAATGATTCATACATGATGTCAATTAGGATAATTTCAGGTTGCCAAAATTGTTCTTTCTGATAGCTTCTCATTTTCCTAATAAAGGGTGTGTTTGGTAATAACTAAAAGTTGTCAAGTTAAAATTTTTTTAATCTAAAACTTTTCACTCTCCACAACTATCATATTTTTTAATCATTCTTCACATTTTTCTACACAACTACCCTATTTTTCAATCATTTCTACACAATTACCAACACAACTAACCTATCTATTTCAACTTTATCCTATTTATTTCTCATCATTGCCTCTATCATATTATATCATTTGACAACTTCTACTCTCTACAACTTTTCGTCAAAAGTTTTATCCATTCCTAAACACATCCAAAAACCAAAAGAAACTGACGGTGGAACATACTTTACATTAATATTATTTTAAATATAGGAATTTGATCGTAAGAAACAACACTAAGTAAATGCAAGTAAATCGTTACTACCAATTCGCCATGTTAAGTTATTTGTTCAAAAGCTAACTGATATAAATGGAAAAATTTTAGTTATCCGTGAATCGAATGTTGGTAGTGGAAAATCATTTATACCTGATGTTGGTTAGGACCGTTCTACTCTATTGAACAAACTCTTTCTATTAGCTTATCGTTTTTGAATAAAAAAGAAATTGAAGGACAGACATACTTAGTATTAGTATTGAAAAGTTAAAAGTAAGTGTAGAGTTTTGATCGTAAAAAGTCAAAGTTGAGTGAGTATAAATAACCGGTTACAACCAATTTACCTTGTTAAGTTCTTTATTCTAAAGTTTATTGATGTAAATTGAAAATTTTCAGGTACCTATGATCCATACATTAATAGTGGAATACCGTTCATACATGACGTTAATTAAGTTATTTCAAGCTTTTTAATAAGCTCTTTCTATGAACTTATCATTTTGAAGGCAGAACATACTTGGCATTAAAATTGAAAAGTTAAAGGTAAAAGTACAGTTTTGATCATAAAAAGATATTGCTAAGTGAATGCAAATAAGTGGTTATAACCAATCTACTATGTTTAGTTATTTGTACAAAAATTAATTGACATAAATTGCAAAATTTAAGGTGCCCATGAACCAAATAGTAAAAAATCGTTCGTATATGATTTGATTAGAATATATTCAGACTATTGAACCGACTCTGTCTATTAACTTATCATCTGGTTTAATAAAAAGCAAAAAGAAATTGAAGGTGGGACATACTTGAATTAGTATTGAACAATTGAAGGTAAATGTGGAGTTTTAATTAAGAGAAATTATACAAGAGCAAACACAAATAAGCAATGACAACTAATCTACTATGTTAAGTTGTTTGTTCAAAAGCTAACCCGTATAAATTGTAAAATTTTTGTTTGTGAGCCAAAAGTTAATTGTGAAAAATCGTTTATACATGATGTTAATTAGGATAGTTACTAGCTAGCGAACCTGCTTCTTTCTATTAACTTGTCATTGTCATAATAAAAATAAAAGGAAATTGAAGGTGGGACATACTTGACAATAGTATTGAAAAGTTAAAGGTAAGTGAAGAATTTTGATCACAAGAAGTTAATGATTAGTAAACATAAATATGTGGTTATAACCAATTGGCCATGTTAAGTTGTTTATTTAAAAGCTAACTAATATAAATTGAAAAATTCAGGTACTCGTGAACCAAATGTTGATGGTGGAAAATCTTCCACGTGTGGGGTTAATTAGGGTAGTTTCAGGCTGTCAAATAAGCACTTTTCATTAACTTACTATTTTTTAATATAAAAGTAAATAGAATAAAGATGGAACATACTTAGCATTAGTATTGAATAGTTAAAACTAAGTGCAGTTTTTCAATCATAAGAATTCTTTTGAGGATTAGGGATCAATTTGTTTAGCACCCAACCCCCTTCTCCTCCCCTTTCTATACGATGAGGAGAAAGGAGGGGAAACTACCTAAAAACCTAAGCTAACAAGAACAAATTATCTTTACATAACAAGTCTTCAATGTTACTTGAAGTTGGACACTTTTAGGATTCTCCTTCTACATTAGCTTCTACGGCTGTCTTGACTAACTGATGGGCCACTTGATTCCCTTCTTGCAAAACATGGTAGAAGCTAACTTGCCAAAACTAAGTTTTAAGGTTCCTTATATCTTCTATCGATACTCCATAGTTTGATCCACCTTAGCTCCACGTTGCAACTAGTCGATTATAACCTAAAGTTTAATTCAACTTCTACGATTTTAATTTCTAAATCTAAAAGTCACTTCATCCCCATGAGGATGACCTTAGTCTCTTGTTCAACTGGATTTCTTTTAATTGAAGTTGAGTAAATGCAAATAAACGATTATATTGAATTTACCATGTTAACCTATTAGTTCAAAAGCTATGATAGAAATGATAAAATTTAAGGTAATCATGAACAAAACATTAATAGTGAAAAATTGTTCATACATTGTGTTCATTAGTATAGTTCCGGATTGCCGAACTAGTTCTTTTTGTTAACTTGTCATTCGTCTAATAAATACTAAAAAAATTGAAGATGGAACATACTTGTAATTAGTATTGAGAAGTTAAAGATAAGTACAAAGTTTTGATCATAAGAAGTTGAAATTTAGTAAATCCAGTTAAGCGGTTACAACCAATTTTAATATCATATTAAGCTGTTTGTGTTGATCATATGCTTATTTTAAGACAAATTAATTTGATTTTGATGATTAACAAATAATTGAAATATCATTAAAAATGATCTAATAAATTTGTGTAAGTGTGCTCAGATATTTTGTCTCCAATTATATGTTTGAAAATAAAAATGTGAAATAATTTAAGTTTCAAGAGCTCAAGTTCATATATAGTAAGTTTAGAAAGTTAAGTTTAAGCTCAAGTCGACTTCACTTGCGACTTGGGTGAAGTCTACTTCACTTGCGACTTGGGTGAAGTCTCACAGCCAAGTCTACTTCTTCTGCAGTTTCTAACCGACAGAAAAGTGAAGTCTCAACCCAAGTCGACTTCGCTTATTTCAAGTCGACTTTACTCACCCCAAGTCGGCTCCACTTGTAACTTTACCCTATAATGGTCGAAAATTCGAACGTTAGAGTATTAAATGCACTCCAACCTCCATTCTAACGGATAGATCTTCTTTCATCTACAAATATCACTGAAGTATGAATGTGAAAGAAGTTGAAAAATACAAAATGAGCTTACACTTTTCATTATTCAAGAGTACTGAAATCATTTGAATAACTATAGAAGTTTCAAGTGCTACTACTTCAAGTAAACTTACAAAACCATCTTTTTCACATAACGAGGAGTTTCCAGAGCAGATTCATTACACGGTGTAAAGTGTAAATTTTTTTATGTATTTCATTTTAGCTTATTACCTTGGATGGGTGTTGAAAACCAAATTCAAGAAGATGTAAAACACGAGTTGGTTTGAATTTATCTCACTAACGGGTTTTGCTTGATTAACTTAAGTTTGTCTCACCAACAAATTAGACTTAGATGATTGGAGTTGGTCTTACCAATAAGTCATTATTGTATATGCCCTCTAGAGCTATAATCTAGATGAAAACGGATACTCTAGATTGTATTCAATATATAATAGTGGAACTCAAGACACAACAGGTGTGTGCTTTGAAGAGTAAAGAAGAAAAAGTTGCCCAAACCATTATATATTATTATCTCTTATGTGGTTTGATTGCTTACATTTTTATATTCTATTTGCACTTTCTCATTCTATCTCTTAGCTCGTTTCATCAAGGGGACTTAGTTCACAAAGGGAGTTACAACTAATATAACAGGAGAATTTTTTTAAGAACTCAATTCATCTCTTCCTTTTTGGGTTTTACTAATAAACTCAGGACCAACAGCTTATTCAAAAGCTAACTGTAAATTGCAAAAATTAGGTACCCGTGAATCAAACATTCGTAGTGGAAAATCATTAGACCTAATGTTAACTAGGAGGATTCCAATGTACTGAAATCAGAGATTTCTATTAACTTATCATTTTTCTAATAAAAATAAAAAAGTAGGTTGCTAAAAAAATGAAAGTGGAACATACATGGCATTAGTATTGGAAAGTTAAAGGTGAGTATAATTTAATTTTTCGTGGGCAAGATGTTAATGCCACTAAAAAAGAGGAAGTAAAAACATTCCATCCATACACACAGCAAGAAATTAGACAGCAAAAAAATTCCTGCCTTGCATTTATAAGGAAAGCATTACATATAAGCTACTTCCTGACGGAAGAAGAGGAGATAACAGATAAACTTTTGAAAAAAAAGCGAGAAAAGAAAAGAAATGACGAAGAGCACACACTTACTACAGGCGTAGGATCATGACTAAGGGCGACATATATCGGCCCTTAGAACACACACTTACTACAAGAGCAGGATGATAACTAAGGGCTAAACCAGTCCTTAATGTTTGGTAGTTTTTCATGGGCAACAAGTCTTATTAAACGCGTTGCAGCATGGGTCAGGTGGTAACTCCGGGGGATAGTCGCCATCTGCGTCGTTTGCCATGAGGATGGCAGCCCTGACAAGCAACAACAGGAGGAGGACAATGGACGACTTGAAAGCTGCAACCACCATTTTCCTCATCTCTTCTGACAAGTTGTGGAATGGGGATAAAAGAGCGATGAAGAGATCCTTAAATAAAATCGGGCTTTTCCCTGACACATGTCAAGCTAAATAGGTAAATCACCTTTGTTAAAAAAAAAGGAAAAAAAAAAAAGGTAAATCACCAACTTATACCGGTGTACCGAGATGGCGCGGAAAGTGCGGAGTGTTGATATATGGTCGCAAAGACCAAAACACAGAGTACGTAAGTTGTATGGCGCAGCAGTCTTCGCTGAGAAAATGAGAAGAGGTTACAACCAACCTACTATATATGTTAAATTTTATTTTATTTTAAAAGACAATGCGAAGCCGTTATAACCAACGTACCATGTTAAACTTCTTGTTTAAAAGCTAATGGACATAAATTGCAAAATTTCAGACATCCGATAAACCAAACACTAATAGTATTATCAAAAAATAAAAATAAAAAAAAAAAACTAATAGCGGAAAATGATTCATGATGTTAATGGGGGATATGCAGAGTAGTACCTTAAGTTTATCATATGGGCACCTTTTGCCCCTAAATTTAACATTGGCAGCGGAAGGCCACCCACTGAATGCCCCACTGTCCCTCTTCTTGGATGCGTTTTCTTGCTCCAGACGTGGGCGTATAGACTTTAACTGTCTGAATTTTGCACTATGGTCTCCATTTTTTTATTTGCAGCGACGCCCTTAGCTCCTCTTGCAAATTAACTTACTTGCAAATCCTCAATTTGCTATTTGCAATTTGCAATTTGCATAGGGGTAAGTCAACCTTTGTATTTATGCTTTCGTAGCCGTTGATCATGCTGGACGGTCGAGATGACTCCTTCGTGTGGTTTTCTTCCAGATATCTTGTAAATTTCTACTCGGGTATGATGTGCATAGGATGAGCCCAATAATAAAAACAATTTTTGTGAATTTTCAAATACATCAATCATGCGCATCAAAAAAAAAAAAAAATCAATCATGTAATATAGGACCAAAATTTATTTTATTTGTACCAAAAACAGTGTCTACTGTCAGGATGAATGTAAAAATCCTAGAATCACCCTAGAGCTTCTCATATATATATATATATAAATTTCGGTACAGCACCACTGCACCAGAACAACAGTATATTTGCCCAAAAATGGGTCTCACGCATATTAGCATGCAATAAAATTTTATACAATCATTTATATATATAAATTTTATAGCAAATGGTTTACATGTTAAAAAAATGACTTTAAAGTTCTTATTTATATCAAACTATTTTATTACATTAAATTTGTACCATTTTCAGATAGGGCCAAACATATATCCGATTGGGATGAAAATTGATATGATAATAGAATACATTATTCTAAATATAATTAGTGGAATAAATTATAATTTTATCATCATGTGGGGCCCATTTTTGGCGTCATATATGGTCCTATGTAACCTCCTCAAATTTCAAGATATTGATCCTTGATGAAAATTTAATCAATTTATTGTATTTAACACAATTTGTTTTGCTAGGAGACTAAGTTTCATCTAAATCAAGTAAGTGCGTAAGCCACATTTGCTCAAAAATAGTATATTCATGTGTAAATTATGAAAAATGCTTAGATTCATTTACACATGTATTAAAATATAACAATACTTTATAGGATCATTTATCTACATATTATTCATATTTTAGATAGTTTAGATATTGCAAAATAAAAGGATTTCCTAGATTCAATGGATAGAGTGAATTTTTCATCAACCATCAAGATTTTAAAAATGGAGAGTTTCTAAATAACCACCTCCATTTTTAAAATCTTGATAATTGATGAAAAATTCACTTCATCTAATATGTTTAACATCACTTTTTGTATCTCGAAAATATTTTTATTTGTGGATGGGCTCCATTGAAAGTCAACTTAATAAAATGATTTAATATTAAATATCGATTTTAACGTTGTATCTTCAAAACCGTCTAAAATATCATTTATATATGGATAGATAATTCTATAAAGTATTATTATATTTTAATATATGTGTAACTAGATCTAAGTATTTTTTGTAATTTACACATGAATAATACTATTTTTAAACAAATGTGGCTCATAAACATACTTGATTAAGATAAAATTGGTCTCATAGATAAACAAATAGTGTTAAATACAAGTTGTGATACAGTGCACCTGGATGCACTTAGCTTTGGTACACCCGGGTGCAAAAATTCATTTTTTATATATTTTTTTAAATTTTTTATACAACTATTAATCTACGTGTAATTAACATATATACCAATTTTTATTATTTTTGGAGACTTTTGCACATTTATTTTTAATTTTTTAAAATCAATGAAAATTTTAAAATTAATATGCTTAGATTAATAGTTGTATAAAAAATTCAAAAAATATAAAAAATAGGTGAAATGCACTCGAGTGCACCAAGGTTGAATGCACCCGAGTGCTTCAGTCACGTCCGGTTAAATATAATGAATGAATTTTACATCATATATCAAAATTTTAAATTTTGGAGGAGTTACATGGCACCGCTTTTATGTATATATAAGCTTGTCATCCTTTAGTTGTCAGATTTTAAAGAGGTTACCCTTCAAGTGCATTTAAATTAGGATACATTCCACTACAAAATGGGATCCACATATGCGAGAATAGTCTAATATATTATACAATCATTTATCCGTATAAAAATTATATTTTAAAAAGTTTATATATTAAAAAGATAATTTTAAAAGTAATATTTTTATTAAATTATTTTATTACGTTAATTTTATACTATTTTAAGATGATATTCGTATATATGTCTGATTTAGATGAATTTTTTTTATATAAGATTGGATGAAAATTAATATATTATTAAAATAAATAATTTTATATACGATTAGCATGGTTGATGTTAATTTCATAATGGAGTGAATCTATTTGCAGCAGAACACTCACTAATTAAAGTGCATTCTGATGCGCTCTACTATTTGCCTTTAAGAAGAATTGATAAATATTGCTATAACTTTGGAGTTAGGACTAATGCATTTCTTTTATTCCTTTTCTATTCTCGGGCGGGCGATGAATGTGAAAAGACTCTGTACATGACCTTGACGATGATTCTATGTACGGCAGTGCATCCTCGCTTCCGATGAATGTGAAATGATTCTGTACATGACCTTGACGATGATTCTCCGTATGGCACGCATTCACTGCGTCCTTGGTACTAATTGTAACCATTTCTACTAATTAACAAAGGGCACTGGTACAGTGAACTCGGGTGCACTTAGCCTCCGTTAGAAATGCAACTTGGGTTGGTCTAGTTCGAGTAGTATTCTACGCTACTCATGCCTTATTTTTAAAAAATCTACCCTACCCTACCCACTTATAGAGTGGATTTCTACAATACCCTACCATATCCATTACTCATGGGGTCAGTTCCGGTTCTAGTTCCAAATCGGTTCCTACAATAACTAATGATGACATGTGAAAAAATAATTTTTTGTATTGTTTTGAATGATATAAAGCAATACTCACTTACATTTTAGACTTTACAGTGTATAATTAATTTCATTTTGCTATTGTTTACATTTATTTTCATATTCTTTATAACCTCTTAATTCATATTAATAATCACGTTAACATCATCATTCGCATTCATGTTATGATCATCCGTCATTACAAATACAAACCCTATACAATTTATAAAAAAAATAAGAAAATCGAACCAACAATAATTTATTGGTGAATAGGAGATAGAAATTATTAAATACTTATTTATATATATATAGTTATTTTTATATTAGGATACCCATCCGGGTGGGTTCTGGGTACTTGGCATGTGTACCCTTCCTTTACTATAGTTAGGAGGTTAGGTAATGATTTCTACCCTACCTGTACCCATGAGTAAAACTTTCTACTATCTCAACCCCTACTATCCTAGCCCAATTTAGGGTCAGGTGGGTGGGTTACCTATCCCTACCCAAGTTACACACCTAGCCTAGATGCACTTGGGTGCCTTAACTCATCTTTTTATTTTTTAAAAAAATTTTATACAACTGTTAATCTAAGCATATTTGACATATGTATCAAATTTTACCATTTTTTGAGATTTTTTAGGATTTTAAAAATCAATGGACTGATTTTCAAAAATCAAAAAAATAAAAATCTTTAAAAATGGTAAAACCTAGTACACATATTAAATACATTTAGGTTAATAGTTTTATAAAAAAAATAAAAAATTGAGTTAAATGCACCTTGGTGCACCCACGCTAAGTGCACCGGGTGCATTTAGCCCTTTCCGATTAACAAAAGTATCCATTTCATATCACGCGTCATCTGTTTGATGTTGTTTCCGGAAATTGGACGGACAGTCTTGATCATGGATGGTCGCTAGCCCATTTTCTCTCAAATTTCAGCAAGATTGTACTAAACATTCATCCCAGTACATAAACTGAATTTTCAAGACTTTCCCTTATAACAATAACCAGTACTACTTCTAAACCTACCATGGGTTGAACGGTTTCTTAAACCGGTTCCGGTTTTCTTCCTTAAACCAGACAACAGGTAACCAATGCGCACATGGGCTAGCAAAACGGGCTGCTTCTTCAGGGGATGACTGATCAAATGGTGGAGTAGCCTCCTTGGTTGTATTAGGGAGCTTTTTTTTTTTTTTTTTGTTACTTTATATACATCATGACATTCTGATATTATAATGAAGCACATTTACACTCTCGCACTACGGAGTAAATTTTTTCTAAACACGTACTATATGAGAGAAACTGTAAAGCTCCATAACAGAGGAAAATTTGTAAAACTCCCATTACAGAGGGACTAATTTGTAAAATTTTCATCTAAATTATACCTCCCAAATTTAGGATTCTAACACACCCTACCCGCAACATGATAGGTATGGTTACCACGACGCCCTAGGCATCATGGCAATTATGAATTTTTTTTTTTGAAAAGATGTTCATAATTTTTTTGTATAAGATTGGGGGCGGCTCTCACTCCATTCATCTTTATTTTTTGGTTGGTGGATGAATGCCATTAGGGAGCCACAAATGTTTGTTCATATATATATATATATATATATATTAGAAATATTCAGGTGCAACATCACTAAAATGGGCCCCACATGATCATTAAATTATAATCTACTCCACCAATTGTATTTAGAATAATATATTTTATTCTCATACCAATTTTCATCCTAATCAGATATGTATATAGGCCCCATCTGAAAATGATACAAATTCAACGTAATAAAATAGTTTGATGTAAATAACAACTTTAAAGTGGTTTTTTCATTATGTAAACTATTTGCTATAAAATTTATATATTGATAAATGATGGTATAAAGTTTCATTACATCCTAATATGTGCGGGGCCCTCTTTTAATCAAATGTACTGCTGTTCCGGTGCAGTTGTATTGTGCCGGAACAGCTCCCTATACATATATAAATATTTAGTACTAAATATTTTATTTTTTATTTCTTTTTATAAATATATAAGCCCCTTATGATGGGCTGAATTTTTCGTGTGAGGCCTGTTTAGAGTTTTTTGAATTAAATACCAATTTATGTCATTCAATTAAGTTAAAATAAGTATCACCCATTTTAAAAGATTTTACTAGTTGCTAATCATGTGGGATTAACCCTTATTTATCACAAGTGAATCAAGGAAGGCAATTCACTGAAGATTGGATCTTAAAGCTAGCCTATGAATAAATAAATTTGAGCTATTCATTTATTTATTTGAAAAGACATGTAAATATAAAATAAGTGAATGTGTATTATATTTTACTTATGACGGGGAGGTAATAAGGGATGATGTGACTAGTGAATTAAGAAAATTTTTATAATAAACTTAGATTTAAATACTTATTCTATCTTGTGTGCCCACGAGCTCAATATCACTTCTTTGAGTTTGTTCGTTATTGTATTACAATAAGTATAACTTGCTAGTTGGAAAATAAGATCTTTTTTTTATGTTACAATATGTAAAGGAATATTTAGTGATAAATATTTTTGATTTTTGATTTTTTTACAAATATATGAGCTCCTTATGAGGGTTTGAATTTTCTTGTTTGAGGCCTATTTAGAGTTTTTGAATTAAATGTCCACTTATGTCATTCAATTAAGTTAAAATAGCCTATTATCCATTTTAAAGGATTTTACTAGTTGCTAATCATGCAGGACTAATCCTTATTTTTATCACAAGTGAATTAAAGAAAGCAATTCACTGGAGATTGGATCTTCAAAGCTAGCCTATGAATAAATAAAATTGAACTATTCATTCATTCATTTGAAAAGACAAGTAAATTCTTAATCGTTGAATGTGGATTTTATTTTGCTCATGATGCGGATGTAATAAGGGATGATATGAGTAATGATTTAAGAAAATTTATAATATGTTAATATTTAAATATTTACTCTACCTTATGTGATTGATCTTGAGAATTGCAACTGCACCCCCACGAGCTCGAGATCACTTCTATAGGTTTCTCTCTTATTGTATTGCAATGATTATAACTTGGTAGTTGGAAAATAAGATCGTTTTTTATGTTGCAATATATAAAGAAATATATAGTGAAAAATAGTTTTTAATTTTTATAAATATATGAGCCCCTTATGAGGGGTAGAATTTTTCATTTGAGGCCTATTTAGAGTTTTTGAATTAAATACCCATTTATGTTATTCGATTAAGTTAAAATAGGTTATTATCTATGTTAAAGGATTTTACTTGTTGCTAATCATGTGTAGGAAATTCACTGAATATTGGATCTTCAAAGCTAGCCTATGAATAAATAAAGTTGAACTGTTCATTTATTTATTTGAAAAAACATGTAAATACTTAATCATTGAATGTGGATTTTATTTTGCTCATGATGCCGATGTAATAAGGGATAATGTGAGTAATGATTTAAGAAAATTTTTATAATACGTTAATATTTAAATACTTATTCTACCTTATGTGATGGATCTTGAGAATTGCAACTACACCCCATGAGCTCGAGATCACTTCTTTGGGTTTGTCCGTTGCTGTTTACAATAAGTATAACTTAGTAGTTGGAAAATAAGATTTTTTTATGTTATAATATGTAAAGAAATATTCAGTTATAAATATTTTTGATTTTTGATTTTTTATAAATATATGAGCCCCTGATGTGGGGTTGAATTTTTCATTTGAGGCCTATTTAGAGTTTTTGCATTAAATACCCATTTATGTCTTTCAATTAAGTTAAAATAGATTATTATGGTGATCATGCGGGACTAACCTTATTGATCATAAGTGAATAAAGGTAAGCAATTCACTGAAGATTGGATCTTCAAAGCTAGCCTACGAATAAATAAAGTTGAACTATTCATTCATTTATTTGAAAAGACATGTAAATACTTAATCAGTGAATGTGGATATTATTTTGGTCATGATGGGGATGTAATCAGGGATGATTTTTAAGTAATGATTTAAGAAAATTTTTATAATATATGAATATTTAAATACTTATTATACCTTATGTGATTGATCTTGAGAATTGCAACTGCGCCCCGTGAGCTCAAGATCATTTCTTTTGGTTTGTCCACTGTTTACAATAAGTATAACTTGGTAGTTGGAAAATAAGATCTTTTTTGATGTTACAATACATAAAGAAATATTTAGTGATAAATATTTATTATTTTTGATTTTTTATAAATATGCGAGCCCCTTATGATGGGTTGAATTTTTCATTTGGGGCCTATTTGGAGTTGTTTGAATTAAATACCCATTTATGTCATTCAATTAAGTTAAAACAGTTTATTATCCACTTTAAAGGATTTTACTAGTTGTTAATCATGCGGAACTAACTATTCTTTATCTTTTTTTTTATTTTTTCAAAATCACTCTCAACAATTTTTCGTCAACATAAAATGGAGTTTTTTTTAGGCCATTCACATTAGATTACTAAGTATCTGACAAACGTGTATTCTAGGGAAGGGATAAAGAGGTCACCAATTGTATTTAACTTTAAGCATTGGACTTCTCTACGCTAACACTATATACACTTGGTCATCCAAATAGTGATAAAACAGAGCTTATTTAATCCTATGAAAACTTTAAATATTGGACTTCTCTACCCTAATATTGTATACACTTAGTCATTCAAATAGTGATAAAACAGAGCTTATTTAATCCTATGAAAATTGGGCAAATTAGGGTCTTGAACCCCACCTTACACCACTGAATTTAACTATGGCTAAGTGTTTATATATATATATATAGAGAGAGAGAGAGAGTAATATTCATGTTTATCACACTTGCACCATAATTATGGTGCAGTTGCTTCAAAACGGGTTCTACATGGTTATAAAATTATAATCTACTTTGTCCATTGTATTTAGAATTATGTATTCTATTACTATACTAATTTTCATCATAATTGGCTATGTGTATGAACCCCATCTGAAAATGGATAAATTCAACATAATAAAATAGTTTGATGTAAATAATAACTTTTAAGTGATTTTTTCAACATGTAAACCATTTGCCATAAAATTTATATATAGATAAATGATTATATAAAGTATTAATGTATTTAAGTATATATGAGGCTCAGTTTTGGCCAAATGTACTGTTAATACAATGCAAGAGCACAACTATTGTAATTTACGTCAAACCATTTTTTTACGTTGAATTTGTACTATTTTCAGATAGGGTCCATACACATATTTGATTGGGATGAAAATTGGTATGATAATAAAATATATCATTATAAATATAATGTGTGCAGTAGATTATAATTTTTTGATCATGTGGGGCCCATTTTGGAGCAACTGCAATTACGGTGCAGTTGCGCTACACCTGAATATTCCTTATATATATAAAGAGAGACTCATTCATGTGCAGACAGTAGTTCGCTGTAAAACGGGCCCTACGCATATTAGATTGTAATGAAACTTTATATAATCATTTATCCATATAAAAATCATACTTTAGATGATTTAGATGTTGAAAATATCATTTTAAACTTGATATTTACGTTAAACTATAAACTATGTTGATTTTGCACCATTTTAAGATGGAGACCATACACATGTTGGATTTGAATGAAAATTGGTGAGTCAATAAAATGAATAATTCTAAATATAATGGGTGGGGTGGATTTCCTATCTTGATTATCAAGTAGGGTCCCCAGTGCATGGATTGCACGATGCAGTCGCATTAACTGAAATATTTTCCATATATATATATGAGAACTTTTTCTGTACAGTGAAGTTGCATTATAATTAACGGTGTATTTGGCCCAAATAGGCCCCACATGTATTTAAATATATTGATACTTTATACAATCATTTATCTATATATAAATTTTATAGTAAATGATTTACATGTTGAAAAAACAACTTTAAAGTTGTTATTTATATCAAACTATTTTAGTACGTTCAATTTGTACCATTTTTAGATGAGGTTCTTATATATATATATATATATCCAATTGAGATGAAAATTAGTATAGTAATAGAATACGTAATTCTAAATATAATGGATGAAATAAATTATAATTTTATGATCGTATGAGGCCCATTTTGAGGTAACTACATCGTAATTATACTGCAGTGAAGCTAAACTTAAATATTTCTCTTTCTCTCTCTCTCTCTCTATATATATGTATGTATATATATATACATACATATATATAGAGCTGTTCCGGTGCAGCGTCACTGCACCGGAACAGCGGTGCAGTTGCCCAAAAATGGGCCCCACATGATCATGAAATCATGATCTACTCCACCCATTGTATTTAGAATAATGTATTCTATTACCATACCAATTTTCATCCCAATCAAATATGTATATGGGCCCTATCTGAAAATGGTACAAATCCAATGTAATAAAATAGTTTGATGTAAATAACAACTTTAAAGTATCTGATTGGGATGAAAATTGGTATGGTAATAGAATATATTATTCTAAATACAATGGGTGGAGTAGATTATGATTTCATGATCATGTTGGGCCCATTTTAGCGGTGCTGCACGGGAATTTCCGGTGCAGCGGTTCCTCATATATATAAGCCACTTGTCCCATAATTGTTAGCTTTTAAAAAGATTACCGTCAAGTGCCTTCTAATTAGGGTGTTTCCAATTACAAAATGGGGCTCCACATTTATGAGAGTAGCATAATACATTATATAATCATTTATTCATTATGTTCTAAAAGGTTCGTACATTAAAAACATAAATTTAAAATTAATATTTATATTAAATTATTTTAGCAAATTAATTTTGTATCATTTTGAGATGCGGTCATGATCATTTGGGCCCGATTGCAATTGAGGTCATTTGTTACCGAGCCAAAAATATATTTTTTGAAATTTTTAATAAATTGTTAATATAGTACCTTTGGTGTATATACTAAGTTTTATCAATTTTAGAAATGTGTGTATATCTATTTTGTATTTTAAATACAAAGGTATATTTTAGTTTTGTAAATAACTTAAAGTATATAAAATTCCCTTACATTTAAAATCCAAAATAAATATGTACATATTTTCTAATTAATAAAACTTAGTTCATTCATTAAATACATATATATATTAAAATTATATAAAAATTTTAAAATTTTTAACATATATTTTTGGCCCGGTTGCAAATGTCGTCATTTGTAATCGGTCACAAATGATCATGCCTACTCAGACAGTGCCCATGCACATGCTTCATTAACATGAAAATTAATATGCTACCAAAGTAAATAATTTAAAATACAATGGGTATGGCAAATGTTAATTTCATAGTCAAGTGCCTTTATTTTCTGCAAAACGCTCCCTAATTAAAGTGCATTTGGATGCACTCTACTATTTGCCTTTAAAAAGAATCGATAAATATTGCTAGCACTTTGGAGGAGCTAGAACTAATTCAATTTTTTAGATAGTTTTTTATTCATGTATGTATACACATCAAGTCATCTAATATTATAAATCAATACATGCATAATCTTAACAACACGGAGAAACCAAATAATACTCTATCACTAAGGTGAGTTAATACCCCACCAATAAAGGGTACAAGAGTCAAATACTCTACCAAAGAACATTATTTACACCCACATGCTTCACCATGGCGTAAACTATGTGAAGCAGAACTAATTCACCATTTTTAATTTTTTTTTGAAACTTTCTTCGTGAAGCTATTAATCTAAATTTATTTAATATGTGTATCAATTTTTACTATTTTTAGAGATTTTTAGATATTTTTTTCAAATGTTTAAAAATTAATGGATTACTAAAATGCCACTATTCTTAAAAATCCGAACAATATCTAAAAAACTCCAAAAATAGTAAAAATTAATATAAATATTAAATACACTTAGATTAAATTTTATGTAATAAATTTTCAAACAATAAAAATAAATATATGTTAAAAAGCTCAATGCTCCCAGCAATCGGGCCTCTTCGTTTTACTCTTTTCCTATTTTCGGGCGGGCCATGAACGGCAAAAGATTCTGTACATGTCCAGAACAAAGATTCTCTGACTGGCATTATTCAATGCATCCTCGGTTTCTGTTTCCATTCTCTGTACCGGGGAAGCGGCTTGGCAATCACACCGAGCTCTACGGGCTGAGGCTAAATGCAGGTGCATTTAACTTCAGAGCATTTAGGTATTTTAATTTATTTTTTATTTTTTAAAAAAAATTTATATAATTATTTATTTAAGTATATTTAATATATGTATTAATTTTTACTATTTTTGAAGTATTTTATATATTTATTTTTAAATCAGAGTAACAGTTGTATAAAAGAATTTTCAAAAGAAAATAAAAATAATGGGTTAAAGTAATAGGGTGCACTGTATAAGCATATGCTCATTGGTAATTTGGTAACCCTCCAAAATTTTAATATTTTTTAATTCTATAATCCATCCCTTCATGGTACTAAAAATATAATTTATGTTGTTTATAGTAAAAACCATATACATCAGATATTAATATAATCCTAAATAAGTAAAAATTATAAAAAGTATATATATTAGCATGTAAAAATAATATTCAATGCTTTTATTTTTTTAATATAAAATTTACTGTATATATTTTTGTAATTTCAAAACATATATGCCTTTCTATTTTAGTTTTCAATTAATACCATTTAATTTTTATTATTTTCACCACATATGTTTAAAATGCAATCACCACATATGTTTAAAATTGCATTTTAAATTATGGGGACATTTGTTAATAGGTTGTGGGAAACATGGGAGGGAAATGATAGGGACACGGATTTCAAGATACCTCATTAAACAATTAATCATCATATTTTTCCACTTTTACCCATATATTCTAGTCATTTTCCCTATCAACTACCTTCCAACAAACCTATTTATTCAAACTTTACCCTTATCATTTCATATCAATCACACAATTTTCAAAATATTTCATTTTTTACTTTCATCAAATACTATATTTTCCACAACTTTTTCCTTCCCAAACGCTCCCTACATGTGTGTCGGAATTTTTAAAATTAAACACAAATATTAAATTTTTTTTAATTTAAACTTATTATAAACCAATTCTCATCCAAATCAAATTAAGATGTGCATGGTGGCATCGAATATATCTTTATTAAAACGAATATAATCATTTTTATTTATATCAATTTCAAAACTTTTAATTCAACACTAAATTACTTGTAAATGTATTTAAGTGTTTTTTGTAATTTACACAATAACATATTTTGAAGTAGTTATGGCCCACCAAAAATTCCCATTAAAAAATTTTATTGTACAATAAAATAAATGATATTACACAATGTCAATTACCTGTTGAATGTTGATTTAAATATACATTAAAGAGGTTCCCACGAAATTTTGGAGGAAACCTACGTTTGCTCTTTGCACCAAATAGGGATCCTGTTAAATAAATATCCATCTATGTTTTTCTATGGACGAAATCTTCCATTGTGTCCTAATTAAAGAGGGACACTGGGATGAAATCCAAATTCTAATTCAATATTGGTGATAACAATGAAAGCAAATAAATTTCTTTAAGAAGCCAGACTATATATGTGCATCCATCAGTTGTGGGATAATATTGGAGCTGTGCCACACACACTTAATTTCCGCCATGGCTAACTGTGAAGAAGGTAGTATTGACCTTGGCCACCTTGGCCCTTCTATTTCCAATATGGCTGGTGAAGAAGGTAATTAATAATATATATATATATATATATATACACACCTTTGCCCTTCTCTTCTTCCGAAATATTTCTATGGGTCCAAATTGCTCTTTTTTTACTGTGCATACAAGTGATCGGTTAGATGAGAAATTTTTTAAAAAGTTACCAGAACTTTTATCCTATTTTTCTATATGTTATGACATTTTCATACAACTATTTTATCTATTTTAACTTTTATACTTTTTACTGGTAATTGTTACTCGTATTATACTACAACATTTTCTCATTTTTTTTCCCAAACTTTCGATATCCTTTTTTTTTTTTTTTTCACAAATGCAAACTCACGTTTATCGCTGTGGATGTTGCTGTTGTTATTACTTTTATCTTGGGCGGCTTTTCTTCCTCGGTAATTTTCTGGGCATGACAGATGAAATAAATCCTCTTTTTCATCTTTTTGTTTTTCTCTTTATTCTCTTGTCATCGTAGCAGTATTTATTGTTTTATAATTTTATGTTTGCTGCATTTTAAATGACTATTTTTGGTGTTGGTTTGGTATATATAATTATTGTCTTGATATGATCTTTTTATATGAAAGAAGGGCACATCAACACTTAAACATGTAACTATGTAGGTTTTGTCAATAAAATATTAAGTCATTTTTGTACGGTTTTTAATTTTTTCCCACATAATTTAGCAAAATTGCAAGTGTGTTCTTTTTTTATTGTTTGGTCCTATGTATATAGACGCCAAGTTCTACTTATATTAAACTCGAACATATTGCTGAGAAATGAAACTTGGATGCATTCATCAAGAGTTACACACTCGTCCTTTCACATATCTAACAAGAGTGTTACCACCTGGTGGAATCCCTGGTGGCGCAAGTGTGTTCTTTAATTTCATATAATCATAAAATACTATAAAGTTTGCGTGAAACTGCATGTGCTTCTGTTCGGTGATGATTTCATGACCTATCATTACTACTTCGATCAAATGTACTTGTTAATAATAGATTAATTATTATTCTATTGTTTCATTAGTAAGATATTTTTAAAAGTATAAACGTATTTATTATCTGCAATCGTTTTTGTAACAATTGTAACAAAAATAATGATTACAAAAATGTAAATTCTATTGTAATATTTTTCCTTTTTGAGAATAAATGGCCAAAACCCCCTCAACACCCATGTCCAAAAACCATTAGGGATACCAGGGCCTCGGGTCTATTGTCGTATATTAATAGAGGCTTTTTCATCATTTGGTCAAAAAAATTTAACTCATTTCCACAAAATGGATATTACTTTCAATTTCATGTAAATATATACACTTACAATTTCATCCAGGATAAAGACGCAAAAACTTGTAAGTTATATTGATTTTCGGTAATGACTAGGTTCATGAACTCTAATGTTTTTATTTATTTTTTTAAATTCTAAAGCTTTAATATTTTTATTGATATATATTTATTCATGATACCAAAAGTTACGTTGATTAGAAACTAAATTTCGTAAAAAAAAATTAACCTCTTTTGAGAGCGAATTTATGACTAATAATTTTGAAAGAAACATAATTCTATTACCTAGGTTAAGTAAGTACCTACTACAAAATGATCATTTCTTACTAGTCTGAAATCCAAAAAACACATTTTATTTATTTTTAATTTTTTTTACAAAACAGTTAATATAGTTATGTTTAATTTACAAACCAAATTTTATCAACTTTAGAGATATATATTTATTTCGGATTTTTAAATATACAGTATTTTGGGCACATTTCAACAATTTAAAATGACTAAAATACCTCTACATTTAAAAATAAAAAATAAAAATGTATACATCTTCGAAATTGGTAAAAATTAGTTTATAAATTAAACATAATTAGAATAAAAATTTTGTAAAAAAATAAAAATATATATGTGTTTTAAACTGGTCATATGGCCTCATTTCAGACTGATCTGCAATGATCAAGCCTCTTACTTAGTTTGCACCAAAAGACTTATTTTTTAATTTTTTACCCTTATTCCGTACTTGTAAACCTAGATTTATTTAATATATAAATCCAATTTTACCATTTTTGAAGATATGTACATATATTTTAGATTTTTTAAACACAATTATTTTGGCCGTTTTTAGTAGTTGAAATGACTAAAATACCTCAATATTTAAAATTAAAAAAGTCTTCAAATACACCTGGATAAATAAATTTATAAATAATTTAAATATATTTTTGGCCTGGGTTAAGTAAGCTATTGTGTAGTTCGGGTTAATAGGTTAATGCCCTATTTTAAAAAATAGATAACATAGATAATATGTAAGAGTTTTCACTATATACGATAAATATTGTAAGTGTTTTAATTGGATTTGAAAAGAAAATACTTCTAAAAGAAATAGCAATGATCTGGTAGATCACAAGATATGATTCTATTAGTTTTGGAATATTTCTATGCTTAAAATATAAAAATATATATCTGAAAATAATAAAACTTAATTAATATATTAAATACGGATATTGTGAAAAATAAAGAGAAAATTTTTTAATACGTTTTTGGCCCAGATGAAGTAAGCTGTTACTTACACCGAATTACTAGGATCATGCCTCTTACATCATTACCCATTTATTTTACATCCAGATTCATAGGGTGACACCGATCAAAAAAATGCAATAGGTGATAGAAATCAAAGTAATCAAGTAATCCGTGATCTCCAAGTCCACTGTGACTATGATACTATTGCTATTAAAAACTCAAGTTGATAGTATCAAACATCGAAAATACCTTTATTGTATCCTCTTTGCCTTGGATGTATTAGTTGCACTTTGTTTTTCTATCTAAAATGGTTTCAATTGTGCATCGTCCATTTCTTAATTTGGTTTCTACTCCAAATTATTTTTGTTTATATTTTTTTATACAACAAACCAATTAATATTACAATCGAGTACATGTATAATCTTCACAACATGGAGGAAATTTTCTACAGACCCTCATCACTTAGAGAGAAATTAAAACCACAACAATAGAGGGAAATTAAAATCCTCGCAAATAATAAAAGACTGTTTCGAACAGAACCATGGCATTCTATAACTCTACTGACCACGGTAACCATGATGCCTCTCTACTCTAAAATCATTAAGCAAGTGTATTTTACCTCCAATAAATACATGCTAACTGTTATTTTTATGCAAAACTCTAAATCTAATTTTTCACCTCTTTTACTTATTATTTTTCCCTAATTTACACTAAATTTCACCAACCTGGCCAAATGACTCATTACGTACAGCTAGCATCCCAAATTCACACCTCAGCTTCATAAGCATATTTCAAATTCTTAATTAGCTCGACTTACGGTTTCATTCATCGAAAGTCATGTGATACACAAAATTCACGTTGCGAGTTGATTTCTGTGCATACTTAAACCAAAACACATGTTTCACATCATAATACACACGATACTCATGTATGAGGTACGGTTTAATGGGAATCAGATCTAGTGCTCCTGGAGGCATTGATGGGAATCTAATCCAATGCTTCCGGGTACGTATACCGATTTTTTAATTTTTTTTGAAAATTTTTCATGAAACTGTTAATCTAAGCGCATTTAACATGTGTATCATTTTTTATCATTTTAAGATATTTTTCGATTTTTTTGAATTTTTAAAAATCAATGGCATTTTAATAATTTTAACATTTGTGAAAAAACGGTTTCGAAAAAATTTAAAAAATGAGTATATGCACCAAGGAGCATTGAGACTCAATACTCTCAGGAGCACTAGATCAGGTTCCTGGTTTAATTGTATCTTAGTTTCGACCTGTTTTTGACTTTTTTTATTAAATTAAATCTACGTGATCTTTTGTAAAAAAAAATCTACTTGATAGATTAAAATTTTTAGAATTACTTATTTTACTAAAAAATCAAATTTCAATCAAATCAAAGTTGTTAAATTCATATAATAAAATTATTAACCTATACCCCATTTAAGATTTTATTCCTATGTACATGAATGATTCTACAAAGTGTCGTTACATTCTAATATATATACGAATATATCTAAAGTTTTGTTTCATAATTTACACTAATTATTTTCAGGTTATAGTGTCCTCACAACGCTTGGAATGGCATGATTTTTGGCATCATGCTAAAAAGTAATATTAAATAAAATAAAAAGCTTTCATTTTAATTTAATCGTAAAATGGAACAAAAATGAAAGGACACCATTCAACGCACTCTCATTATATATAAGAAAACATGTTTGCAAATAGAATTATCTCACCCTCAAAATATTCATTTACTAAATTAAATATACAAGAGCCATTAGCTCAAACTAAGTAATAGTTTAAATAGCACGGGTTTATTATGTTTTACTTTTTCATAAATTTAAATCTTGATGTATTTAATATATCAATCCAGTTTTACTATTTTTAAAGGAGTAATATTTCAATGCAACAGAGTGCAAAACCTCTTTTTTAAATTATTTTTTGTGAAATTTTTATAAAACAATTAATCTAGATGTATTTAATCTATAAATCAAATTTTACTATTTTTAGAGGTGTATATATATTTTTTTGGTTTTTTTTTTTAAAAATTGGGGGTAGTTTTAGTCCTTTTTAAATGACTAAATTACCCATCTTTTTAAAAAATTAAAAAATATATTTATACATCACCAAAAATGGTAAAACTTAATACATAAGTTAAATATACTTAGGTTAACAATTTTATAAAAAGAGTTTCAAAAAATATTTACAAAATGGAGTTTTGTACCCTTATGCATTAAAATTTCAATGAATCAAGATGTATTGAAACATTACTCTTTTTGAAGATATATATATATATATATATATATTTAGATTTTTAAACATAAGGATATTTTAGCCGTTTTAAATAGTTGAAAATTGTTATAATAACACTGTTTAAAATCTAGAAAATATGTGTATATGCATCTATAAAAATAATAAAACTTGATTTATATATTAAATATACGAAGATTAATAAGTTTATTAAAAAATTAAATAGTTCATTTCAAATATGTTTACTACATTTGTCATTAATTACAAATATAACTACTAAGTTTGAAAACTTTCATATATACTAACTAGGTATTTATTAATTTCAAATATACCCAATATAATAGTTAGGAACGTTTAATAGTTTTAAAATCCCAAAATATCCCGTATTTATCTAGTCATTATTTGTCATTGGTGTCATATCCAAAATTTCAAAACTCATTTTTCCTAGCTATTTTCTTTTGTTTAATGGATTTTCATCATATTGTTCAACTTCTGATATTTAATTGTACCTGATGAAATAGGTATTGATGAAATTTCATCCCTACTTAGTGGGCATATTATGAAAGTTTTAAACTTAAAAGGTATATTTCTAATTAAGGACAAAAGTAGCAGATATATTTAAAATTAACTCAAAATTTTTAAAAATTAGTAAGTTTTTTAGCTCGGCTAAGTCATTCATTACTTTGCTTGGGCTACAAGGATCTAAAATTGCACCGAAGTAATTTCATTGTAACTCTTAGTTGCCTATTTTGATCATGGAATAAAAAATTGACCTTTGATATTATTCAATATAATTAATTTATCATGGAACTAAAATTCATATTGATTAGAATGGGCGCGCCATACTTGCCTAAAAATATATTTATATTCCCAAATTATAAAAATTTCTTACATCTACTTTATAGGCTCATTGATCCATATAGAATGATGTTTCAGATGTTTTATACGTTGACAATAATCAATATTGTATAAATCAAATAATTTTATTTATTTACTTGCACATTTTTCAAATCGAGCCCATGCACCATTTTAATTCACATGAAACTTGGTGATGCTGTGGACTGATTATAACTTACAAAATTTTCAAATCGAGCCCATGCACATCTTTAATTTACTTGAAACTCCGTGATGTTGTGATATCGTGTTACGTCGAAGTTTTCGACGTAACCCCATCAATTTTGATGCAACTTGATGATGATGATGATGCAAAATTCGTTCTGCCCATTATAGTTTACTCAGGCCAAAAATTAAATCCCGTCCAAATCAAAGATGTGAAAGGCCTCTATCTGATAAAGTGTGCAATTAAATATAATAAAATAATTTAATTTATATATTAGTTTCAAAAAATGATATTTTTAACCTCTACATCATCTAAAACATAATTCTTATGTAGATAAATGATTTTACAAAATATTCTTATATTATAATGATATATATTAGTGGATTTAAGTATAGGAAGTAATCTAATCAACTAGTTATGTTAAACTTTTCATGTGGCCTATTTTTTTTCATTTCTAACTATAATTTTTTAAAAAATCAAAACAATTCATAGCATTCATCCGTTTTTGTTTACATATGATGCCAAAAAACACATAGTTGTGGACCATTTATATATTATACATTCATTTTCAAAATTTAGCAAAACTATATAGTTATATTTTCGCTTCACATGGTGTTCATTATTTATAAAATATAAATTTTCAATCGAAATGATTTCTGACATTATAGATATATAGCAAATAATAAATTTGTACATGGTTTATATTTTTTTAAAAAATTTATTTTGAAATTAAAAATGAAGAAATTACCTCAAAATTCTATGCAATCATGGCTTCACTTTCATAATATACTAATGAATATATATAGTTACAGTTGAATGCAAAAAAAAAAAAAACGAAAACGAAAAAACAAGTTGTGGGAGTTTGATACAACAAGAAAGCTTGTGTCGGCAAAGTTGATAAGTGAAGCATGGTATTTCCATGCTAAAATCACTTGTAAGAATGTCTCAGCAGTTGATTGTAGTGACAATTGATATCGGTGTAAATATACTAATCAAAAGAATAAGCAAAAAAAAAAAAAATCATTTCTATTCATCAGGACATGAAAATGCTCGTTTTTATTTTTGAAATTCAAAACATATTAAAAATATGAAATATAAAATTTTGCATGCAAAATGACCTTTCTTAGGCTACATATACATAACAATTTTTAAAAAGTGAAAAAAGGAAAAATTGGACCAGCATTGAAACTTAATATTTGCCTAAACATTGTACCATAACTCATATATAACTTAATACACACTTTTAATTTGGATGCAACTTATTCTTGTATATTAATAAATAATCTTAAATATAATGAACAAAATGGATTTAAGCCAAAATGATAGGATTAAAGAAAAACTTTAGTGAGACCCACATAATCTATATGTTAGGATCTAATTCATTGCGAATATTTGTATTTACCTTGAGTGGAAGCCTCTATATTATCTCTTATCTTAATTTTTTTGACTTTTATTTTTTAATAAGATAATTGTGAAGAGTGAAAAGTTTTAAATTTAAAAATTTTTTGTGTTAAACAAATATGCACCATGTCTAAACACTTGAAGTGCTTGCAATATAACTGTTGTATTCAATTACAGAAGACGTGAATGACTCGCCTGTGGAACAAGTGAGACTCACAGTTTCAACAAGTGATGATCCGAAAATGCCAACATTGACATTCCGTACATGGTCAATAGGAATAACAATATGCGTCGTCATAGCTTTCGTGAATCGGTTTTTCGATTACCGCCAAAATCGACTCTTCGTTTCTCCAGATTGCATCCAGATATTGATCCTGCCCTTGGGGAAATTGATGGCCCGAACACTCCCAAGCAGACGCAGAAGAGTTCTTGGGACTAATTGGACGTTCACATTAAATCCGGGACCCTTCAATCTCAAGGAGCACGCCCTCATCACCATCTTTGCCAGCTACGGTGTCGTGTCACCCTATCCAATTGCCATTATGACGGTCATGAAAGTTTACTTCCGCAGAAAGTTTCATCCCTCAGCTGCCTTGACCATGTCTGTCATCTCCCAGGTATGCAACTCTTTTTTTTTTTTTTTTTTTTTTTGGAATCCTAATGAGGAAGCGTTTGGAAATAGGAATGGAGAATAAGGACACAACAAGACACCAGAATTAACCCTTCAATAGAAGTACACGCAATAAACTAAGATCAAGTAAAAAACAATAAGATCAAACACACAAGACAAGAAAATTAACCCTTCAATTAAGAAGGACAAAATTATGAAAGAGATGATAACTGGGTTATAGAAATATACACAAAATGATTCACATTTATTCTCTAAATGTTTCACACACGTCCCAAAAAAAGAATATTCCGATAACTACCTCCCATGCCTCCTGAGGACACTTCAAAGGGCTTCGTTAAATCTCAACTAATAATCCTTTAAATAGGACTCCCACGGGTATTATGCAAAATCAATATGTGCTCTCTTGTGTGTTCCTCATGTATCGTCACATCAAAAATTATTATAGAAATAACTTATAATGCAAAATACAACACACAAACCCTAACAACCTCTACTTTGAATTGAATTCTACATAATGAAGCAAATTCATAGAGAAATGCAATTTGACCATTTCGCAACTCATCAATCAGTTCATCAATTTATCATGCTTCAACAAAACATGACTCTATATCTCTTCACTTGAAAGATCACTCTACCTTTATGCACAAACCAACATGAATCCTCGCACACTCCAACTTTAGTCAATTCAGCAATTATGCACTTGGTCAAACATCTCATATGCATCAATTGCGAACAATATAAATAATATTTTTTTCAATACCATTATATTCAAAGGACTCGCACACACTCTCAAAATGATCCAATGTCAAACACATACTTAGGATCCACAATCGCCCAATGTGAAATTTAGAAAAATTAGTCTACACCTGTATACTCTCCATACATCCTCAGTATCAGCATAATCATAGATTGCCAAATAAAGCAAAAAACCCATAGCTCCATGAAGTCTGTTGCTTGACCTCCATCTAAACCATTTTAGTTCAATATTAATTATATGAACACACTGAATCTGCTCACGATCTATTGCTTTAGATCATATTGAACTCAACTCATCCTAATCAACCTTAGATCGCAATGATCTAACAAAACTACGCTTAACAATATAGCATCATCCTGATCTACATGCATACGAAACATAACATCTTGTCTCATCAAGATCTACACATCAAAATCTTTTTCATCATCTCATCATTTGCAAACCACATCAAATTCATACCATTGAAGTAAAATCTATCCAAATTGACCTCACTATTGTATTCATAGCATCCAAAAACACAAAAATCCATTCCGAAGACTCTAAAATCCAACTCCAAGATCACTCAATCTGAATTGCATGTGCACACTGATTCAGTGCACCTCATATGCACCATACCAGGTATATCTCATCATCCTCAATAAGCTAGGACGAATCCTAAGTCGCTACTTGCCTACTATAGGCCCTCATGTGTCGCCTCGCGGCGTCATCTCCACCGGCATTCAACCATGCTCTACTACTAGTAACACTTGTCGCCATTACCATATCCAATAGCAATCTCATGTGCTTCTTGCTTCTTCCCTCTCCTAGTGATGGGATGGAAACCACATCAGTTCCTCTAGTGCTGCTAGATCCGCCATAAGTAGTTCTTCTTTGCCTCTATCTTGCACATTTACTCGCTGCCACAATGATTTCTCCAAGCAAGGCCTGCTCTGTTGCCGTGCCAGAGCTCCGTAGGTTTTCATGGCACTACCTCCAGCCATGCTCGTCTTCTCACCAAGGAAATACCCAAATCTGCTTCATCGTTGTCGCTCACCAGATTAACTCGCCAGTCATCTTTCTCAATATCGACGATGGAATCTATCCAACGCACATTGCTATGGCTGCACAAGCAAGCTTTTATCACTAGCACCTCCTTCAAATCTGTCTAATAGTCTACCAGATCCGGCCATCATCTGGTCCCA
Source organism: Annona cherimola (assembly GCA_030490835.1). Classification (NCBI taxonomy): domain Eukaryota; kingdom Viridiplantae; phylum Streptophyta; class Magnoliopsida; order Magnoliales; family Annonaceae; genus Annona; species Annona cherimola. The sequence goes on from CM059974.1 coordinate 31,513,800, forward strand.
ACCATTTCACTGACAAAACCCAAAATAATAACTTCTAATGGTTATCTAATCACGGATTTGCCTCAAATCAGCAACCACACTTTCTTTCTAATTTAAAAGGTCTAAAATCACTGTGATAACTTTTTTTGATGCAAGATGTGTATGTATTCACACACTATGGGAACTATCCCAAGCCAAAAAATTTACAATTGAAGTTGGTGGGCATCCCCACCATTCCTTACAAGAAGCAGTAGAATGAATAGCCATATCAGAAATGCTGTGTGTACATCTATTCTCATCCCTTAACACGTGTAAAAAGCAACAGACACAAAACTTGGGACAACCGACATAATCTTGATAATCTTGTTCCCCATGTTGGAGAGAATCTGGCATTCGTCATTTAAGAACACAATCAAAATATTGGAATCAGATTCGACAATTAGCTTCTCAACCTTCAGTGCTGCACACTACCTAATTCCATACATCACCGCTAATGCTTTCATGTTCAGCACATCTTCCATTCACTCAAGTTTCCAACATTTAGCCCCAACAAAACCCCCATATGGTTTCGAATGATGACACCCAACCCCATGCAATTTCCTTCAACCGATCTCCTACCATCCATGTTTGCCTTAAACACAGAGACTGGAGGTCGAATCCATCTCGAAACCAATCTAGCTCCCCTATTTTGGGCTTCCCCTTCCAGCTCACTCATCCTAATACCTTCCCAAAAATTTAAGCTCCATTCATACACCATATCAAAAGCTGGTTGAATACCTTCTGCCTGAAGCTTGTTGCGCATCGGCCATACACGCCAGCACATGATCACGAAGAGCTCCATCTTCATATTCATTGATTGCTTCAACAGACAGCAGAGAATGCATTGTATAGCTTGCCAAGGCGTCCAAATTTGTCTGTTCAGAACAATTTTCCTTCTAACCTAGGCTATCCTATCACGAAAAACAAAGAGATGTGTGTTATCCTCCCTTCTGCAGTTGCAGAATCTACACCTTGGATCCACCCCTATGCCCCTACTATTTAGATTTGCTTTTGTCAGCAAATTAGCCTCCAACCAAAGATTTTTATGTGATTCAGCAGTTTACTATACCAGATTTCCCTCATCATTGCTTTATCCTGGTTCTTCATCACCCCGCATCTCATACTTGCACCACAAAAACTGTTAGAGAGAGAGTCAATAAGCTGATCGGACGCGGAAGCCTCCATCCACCTCAAGCCACCAAAACCAGCCATCCAAAGCCTCTTCTCCAGGAATGTGAATTCCACTAATTTTTCGCCATCCCACATCCCCAATAGCACTCAGAATTAGCTCCTTCTTCCATACTCTGTCCATCTTGTCGATAAACTCCGCAACTTTCACCTCTCCCTCCAAAAGTTGTCTATGCAAAGGGCCATCCACAGTGAGAGTTGTGTCTAACCATTTGTCTTTAAAAAACCTACTCCCCTCCCCATCTCCCAATCTCCACCGGCCCCCCTCAACCAAAATGTGTTTGGCCTGAAGAATGCTCCTCCAAGTGTAGGAGTCTGATGGTTTTTCTTTACACTCCCAAATGCTCATCTTGGATAGATATTCGGCACCAAGAACCATGTAGCATAGCGAATCTATATTAGAGACAAGTCTCCAAAATTGTTTTGTAAGCATCGCCAAATTGAAAGCCTGAAGGTCTCTAAATCCCATACCTCGATCTTTCTTTGAGACACACATCTTCCTCCACGCCACCTAGCTCATCTTCCTTCTTCCTTCATTCTCCCCCCACCAAAACCTACTCGGTAGACTATTGATTTCCTTGCATAAGCTTACTGGGATAAGGAATAAGCTCATAGTGTAAGTTGGGATTGCTTACGGCCACGGACTTTATCATTACCTCCTTCCAACCCAATGACAAAAGACGCTCCTTCCATCCCTATATCTTTCTCCATATGCATTCTTTTATACCACCAAACATCACCTTTGTTGATCTTCTCAACCATGTCGGTAACCCCAAATACGACTCAATTTTCTTGCCATCTGATCCTAGCCAAGTATGGATTTTCAATCTTTCCACCCTGGTAATGTTTGCACTGAAAAAGGTTGCAGTCTTGTCAATGTTCACAGTTTGGCCCGAGCACTCTTTTTACACGTTGAGGATCTTTAGTAAGTTCTATATCTTCCCTCTAGATGCCTTGAGAAATAGGAGTACACCATTCGCGAAGAATAGATGAGTCAATCGGGGCGTTCTGGGGGAAATCCTAATTCCCGAGATCCTTGTACCACTTGTTGCATTGGCTATAATGGAAGAAAATCCTTGTGCACAAATGACGAACAAATATGGAGATAGGAGATCTCCTTGTCTTAGGTCCCTTTGCGGGTGGAACGATCCGGATAAGTTGTCATTGATCTTTACTTTGAAACTCACTTATCTTACACAACCCTTGATCCAATCAATCCAAGTTTTACAAAAGTTTATTTTTTCCATAATAGAAAAGAAGAAATCTCATTCCATATGGTCGTAGGCCTTCGACAAATCAAGTTTTACTCAACCTCTTTTCTCTTCCCCCTTTTATTGCGCCACAGGTAATGAATAGCTTCATATGCAACAATCATATAATCTGCAATCAGCTCCCACGTACAAAAGTGCTTTATTGCTCCAATATGATACTCTAGAGGCAACCCTTTAGACATTTCGCCAATATTTTTGCAATAATCTAGTACACCACATTGTAGAAGCTGATTGGCCTATACTCATTTAATTTGTTTGCCCCTTCTTCTTTGGAATTAGCACGATGACTGTGGAGTTTATCTGATGCATATGTGACTCTCTCGCTTGGTCGTCTCTTAACTCAAAAAAGGCTTGACACAATTTGAAAAATCCTTCCCCACCGTTTCCCAATGATTTTGAAAAAATCCTACCGACATACCATCCGGTCCTGGTGCCTTGTTTGGGTTCATATCTTTTACAGCCTTCTCAACCTCTGCCATTGAAACCGGCCTTACCAGGAAGTCCCTTTCAACGTCTAAAATTTGGTTTCGAGGATTAACTGTGATTCATTCCATGCCAATAGGAATGGTGCTTCTGAATAGGTCCTTAAAGTGATTACGTACCATCTTTTCTAGTTCTCTGTGTTCCATGATCCAATCCCCCTCATTATTCATCAGCCCTCCAATGAAATTTCGTTGTCTCTTATTAGAAGTTGTCCAGTGAAAAAATCTCGTATTTTCGTCATCCAAATTGAGCCAATGTGCTTTTGATTGCTGCCTCCAAATATATTCCATAAGGGTGTTGATTGTTTGCTTACCTTCTTAATGGACTCAACGATATCTGAGCTTCGGTTATGTAACTCCAACGCTTTTAGTTCCATCTGTTTCTCTAAGATTTTCTTCTTAAGCCAACCGGAGAATAATCCCCCTATCGACCTGGGGTCAGCCGGGGTTTGCCAGCCCCCTATCGAATCTAGCTTCCACCCATTCTGCTCTCGACCTATTATTGCTCAATGTCATAGCACGTCCCACAAAGCCCAAATCCTGTAAGTTGCATTAGTCCACTACCTCTTTGAAAAGTTCCATTTGTCCATTAACAAGGTTTGAAGCTTTTTGATATTACACCAAGACTCTTCGCTCCTTCCCACTTCAGGATTTCCATAGAAGCTTATGAGATGCCAACTTTGACCAACTACCGGCATGGTAACTACTGAATCAATGTGATTCTTTGAGAAGCTTTTTACATCCACCATCCAATTCTCCTTCCATAGAAGTGCCATCCCCCCACGTCTACCCTCACATGGGACTGAGAATACATTTCTGAACCCAAGCTTCCATCTTATCATGTCAATTTCCTTGCATGTTCTCTTAGTCTCAGAGAGAAGGACAATGTTGGGATCTTTTCTCTTTACCAAGTCAAGTAGATTTGGAATTGCACGTGGGTTCCCAAGCCCATGACAATTGAACCCACGTGCAATTCCACACAATGATACTCGTGGCTATTGGTGGGGCTGGGGGATCCCCTCAGCCTCCACCACCAAGTTGTCCACCGTCATGCTTGTTTCCTTACTGCATTTTTCTTTTTTCCTATTTTCCCACCCTCCCAATAGGCTACCTTCCATCAATTGCTTTTCCCCTTTGCTCTCCTTTTTTATGTATGTATTTGTTTCTGACATCTTTTGGTCCAATCTCTTCCATGCTTTGGTAGAAAAAACAGCAAGTTTCTCTCATGGTTTTCCTTTTTCAATTTGAAAATCTGTTTCTGCCTCCATAATATCGGTTATCCTCTCTTCCCTTTTTTCTACCCATCCCCCTAGCTCCTAGTTCTCCTTTAGCACCCCTATTAAATCCACCTTCATTTTTCCACCCAATTCCTGGATTGTGAGGAAATCCTCATTGTTTAGTATAATTTGTAATCCTTTTTCCATATGGCCCCCATCCTCCCCTACTTTCTGCTTGCCTTTATTCCCTCCAATGTGCCTCATTCTAGTCACCCCGTAAAGGTCTTTTGCAGGTCTGCTCAAGTCCTTTGTCATTTTAGTTTCCCCTCTATCTGCGGATTGTCCCATCCCCCATTCCCCTTCTATAACCCTTTCTCCCCTACTTCCTTCACCATGGTTGTCCCTTCTCCCCTCCCCTCCCCCTTTCATTGCCTTTTGCTCGCTCCAAATTGTCCCTACCTTCTCCCTACTGCCCTCTTCCTCTCCCTCTTATAGGAATAGGTCTTCACTATCGATTCATTCTCCTCCCTTGACTTTTGTTAGCTAGTATCCCCTAGGGCTTCCTCCTCATGTCCCTCCTCATTTAGGTGTCATTCCCTCTACTTGTCACCCCTATTTTCCTTTTCCTCAAACCTTTTCTTCGTCCATATCCACTGTATAGTCAGTGTCTTGTGATTGGCGAGGCATCTCCCTAAAGTATAATTTTGGGAAGAATCTGTTGTGTTCTCCCTTTTCTTTTTTCAGCCATAACAGTTTGAAGCCCATTCTCAGGAAGCATTCATAGGGGAGGTTTGATTCATTCATGTGATCTTCCTCCTTGTAGTTATCGCATTCTTTGAAAGAGTGGCCAATCCTTTCACACACAAAACAAAATGTTGGTAACCTCTCAAAATTGAAACGGGATCCACCGGCGATCCGACACCCCACATTTCACAAAAATTCCTCTTTGTAATGGTTCTCTGACATCTACTTCAATCCAGATCTTCACCCCATTTATGGTGGGCATAACCTCATGGCATTTGGGAAATGAATTAGCAATCGTTGTGCTCAGGACTTCCTGATTAATAAGAAAGGGTATTTCTTTAATAGTTAGCCATAGAGGATATTGAACATTTCTACCTGTTCTTGCTTCATTGACTCTGTTAGCTCCTTCATTACAATGAGTTTCTAGTCATACAACCATGGTCTTCCCCGAAGGATATGCTCTTTATCTTCCTCTCTTTCACAAGTGATTTTGAAGCGATTCTCATCCACCTCCACGAACTGGATAATGGCTTTTGGTTTCCAAATACGCTTCATTGATGCGAAGAATAACTCCTTATTGAAGCTCCTCAATGTCCATATGGAGCAGATAATCTTCGGCTTCCCTTTCGAATCAATTTTGGGCAAGTCCTTTGCATCGATGGCTAGGGTTTGGATTTCCCCAGCGATTAAATCCCCTTTTTGAAGAGCCATCACCAAAGATTGCTGTTCAACTAGATTTTCACCCCGAGTTCACCCCTTCTCATATGATTTTTTCCAAAACCCAGAAATCATGAGAAGCTTCTTCATCCGTCATCGCGCGCGAAAAAATCACCTTTATGGTGGCATTTATGAAGGAAATTTTTGTTTTGTTTTTGTTTTCACTATGATAACTTGTGTCTTCTAAAAAAATCAACTATCATGATCTTACCCATTGATCTAACAAGTTAACAATTTTCGGATCACATACAGACAATCATAACTCTAATACCATTTGTTAGAAAATATTATTTGGATTGACACAAATCACAGAAAAAGCACACATAATAAATCAGGACTAAATAAACAATAATAGGATCAAACACATAAGACATTGAGATTTAGATGAAAACACTTTAATTAAGAAAAGAAAAATCATGGGAGAGAGATATAGATCTACTATGATAAACTAGTTATAGAGATATAAACAGAATGATTCACACTCATTCTGTAGATATCTCACATATATCCCCAAATAAGAACTCTTTAATAACTCCATCTTGTCTTTATCTAAACACCTACAAGGCTCCATTGAATCCCTAACTAATATTTTTTAAAATATGATTCATGTGGATACTTACACAAAGGATGTGTTTGGCAATGAGTATAAAATGTCATCTTAGAACTTTTCAATCTAAAACTTTTTATTTTCCATAACTACTATATTTTTAAATTATTTTTTCATATTTTTCTATACAACTACCTTACTTTTCAATCATTTCTACAGAATTACCTATACAACTAACCTATCTATTTTAACTTTATTCTCTTTACTCTCCATCATTATCCCTATCATATCACATCAGTTGATAACTTTTACTCTCCAAAACTTTTCACCAAAAGTTTTATCCATTCCCAAACATACCCAAAATCAATAAGTACTCTCTTATGTATTTGCCATGCACTCTCAAATGCCAAACCATTACTCAAATAACTCATACGTAGAATACAAGACACAAACTTTAATATCATTGAAGCTTTCAAATTTCAGAATCAAACCTCTTTTCTCCTCCAAGTGGTTCTTATATAAGTGTTGATATACATGTTCTGATTGAGGCTTTTGGGTATGAGGTACAAGGTGGATTCATCATGAGATCTAATCTTTTGAAGATAAAATATGATTTTTTCAAAATATAATGTATTGGATGACAATTTTATAGGTGTAGGCATTCCTTAGGTTGCTTGATAAGCATAGCATATCCAAAGCTAGGGGTGCAACTCGAGCTCATGAAACTTGGGTTCACTTCAACTCTAACTCTATTGTTAAAACCTTAACCCTAATCCTATTTTTAAAATTTGGACTTGGGTTAAGTTTCGGATTGGAATTAGGGTTGATCAATTGTTCTACTCATATTAATGAAATATCCAAAACAAATCGAAATATTATATCTTTTTCATATTAATCTTTACATTAATAATTCATGCAAATCACCATCCAAATAGATAATATAATGACATTAAAATAGGCTCTAAATGCAAAAATCGTGTGTTATATTGGAATGATCCAAGATTCAAATGATGTCAAATTGAAGTGAACAATGGTCCGGATTTTGGATATCGTAACACTGGCGTAGGAGTAGAAAGTGAGAAGTGGATGGCAGCGTTGTAGGTGACGAGTAGGACTGGGTGTAGAGGAGAGTAGGGCTTGCATTAGGAAATGGAAATAGTGAGTGACGTCCAAGCACAATCCCGTGGCCTACCTCTACTGACGTCTGACCTCTTAAAAGAAGGGATTAAGACTATCCATCTATCCTCCCTTGCACCACCACTAGCTCTTGAGTCGTCTTAAACTAATCTATCTAGTTGGACACCCTTCACTTCATGTGCTAGATAGCGACGAAAGGAGAGAAGATGAGGAAGGAAACCGATAGTTGTCGGAGATGAGCAACATAAACAATCTATGCTTCAAAAAAATAAAAGGGCATAAAAATAAAGAATTTGTAATGAAGAGAATGAATGAAAAAAGAAAGAGAATTTTAGAAGATTCAAAGGTGAAACAAACCTTGATAACTGAAGATTGAAGCAGCTTGTCGGAGAAGAAGCAAAGTTGCAAAGAAAGAAGTCATCGAGCGAGAAGAGGATAGCTGATGTCAACTTTGGATAACATGGAGATGAGTGTACAACGGGCTAGCTGTTGTGAAGAAATAGGCTAGGGTGTGTGACAGGGGCGGTAGCTACAAACACTATCATTGACTCCAAAGAAAATAAGTGGGAGGTGTGCGACGACTGTAAAAATGGGAGAACTATGGCAGGCAGAAAGGGAACAGAGCTTTTATAATAGTCGTATAAACTATTATTTAAAGGGAGGGAATTCGGGTTTGGGTTGGTCAGGTTAGGGTTTTGTTCAACCCAAAGTTGAATTCAAATAAGGCTCGGGTTGAATCTAAAAAATTGGGTTCGGGTTCAAAAACAGTAAGTTTTAGCACTGCCCGAATCAAGGTTCGGTAGGCTGCATTCAGGCCAAACTCGGACCAAGTTGTACCCCGACCCAAAATCACTCCAATTTTATCAGTGGCTTGCATGTTATCTACCTATATAATCTAGAGGCCGCATAAGAGGCAATGAGTAAGATGTGGGTCGTGTAAGAGGTCATAAATTAGACATAGGCCATGTAAGAAGCATTGATTTGGACAAGTACTTAGCAACAACTGCTTCTAGGAGTAGCACCCTCATAGATGCTTCATAGATGTTAAGGCATGAGGTTTTACCATGAGCTATAAGCTAATAGAGACTTGGGGCCCAATTGACACCATAGGGTTAAGCATAAGCATTAAGTCTCAAGAGGAGTCTTGCATCACCTAGGTTATACCAAAGTTTTTCCAGTAATTCAAATATTGCAACCAAAGTACTATAAGCATTAAGCTCAAATTTGATTTGAAACATTTGATTAATTTAAGTAAAATATAAATTTTCAAAATTAAAATTAAAAATGAGAAATTTGGTTTAATATTCTTTTTTACAAGAAAAAAAGTTATTTACACTTGTTGGATCATCCGAAATACTAGACCTCAGGTAAACTAGTTGCTCAACCAAAATAAAAGTAGGTGGATCTAGATTGGGTCCCCAAGACAATTTTTACCCTTGTTATCTAATAGTGAAATTACAATATACCTTGAAGAATCATTACAACGGAAGGCCCATTCAGGATGCTATAATCCAATTGTTTATTGGAATATTAGGTACGTTCTTGTCCCATAACTGCCAACATAAGCATAGCTCGATTGGTAAAGCTCCGGCCTTGTTTCTAGGTAGCCGGGGTTTCAATCCTCACCGAAGGAACTTTGTGTCTCCTGTTTCAAGAGCGTTGATTTCCTCCCTTGCTAATATGTGTTAGATACTTTCAATTTTCTCTTCTTTCTAATTTTGATAAAAAATTTCTTATTTTTCTATATACTTTACCCGGTGAAAGTATTTAATATGGTTTTATGCCTCGTGATTTGGATTATATATGTGCAGATGGCTGGATATGGGTTTATAGGCTATTTGGTGAAGCCTCTGGTTGAAAACCCGCTTATGTGGTGGCCATCAAGCTTGGTTACTGTGTCCCTTTACAGGTCTCTCTCACCATTTCTATCTCAAAATTTATGAAAGAAACCGTCTATCTCTATACAAGTCATCCTTTTTATTTATGACACAAAAGGCAGCTAAGCGCCCCGAGAGCAAAAGTCTCAAGAATACTCCTGAGCAAAGAATCTCTATTCATGATTGCAGACATAACATAATTGAAGGAAATTTCAATTACTGATTACAAGATTGAAATGACCTATTCTGAAAAATGAGTGTGAAGAACTAAATGGAAATCAAAGGGCTAGAACTGAAATATCTAGAAAGCCTGAAGAACAGACAAAACAAAATAAAGTTCTCCAAATCTTCGATGATCCTCCCTCCAGCCATCCATCCAGGCTATTAGCCCACTCTTCAGACACGTGGCCTAACACGTGCTCCTCCTCTCTTGATTTATTCTGAGCTGAATCTTTCTCTGGGCATATGCTTCTGACCCATCTGGCGGCTGCAATCAGGCTCCAGCCTGCTTGAAAAGTTGAAATGCTAAAATATATAAACAAATATGACCAAAAATACTTGATCGTTAAAACTCAATAAATGGGTCGTAAGTTCCATTATCATTCATTAGCTTCTTTGGTAATATTTCTTTTTTTCATATGATAAAAGGATTAGTGCCCCAATTGAACTGTAATTGAAATTCCAAGTGGGAACTCAGATACAGCGAGAAAGGACTAATTATTCGTTGAAAAGGATCCACCTTACAAAGGAACGTGCTCATCCATTCAGGTGGGTTTCCCCACCACATACAAATATTTCTGTGGTAACGACGAGTTGAAGTCTTCAATTTTTTAATTACCTCTTTTTGATCTATTTGATGATTAAAATAAAATCCAATCCACCCAATCAATTTAAAATTACGGTTACCCAAAATATATCCACACTATTTCAAAAATTGTAGATAATCCCTATGTAGTTTGGCCATAATTACAAATATACTTACACTAACATAGCACTATCACGCCTCCGTTACAGCATCATTATGTTGTGAGTATATTTGCAAATATAGAATAAAAATAATACAAATATACCCATATAATTGCGCATATACCCGTGCTGTGATAGTGTCGTAATGGTGTTATAATGACATACATATATTTGAAATTATGATTAAATTACTTAGAGTTATTTGTAGTTTTTGAAACTACGTTGGTATATTTGCAAAATTACCCTTTAAATTATTCATTTAACTCAAAAAATAAGTTTCATTCAAAATCAAATATTTGCTTAAGCCCTGTCTAATAAAAGTGATGAAAGCATAAAATCAACCTAGTAAAATTATTTAACATGTATATCTCTTTAAAAGCTATTCATTTAACTTTCTTTGATCGGCTATTAATTTAACCTTAATACTACCTAAAACATCTTCCTCTATAGGTAAATGATTCTATAAATAATTATAGCATTCTAATAAATTTGTAAATATCTAAGTGATTTTCATATTTTTATATAATTATAAATAAGCAGGTATGACCTGCTTAAAATATAATAAAAATGCTTTTGACATCATAATAAAAAAAATTTAAGAAAACGAGTCAACTATATTTTGGATTTAATCGTGAAAATGAGCCCCAGCCGAAATGCACAACAACACCCAAGTCAATCGGAGTGGCGCAGGGGCTATCGAAGTACTTTCAATCCATCATAATAATTGTAATACGATTTTGTTGTGAGTATATTTATTAGAATGCTCCAAAAATAAATATCTAAAATACTCAAAAAATAGTAAAAATTGATACATATGTTAAATACACTTAGATTAACAGTTGTATAAAAAAATTTAAAAAAAATTTAAAAAATGAGTTAATACACCTAGATGCACTGGATCGGGTTCCCACTCCTTGCAGCTAACTGCACGGGATCAGTCCCTTTTTACATGAGCTACAAGTTGCGACTGCAGAAGCTTGACTAACAGAATTAAGGCTCCAATTAGAATGACAAAATTTTCTCTTGTAATTAATTAAATTGGTAATGTCGAATATGATGGTCTGATTTGATCTTGTATGATAATGCTAACGAGGCTAGAATAAAATGCTACGACGTATCAAATTAAATATTTAAACTCGTGTCACTGATATAAATGCTGAATTTCTAATGCAACATTCCAAGATCATTTTCAGAAACTTAGTTGCTGTGACAGTTAACTATATTTTTATCATGTACTGCGTGTTACCTTATACAACAATATTGAACCGATCAGTAATTAAGAGAATCGCTTCTATGTATTTTCATTCATTTTGTTCGCCATGGTGGTTGATGGAAATTTTAATTCATTTATTATAGTTATTATGTTTAGATTTTAGCATCATCTATTTAATTAACTAGAAACCAAGTTTCATCCATATCTAAGAGGCTACATATGATTAAATATATTCATGGGTAAATTATGAAAATTGATTAAGTTCATGCGCATATATATTAAAATGTAATAATATTTTATTGAATTATTTATCTATGCAATAATGATATTTTAGACATTTCAGGCATTGAAAATATAACTTTACAATTATACTTAGCATAAGTGGATTTATTTTTTTTTATCCATTATCATGGAAAGAAAAAAAGAATAAAATTGCTTGAAAGTGGGATTTCATGGAAGTAGAGCTCATTAATCGATATCTTACCTCAATAGAAAATTAGAAATGGCTAACTAGCACTACTCTTGTTCGCCCAGGACATTGCATGAAGACGAAGTGAGATCGAAAGGGCAGCTGGGAAGAAATCAATTCTTTTTTTTGGTGGTTGTGACAAGCTTTGCCTACTACATCATTCCCAACTATTTCTTCCCTTACATTACTTCCCTGTCAGTCATCTGTTGGATATGGAAAGATTCAACTCTTGCCCATCAAATCGGTTCCAGCCGAAATGGTCTTGGGATTGGCTCCCTCACACTTGATTATAATACAGTAGCTGGTTATCTTGGCAGTCCTTTGGCACTACCAACATTTGTGATCATCAACACGATGATTGGGTTTGTTTTGATATTATACATATTTACACCTATTCTTTATTGGACAAACTCGTTCCATGCTAAGGGGTTTCCAATTTTCTCATCGGATTCCTATGATGCGGATGGCCAAATCTTTAATGCTTCACGAGTAATGAAGGAAGGTACTTTTACTGTAGATCGGCAAGCATTGAAAAATTATTCTAAGGTTTATCTCAGTGCTTATTACGTAATGAGTTCTATCTTTGGGAATATGATGGCAACTGCTATTTTCAGTGACGTGGCAATCCACAGTGGGAGGTAAAACAATGACTCTCCACTATAATTTATTTTATTTCCTAAGTTGCTTTTTTATAATATTTCCTGTGTTGTTATATGAAACATGGCGATGATGAACCCACTCATCTTTGTTTTTGTTTATTTCATAAATTACAACATCTCAATTGGTATTACAATTAGGATCTGAGACTTCTTGCAAATATCTAAATAACAATTTAATTTTTCTAATAATAATTTTTAAAATACCCACCTGGTGGATGCTCTCACAGAAAATTTAGAGAGATTAAAAACCACCACTAAAATCCTTGCAAAATGTGATGACCATTTTTTGAAGCAAAGAAGTCCGCATAAATGAGGCATGTCTTTGACCACTAAATGCCTCATTGGTAGCTCACCTTTGTTAAGAACTCTCTTTTTAATCCATTTTATTTTACTTTCTAAGTTCCTTCATTCACTACAAAAATTCTGATTTTTGGCAAAGAAAATTTCCTTGCAAAAGGTTTAATTTTGATTATTAAAGAAAAAATTTTGATAATACAAAAAAATTAAAGAAAAATTCATTGCCAATAATTCATATTGCAAATATTAAGAGGAAATTTGATTGTCAATATTTTATGATTTTTGTATTCTAGGTAAGGAAATTTTGATTTGGTTGTCAAAATACTATTGATTTTTCTTGCCTATAAAATCATTACCATAAGCAAGAAAAAATTTTCTTATATATAAAACTATCATTGTAACTTGTGAGTAAGAAAATTTTTATTGCATATGCATTTTCTTTGTAAATAAGAGATGCAAAAAATGTATTTTCTTGTAATAATTTTTTACCCATGTATTTTTCCAGCCCAATCTAATGCTCATGGCCTTTTATTATTATTATTATTATTATTATTATTATTATTATTATTATTATTATTATTATTATTATTATTATTATAGCACACAAGTAGCATAACTCTTATATATGAAATTTTATAAATTTTTAATTTTATTTAATATTTTTTAAAATTTTGTCTTTTAATTTTCAAATTTTAGAAATAGATAAATACAAAATGTAAAAACTACAGATGTGTTTGGTAAAAAATTCTGAAAATTATAATGAAAAAGTTTGAACAATGTGTGAAAATGATGTAAGAAGATAAGGGTAATGATTAGTTGTATGAAAGAATGTGTAAAAATGATTAAAAGTAGAAGATTGTAGGGAAAGATTTGTAAAAATTATTAAAAAGTACGATAGCTATATGAAAAAATATGTGACAAAGTTTTGTAAAAAATTTTGATTTACCAAACATACTCTATATTATATACATGTGGGAAATATTCAAATACGTTCTTATTGCACCATATAATCACAATATATTTAACAACAAAATGGAGCTCACTTGATCATGAAATTAACATCCACCAAGCCCATTGCTAAGGGTGAAAATAAAATCAGGTCAATCCATGATCCGCCCTTCCCTGATTTTACAAAGGGCCCGGGCAAGCATTTTGTCCCGGTGGGGGGCGGGGCGGGTCAACCATGTTCTGATCCGCCTTGACCCACCCTGACTTGCAGTGTGCAAATTATTTTTACAAATTCTATGACCTATTTTTATGAATGTTATTTTGTTGGATAAATATGTTTAACTTATGACTTATTAATGTGAATATGATTTATGTTGATGTACGTTTAACTTTATAACTTGTTTATATTGATAACTTTTTATTTTTAATTGAAAATTCATGTATTTATCAACAAAATAAAATATATTATATTATCTATGTTATTTCTATCTTATAAGAATGAATATTATTATCTTTCAATTTAGTAGTTTTAGTTATAATCCAAAATTTACATAAATGTCTTTTTTAAGGTTAATACACATATTTATCAAGGTTAAGTTGTAAATAAAATTATTTTAAAAATTTTATTAATGCTTTGTTATAATAGTTGTGTTTTAGTCACTAAATAGTAAAATATTGAATTATTTAGCTTTTAAATTTATTATATATATAATTTATATTAATATATTTTTTTTTAACTTTAACCCGCTTTTTCAATTTGACCCATTATCCCAGTACAGACCTGAAGTTTGTTTTGAGATCTATTAAAGAAATGTAAGGGTTGGACCGAACTTGTCCCGCGACCTATTAATGAAAAGTGAGAATCGGACCAATCTTGTCCTGATCTAGTATAAAAAGTAAAGTTGAATAAGATTTTTCAAATGTAAAGTCAAGATTGGGCATACCATAACCCGCCCTAACTCGCCCCAATTTTCACCATTGGCTATTGTATTTGAAATTATTTACTTTAATAGCATACCTAAATTAAACATGTATATGGAATTATGGACCTTCTCTTAAAGTGATATAAAATCAACATAATAAGATAATTGACATAAATATCAATTTTTAAATTGTATTTCAACATACAAACCATTTGAATTTTGATTTTTATATATACAAATGATTATTATTATATTATTATATTTTAATACACATGGAGACCATTTTATAGTAGACTGCACCTTAATGTGCTCCATGTAAAATAGGTTCTATGTTTATTAGAATGTAATAATACATTATACAATTATATATTCATATAAATATTACATTATACAATTATATATTCATATAAATATTAAAAATATCATTTTAAAATTGATATTTAAGTTAAACTATTTTATTACATTGATTTTATACTATTCTAATATGAGACCTGTACGTATATTTGATTTAGATGAAAATTGATATACTAATAAAGTAAATAATTATAACCATAATGTGTAAAATAAATATCATATACCTGATCAAGTGGGCCCTGTTTTGCATACAACTACACAGTGCAGATGTATGCACCGGATCAATATATATATATATATATATATATATATGATAATATTCAAGTACAGTCAAACTGCATCATAATTATACTATAGCTCATTGTAAATGGGCTACACATGATTATGAAGTTAGTCTCTACCCCACTTATTGTATTTAAAATTATCTACTTTAATAGCATATTAATTTTGATTCAAATAAAGTATGTATATAGGCCTCATCTTGAAATGTTATAAAGTCAACATGATAAAATAATTTGATATAGAAATCAATTTCAAAGTCATATTTTGAATACCTAAACTATCAAAAATATATTTTTTATATAGATAAATGATTCTAAATATTACTAAATTTTAATACATGTAAGGCTCATCTTGCAACGACTACACCATAATTATGGTGCAATACGTCTATACCCGATAGGTTCTCATATACATACATACAAACGTAAGTTTAAGTAATGATAGTGTGCACTCGGGTACACTTAACTTCGGTACACCCAAATGCTTTAATCTATTTTTATTTTTTTTGAAAATTTTTTATATAACTGTTAATTTAAGTGTATTTAGTCTCATACAAGTATAAGGAAAAAAACAAATTTTAAATAGAGAGATGATCATATGATTGCCCCATGCGGTTAGCCGCATGGAATCATCCATCAACATAAGTAAAAATAAAGACCATTAATATCAATATGATAAATATGTATTGAAACATAAACATAAATAATATAAAATATTTAAATATGAAGAAATGTTGTTTGGATCAACACTTACGCAACGAAGTTGTTGAACAATAATGTGTGTTTGTCACATTTTGGTTTCCTTTCTGGGCTAAGGAAATAGTTTCAAATCGCATTGAAAAAAAAAAATGAAAAATGGGATCTAGTTTAACTTGAAATCCTAACCTTACCTTATCTAGAAATTAGGTTCTTTCGGGCTTTCTAATGCAAAACCCAGATGCTGATTTTTGTTGGACTCGGCGGATTGGGACTCAATCCACCCAAGTTGGCACTCCCGTGCTTAGGTACTGGACACGATTTTTGTCATTAGGCTTTACATGTGAGCTCTCCCTGGGCGATTAGTACATTCTCAAATGCTGGAATGTGCACTTGGGCTTGAAGAATTTTTTGAGCAGTTTTGTTTAATTGATAATAATTATTTTGTAGATCAATATGGGAACAGCTGAAAGAGGCATTCAGGGAAGGAACGAGAAACAAAGGAGATGTGCACAACAGGCTGATGTCGAAGTATGAGCCGGTTCCTCGTTGGTGGTACCATACAATTCTACTTTTGACTGTCATCCCAGCAATTTTGATCTCAGTGTTAACCAGCCAATTCCAGCTGCCGCTTTGGGGGGTACTGGTTGCTTTGTTTACAAGTATAATTGCTACAATCCCTGCAGGTGCTATAACAGCTACAACCAGTGTGGTGGGCCTCAAACCCATCTCTTGCATTCCTATCATGTTTAAAGATAATTAGTGAGTGATTGATGAAATGACGATAAGAAGATGAAATTTAGATAAGAAGATTGGATTAAGAAGAATTATTGTTTATTGAAATATAAAAAATGACATTGAGAATGTGAAAAGTAATATTAGGAATAGATAAAGTAAATTTATTGAAAATTAAAAATTTATATTATAAACCAAATTTTATCTCATTCTCATCTCATCAACATGGCCATCTTGAGTAAGCCTAACCAAGGACGCAAAGAAAGAATTAAGATCATTTTGAAAAGAGCAACAAACTAGCCAACCCAATCATCTAAGCCCAATCAAGATTTCATATTCAACTAGGCGAAGCCACTATGAGAAAATGGAAATTTAGCTTATTTAGGGTTTGTTTGGAATTAAAGAAAAGCAAAACAAATCATCTTTTCTTCATCTAGTCTAGTATAATTTCACATATTCACTAATTAGTATTTTGTCTTTTATTATCATCATCTATACTTTTAGTTATTCTTATATTTTCATAGAGAATTTGCCTTATCTATTTTACTTTTATTCTCTTTATCCTTGAATATTATCTATATCATAGATATAATTTTTAGTGATGATAGTTTTGCCAATTACCACTTTACTTTTTGCAATAAGTCTCATGTTGTTAGGCTATTAGCAACAATAATTATTTTTGTGGCTAATTGTTATTTATTATCTTTTGAAAAAATGAAGGAAATTTTATACCTATACCTTCAAGATTTGGGTGAAACTGTAAGTGCATCATAATGTTTGCAAAAATATGAAAATACTCCCATGAACAAAAAAGGCCTTGAAAATATAAAATATTTATTTTAAAATACCATTTAATGTGAAGAATATATGTGAAAATAAAAAAATTTAGTATCTTAAAGGAAATTTCTTTTTTATTTATAAAATACAAGAAAATATCTTTAAAAATATTTTTACCAATGTTATTCACATTAAATGGATCCAATTAATTGAGAAATTTTTTTAAAATAGAATTTTTGAGTGTTTTCAAAGCATTTTCTTGTATTATTTCATTTTTTGCATATGGGTATTTTTATCATTTCTGAAAATATCTAGAGTTTTAATGTACGCATTCAATTTCAAGCAAACAATAGGTGTTGATGCAAGTTTTGCAAACGCTTGTACATACTTGTAATTTTGCCCAAACATTGCAGGGACGGATGCAGTACAAAATGCAATGTTTGATATGTATGGAATTCTTGATTTGCATACACAAAATAATATGTTATCTAATAAAGTTACTTTACTAGTACTTAAACTAGTTGATCAATTCAGTAATTCTGCAAAATAATAAATTCTAAGAAAATAAAAAATTCGAACTCTAATTAACATGTTTCTCAGAAACTTACGTTGATTACTTTTTTTTTTTTTTTTTTGAGAATCCACGTTGACAACTTGATATTTCTCTTAATTAATGATTAATGAAAGGGTCCTTTCTTTTTTTGTTTGCCTCATTGCATACCCCTAAAAAGTCGTTTCGCCTAACATTTAATCTTTGGTCCTGTGCAGACATTAGTTCCGAATGATATTATATATTTGGTGATGTCCTACTTATTAACCGGCAAGCCGCTTGCTTTCCTGACATTCGATGCTTATTGTCAATACACTACATACCAAGCTCTTAATTTTCTTCGAGATCTCAAGCTCGGTCATTATATGAAGATTCCCCCCAAATCGATGTTCGCTGTTCAGGTACGCGTTTTAGGTGTAAATGGTCTAGAATTTATATGCCTTTTGCGCCATTTACATGGGCAATACTTTTGGGGCAGTGATTCAATACAATCACTAGCCTTTTTCTTTTTTCTTTTTTTTTTAAAAAAAAATTCTAAACCATGCTTATTGTTCATGAATCACCTATTTACCTTAATGATGTAATAAAAAAATTACATATTTAGTCCTAAATGTTGTTAGATGGGCTCCACTCCTCTGAAATGAAGTTATACCAAAATATTTCGACCTGTCCATTTGTTCAATTTTGATACATCATGTTCCAACTCACTCAATTCACTTAGAATTAATTGTTATTTGAATACCAAACTATGGTTGATCCAAATCAAACACATATTTGTCACACTTTAAAAGTGAATAAAGTTAATGTAATAAAATTATCTGACGAATATATAACTTGAAAATTGGAATGATAATTCCATAAAATATTTTTATGTTCTAATATATTTGTGACTATTTAAGTATTTTTTTGTAATTTATATATAAATATATTTTGGGTAATTTCCAAATATATGTACATAGTTTGATCATAATTGCAAATATACTTACATGGTTTCAAATTTTGCAAATTATCCCCACATAATTTGACTATAATTACAAATATACTCTTGCCGTTATGACGTCGTTAATACACCGTCACAGCGTAGATATATTTACAAGGGTTTGCAAACTATATGTGTACATTTACAAAAACAAAATATACTCATTTATTTTTTCAAACTGCAAATATACAATTTCACTCAAACTTGATGGATAGTTACGAATGATTTTTTTTTTTTTTTTCAGTTAAGGATCAAAACTTTATTGCTAACAAAACGATGAACCTGGTCAATGTTTTCTTAGATCGTAAGTACATTGCTTTCGACCTTCGCCAATGTGGGTGCCGCTTGGTGGATTCTCTCCACGGTGAAGAACGTGTGTGAGGTAGACAAGCTGCCCAAAGGGAGCCCATGGACATGCCCAGGTGAATACGTCTTCTACACTAGTATAGTCCGACGTTCTGTGATTGGACCTGCTCAAGTATACTTCCCACATGGTATTTATGGGTGGACATACATTTTCTATATCGTGGGAATCTTCTTACCAATCATAGTGTGGAAGCTATCACAACGCTTTACTTGGAGCTGGATCAAGGTCATTAACATTCCCATGTTACTTATGGCTGCTGCTGCGATGCCGCCTGCAAGACCATCCCACTTCTACACTTGGGCAGCACTAGGCCTTTTCTTTAATTTCTATGTTTTCAGGAAGTACAAATGGTGGTGGGCCAAGTACAACTATGTATTATCTGCGGGGCTCAGCGTTGGCCCTGCCTTTGTTGGTCTGCTGATGTATTACGCTCTAAATCGCCAGCAAGTATACGGCACCAATTGGTGGGGAATGACATATGATGATCATTGCCCTCTGGCTCATTGCCCCACTGCTCCAGGCATTGAAGTTGAAGGGTGCCCAGTTCTTTAGCAGCGACAATGTTTGCAATAGTTGCCTGTGAATGCGCTTTTTACATATATGTTGTTTAATTCATTGCAAGCGATTGATGATTTAGCATGTGATGCTTCTGCTTGCATGCAAGAATAATTGATATTATGCATATTTTCTTTGAGTTGGATATGTCTTATGAAACCGGTATGGCATTTGATTCAAATCATCAGTTCAACCCTGAGTCTGAATCACGCTTATAATTCAATTCTATGCGTGATATCAATTAACATTGATGTAAATACAATTTAATCTGAGAAGTATTTATATAAATATTAAAAAAACCTATTTTACGATTCGATATTCATTCATATATGTGGATTATTTGTTTGGTATTTCATAACTCTCTAACATTCATATTCATTCAAAAGTTTTATCCTTTCCCAAATACATTTTATATAAATAAAAATATTAACTCACCATCTAATTAAATTTAGAAAGCGTAGTAGTGTATTATATATCTCTGGAAAACATTTACGTTTTCAACATAAGATTAAAAAAGAAAAATAACAACTTGAAAGGCAAATAACATAAATATGAACAAAAATAATATAACTTCAACATGACAAATCTGTATTCAAGCATAAACATAAACGATATAAAATATATAAATATGAAAAATGTTGTTTAGATGGTTTGTATAGAATATACTTTATAGTAAATATAAATAAGAAAATCGGATCTAGGTTAATTTGAAATCCTTGGTCTAACCTTATCTACAAATTTGACTCTTTCGGGCTTCCAAGTCAAGCCCAAATGCAAATTTTTATTGGATTCGGCAGGTTGGGACTCAATCCATCCATCTGCACTCCCGTGCCCTGGGAAGTGGGAACTGGAAAATGGTTTTTGGGAGTACCATCTGATCAGTGACGTAAATCATTTACCAATCTCTATTATGACAAGTGGTAAAGAGTACATCTTAAGCAAGGTTTTAATTTAAGCCCTGTGAATGGAAAGACAAATGTTGGGATAACTTTCCCTTATGGGGTCTTACCCGGCTTGACTCCTGGAGTCCCACCGGCTCTACTCTAAAAAAATTAAATGTTATAAAAGTTTTAAATTAATAAAAAAAAAAAAATCTAATACGATAGAGGTAATGATGATGAATAAAAAAATAAAATTAAAATAAATTAGTTAGTTATATAGGTAATTATATAGAAATGATTGAAAAATAAGATAAATGGTAATTATAGACATTAAAATGTTTTAGTTGAAAAAGTTTATGTGTCTACCAAACACTAATGTAAATCATTTAATAGCACAATCTAATCCAACCAAGGAGACCTTGATAGCCTGTTCCGAATGATATGATACGTGGACATTGGAAAAGGATGTTATTTTTTTGGAGAACAAAAAAATTATTTTTGAAAAATAAACAATTTCCTCTCATTCTCATAGAAAAAAAAAAATCATCTCATTCGTGGATAGGCCCGGAGTGTATGGGCCTCGTTCAAAAAGTTTCATAAATTAGGCTTATATGTGAGCTCCACTTGGGCGGTTAGTACGTTCTCAAATGCTGACATGTAGACTAGGGCTCGAAGAATTTTCTGAGCAGTTTTTGTTTAATTAATAATAATTATTTTGTAGATCAATATGGGAACAGCTGAAAGAGGCATTCAGGGAAGATAGGAGGAACAAAGGAGATGTGCACAACAGGCTAATGTCGAAGTATGAGCTGCTTCTTCGTTTTTTTTGATAAAAAATGGGTATACTCAATCCCTAACCCCTCTCAATGTGGAAGGGGTTATGGATGGAGTAATCCATGCAATTTATTGCCAAAAAATTATCTGTACAAATGTTCCAAAAAATGGCTTGGGGGGGGGATACCCCACCAAAGCTGGTGGTCAGACACCGAACCAGACACCATATCGGCTAAAGAGTGCGCAGCAGCATTTCCTTGCCGCAAAACATGGTGGACCGAAAAAGAGGCATTTTCGAGTAAAATCGACCTAGCCTCATCGATAGTGTAGCCAACGGGGGATGAGATGTGGTGCGGATAAGCCAAAAAGTTGCAAAGTGTGAGGGAGTCGGTCTCGAACAAAACATGTCTGAAGTTCATCTGAAGAGCCCACTTTAGTCCCAAAAGGAAAGCAGTAGCCTCCATCGATAGAGGATCCCCGCACACTCTGCGCTTCCACCCGCAAGCAGCAATAAACAAACCCCCCGAGTCTCTGATGACAGCACCACAGCCAAACATGTCCGACTCCCTCCTGCATCGTGCATCAATGTTGATCTTGACAAACCCCGGTGGTGGCCTAACCCAGCGAGGCACCAATGGTCTATCCAATAAACCAGACGGAACAAGCACTTTAGCCATCTGGTTGTGATAACGATATTCCACACACCAGGCCAAAGTATCCCTAAAGTTAGGGCGGGATCCCTCCACTTTGAATTTGTTCCGCAGATGCCAAACCCGCCAACAGCAAAGGATGAATAGAGCGAGGTCGTCGAGACGGTTCCCCCCAACGAGCAAGTCAAAAGCCTCCAGAATAGACGCCACAGAGGAGTCCAGCCGAGCAGCAGTTCTACACAACCCCAACGTCGAGGCACATCCCAGGAAAAGATGATTCGCATCTTCAAGATCCGAATTGCACAGTAGGCACACTGGGTCCACTCCCACACCCCTGTGGTTTAAGTTATGCAGCGTGGGAAGCACATCCTTAAAAAGTCTCCAGCCGAAAAAGACAACTTTTGGTGGGAGATGCAGCCGCCATATCGCCTTGAAAGGTGCCCCGGTGTCCAGGGAATCACACTCTGCGCACAAGAGCCTATATGCCGATTTGACAGTGTAGTTACCACTCGGCTCATGTTTCCAGTACACCCGGTCCGCAACAGGATCCAAGGGGATTGGGATCATTGCAACTTCATGCCACCTCGCCTCACCCATAGCAGCCACCACCCGATCCATATGCCATGAATTAGTTGCATGATCGAAAAAATGGTTCGCCGTGACATCCTCTGGGATAGAGGCCGGAAGGGGCCCCGCCTTACACACCACGCTCTCCAGCCACAAATCAGAGAAGACCCTTATCCGTTGACCATTGCCAATACGCCATTTGCACCCAGCATGGATCAGGTCCCTTGCTTTCAGAATACTCCTCCAGGTGAAAGAATCTGTCGGCCTCACGCGGCATGACCAAATGTCCGTATTGGGAAAGTATCTGGTCTTTAAGATTCTGTGGCACAAAGTCGATTCGCGGGAGACAAGCCGCCATACCTGCTTAGCCAGCAGGGCAAGATTGAATTTATGAAAATCCCTGAAACCCATCCCTCCTGCCCTCTTGGGTTTACACATATCCAACCATGCCACCCAACTCAACTTCCTCTTCCCATCCTTCTCACCCCACCAGAATTTACTCAACATGCCATTTAAGTCCTTACAAAATGATTTGGGTAATAAAAAAATACTCATGGCAAAGGACGGGATAGCCTGAGCAACCGCCTTAATTAATACCTCTTTACCTCCCCATGATAGCAGTTTACCCTTCCAACCCTGCAAACGCTTCCAAATCCGCTCCTTGAGGCCCTTGAAGAATCCCATTTTAGATCTGCCTAACCAGGCCGGAAGACCAAGGTATTGGTGGAAGACCTGAGGACCCGAACCAAGGATTTGGATCAAATCCCTTCTTGTGATATCCTGCGTGTTGGTACTGAAGAAGGCCGCCGTTTTTTCCACATTTATAAGTTGACCCGATGATCCAGCATATTGGCTCAAAATGTCCATCAGGTTGCGAACATTATCCTCACAGGCCCTAGTGAAGATGATCACATCATCAGCAAAAAGAAGGTGAGAAATCACTGGTCCACGCGGGTGCAACCTTATGCCATGAAGAACCCCAGAAGCAACAGCATGAGAGATGATAGCAAATAACCCCTCAGCACAAAGAAGAAAAAGATAGGGTGAGAGCGGATCGCCCTGTCTCAGTCCCCTTTGGGGAGTGAAGAAAGGGGAGTAGAATCCATTGACATTAACTCTGTAAGAGACAGTGGATATACAGCTCATGATCCACTCGATCCAAAGCGGGCTGAAATTCATAGTCTCCATCATCAGTTTGAGAAAACCCCACTCAACTCTGTCATAAGCCTTCGACATATCCAGCTTGATTGCCATCTCATTTTTGCGCCCCGTAGTACGTTTCCGCAGATAATGAATCGCCTCATAGGCAATCAGCATATTATCAAAAATAAGCCTACCGGGGACGAAGGCACTTTGCTCCTCGCTGATAACATCATGGAGGGCCACCTTGAGTCTGTTGGCTAAAACCTTAGCCAGGATTTTGTAAACCACATTGCAGAGGCTAATAGGTCTGAACTGAGAGAGATCCTGAGCACCGGTCTTCTTTGGAATCAAAATGATAGTGGTGGAATTCGTGTTCCTGATAAGCATGCGTCTCCGGACCGGGTTGCTTTCATCCATAAACATTTTGCACCACCTGAAAATGTCGCTTCCCACAGTTGCCCAATGCCTTTGGAAAAATCCCGCAGACATCCCATCCGGCCCCAGGGCCTTAGAAGGGCACATACTTTTAATTGCACTGACAACTTCCTCGGCCTGCAGTGATCTGATAAGTACCTGCCTCTACTCAGGTGAAATTCTTCGCAAAACAACATTTTCGACCCATGGAGACGGCGATGGGTTAGAGGAAGCAAAGACATCCGAGAAGTATTTGACAGTATGCTCTAAAAGGCTATCCTGGTTTCTCACCCAATTGCCATTTGGATCCCTCGTTGGTGGTACCATATCATCCTATTTTTTGGCTGCCATCCCAGCAATTTTGATCTCAGTTTTATCGAGCCAATTCCAACTTCCAGTTTGGGGGGTATTAATTGCTATTTTTACAAGTATAATTACTACAATTCCTGCGGGTGCTATAATGGCTACAACCAGTATGGTGGGTCTCAAACATCTCTTGTATTTTTATCATGTTCAAAGATAATTGGTGAGTTTGTTCAGTATCATTAATTGATGAAATGAGGTGAGATGAAATTTGGTTGAGAAGATTCGATGAAGAGGGGTTATTGTGTATTAAAAGTAAAAAATTACGTTGAAAATGAGAAAGTAATATTAGGAATAGATAAAGTAAATGTATTGAAAAATAAGAAATTATATTGTAAATCGAAAAAATTTTGGAAAAATTAAAAATTTAATTTCATTCTCATCTCATCTCATCCATATGATGATCTTCAATAAGTCTGAGAATGAATTAACATGATTTTGAGCAACAAGCTAGCTAGTGCAATCATCTAAACCATCAGGAATTTAAACCATCAGGAATTCATATTCAACCATGCGGAGCCACCACAAGAAAATGGAAAATTAACTTCTTTAAGTTGTGTTTGGAAATGAACAAAAGAGTAGAAAAATATCTTTTCTTAATCCAATTTAGTGTGATTTCACATACTAACAAATTAAGTATTTTATTCTTTATTATTTCTATCTTTCAATCATTCTTTCGTATTGCCAACTGGGCGCAAGCCAATTGGTATGCAAAGAGAGCATTCATCTGGCCGTGGGTTTGGATCTTCCACTGTGTAGGGATTCGGGATTTTTCTCCCAATTATGTAGGGTTGGGCCTTGCAAGTAAGAGAGGATTCAGAGAGCTTAACAGGTGTCTCTCGTATACCAATAAACTTGATTTGTAATATTAAATATTATAGCATAACATTATCAACCAAAAATCATTCTTTTATATTTCCATATATAATTACCTTATGTATTTTATTTTTATTTTCTTTTTTTTCCCATTTATTATCTCTATTTTTAGAGAGCTTTATCTCCCATTTCCGGTAGCAGCAAAAATGAGGGAAAATGTCTTTGGGATGATTAAATTTTAATATAAGCAAAAGAAAAACATGTTTCTTGGTAATTTCATTGATAAATTGATATTTCTCTTAATTAAGGGGAAGTTAATTTGTTGTTTTCCTCATTACTACCCTAAAAAGTCATTTCACGTAAGATTAAAACTTGGGTCCTATGTTGATACCAATTCGGAATGATATTATACATGTGCTGATGTCCTACTTATTAACTGGCAAGCCGCTTTCTTCCCTGACATTTCATGCTTATTGTCAATTCACTACGTACCAAGCTCTTAGCTTTCTTGAAGATCTCAAGCGTGGACGTTACATATCTAGAAATTTTCAAAAATGATAAAAATTAATACGCATGTTAAATACACTTAAAATAATAGTTTCATAAAAAAAATTTCAAAAAAATAAAAAAATTGGTCACAACACCGGTGTTTGGAAAGTGATAAACTTCGGGATGTAAAATTTTTAAGATAAAAATTTTTGAATTAAGAGAAAATGATATGATATAATAGGGTAATGATGATAAATAAAGATAATAAAGTTAAAATAGATTGCTTGTCTGTCTGGATAGTTGTGTAAAAATGATTAAATGGTAGAATAGTTGTGGATGAAGACATAAAAGAAGATTAAAAAATTATATAGTTAAAAGAGAATTAAAAGTTTTAAATTGAAATTTTTTTTATGAATAGTGAGAAACAAACGTACCTATAGGAAATACTTTTGGGGAGTGCTTCCATACAACCACTTGCTTGTTGCTTTTTTTTTTCCTTTGTTATTATTTTTAAACAATTCCAAACCATGCTTGGTGTTTATCGACATGCATATATGATTCTAAGAAATCATATATTTAGAAAATTTTCATATGCTATATATTAAGTTTTAAAATTTACATAATCCACTCTTACATAATGTCAAATGGGCTCCACTTTTGTGAAATGAATTTAAACCAAAGCTTTTTAAGTAGTCTATGAATTTGTCCTACTTCATAATATATATCGATCCAACCAGCTTAGTGCATTTAGAATCATATTGGTTGAAAGGAACTTATGTTTCATCCAAATCAAATATATATATATATATATATATATATATATTATATCTTAAAAATGTATAAAATCAATATAATAAAATTATTTAATTTATATATGTAGCAATATCATCTTAGGCCAAAGGCCTTACCTAAATACTTTTTTAACTTTTTAAAGTTTTTTTTATAAAATTTTTATCTAATTTTGTTTAATTCATATGTCAAGATTTAACATTTTCGAAAATATACAAGTACCCGTACATTTCACCCCCAATTCCCACCCTTTATTCCCAGTGTACCCATACCGCCGTTAACAGCGGAAACGAGCGTCAGCTACAGGTTAAAAGGTCGATTTTGCCCCTACGCGTTTCCCAAATTTCTGCTGCCCATTGCCCCTACTGCTCGATCTGGTTGTCCCTACCTTCTCTGGAAGCCGGCCAAGCCTCACCTGGAAGCATTCTAATTCACCAGGCCCCACGAACTAGGGGTGTAAATCGGGTCGGGTTGAGACAAATACAACCCTAACCTATCTTGTAAAATCTCAACCCAACCCTACTTTCAACCCTACTTTTCATACCTTAACCCAACCCTATTTCAACCCACCTCAAATCGGTTCGGTTCGGGTTAAAAATCGGGTTAATAGATTAAATATATTATCAATGTTAGTTAAGCTTTTGTTCACCCAAATTTCTAAAATAACAAAAAAGCAATGATAATTATAAAAAAATAAGTACTAAAAAGTTCTACGTAACTCAAAAGTGGAGGATAAGTTTTGTAATTGATTTATTTTTTTGCTTTTGTATTCTTTGAGCAATTGTGTCCCCTGCAAGTCAAAAAGTGAAAGCCAAGTAAAAGTATTGCAGTAAATTATGCAAAATGAAAAAACGAATATCATAGTCTTACTTACATTTTTAGTTGGCTTCCAATCAAAGCTACAAACATCTCAAATTCCCAATTGACCTGTTCGTTATTTCAAATCACCAATGCAAGCGAACATCTAAACAACCTATTTACAATGCAATATAGGGTATGTTTGGCAATTAAAAGAAAAAGTCAATTAAAACTTTTCAATCTAAAACTTTTCACTCTCTACAATTATCATATTTTTAACTATCATATTTTTTAATTATTTTTTCACATTTTCCTATACAACTACCCTACTTTTCAATCATTTATATAAAACTATCCACACGACTAACCTATCTATTTTAACTTTATTATCTTTATTACTCATCATTACCCCTATCATATCACATTAGTTGATAACTTTTACTCTCCAAAACTTTTCATCAAAAGTTTTATTCATTACCAAACACACTCATAACCAAATAATCCAAACATAATTTCACAATTAATTAACCAAATATATTTCCAAACCAAATAAATTCAAACAACATTTCACAATCAAATTGTCAAACATATTTCCAAACTCCACACAATTTTATTTAAATATCCAAACAACATAAATGAAATACACTCTCATAAACATATCAAAATACATATCTTATGAAATCGGGTTGGTTCGGGTTGGGTTGACCGACCCCCTAACCCGTCTCAACCCAATTTTGAAAATCAGGTCGGGTTGAACCCGATTTGCAAAAACAGAATTTTCAAAATATCAACCCAAGGTATAAATCGGTCCGGGTTGATGCGGGCTCGGGTTGAACCCGACCCTATTTACACCCCTACCACGAACCGCATTCACCGCAGCAGCTCCCACATTATGTAGTGGTGCTCCCTACGGCACAAACCGCTGCAGGAACTCCTCCCCCACCACGGCCTCGACCGCCCCAGCCTTGAACGCCGAAAGCTCTGCTTCCTCCGACCGCTAGATCACATCCTCCAGCTTCTCTCCCAAGACAGACATCCGAATCCGATATGGATGCATCTGCAGCATCCCGCTCTAGCACACCGGGCTCTTCAGCGTCTCATTGTAGGAGCATCTGGGCCATCCGGAGAGGCCGGACTGGGAGCAGCTGACGAGATCCACGCGGCAGGAGAATCCGTTGCCGAAGTAGGCCTCGCGGGAGCGAAGGGGAGGGTTGGGGTAGAGTAGGAGTTGCTGGGTTTCAACGGATGCGTATGCGTACAAAGGAACGCTACTGAAATCGAAGATCAAGATTGCCGCGAAGTGGATTTGACATGAATCAAAACAGGGCATCCGGGAATTCGTGGCACAGATCGACAGCAACGTCCTGCTCGACGGCTACATGAACGGGCAGCTAGGTAACTTCGGACTGGCCCAGTTCTATGAGCACGGAGAAAACACTACGGTACCTGGCGCCGGAGCTGACACGGACGGGCAAAGCCACGACGGCCACTGACATGTTCGCCTTCAACACGCTACTACTAGAGGTGGCCTGCGACCAGCGGCCCATCGATGCTAAGGTGCTACCGGAGGAGATGCTATTGGTAGATTAGGCGTGGGAGAAGTGAAGGGCAGGTGTGCTGTTTGATGTGATGGACAGGAAGCTGGGGCCAAGTATCACATGGAGGAGGCAGAGCTTATCCTGAAGCTGGAAATGGTGTGCTCGCACCAAGTGGCCGGTGGACGGCCAAGCCAACATGCGAAGAGGAGCAACGGGGAAGGAGCAGAGGAACGGGTTGGGGCAATTTCGGTTTGTAAAAAAGATAGTGCACGGATCTTCCGGAATAATTGACCGATTGTAATCGGCACGGCTACGTAGGCAATTAGGGACGAAATGTCGCAGTATTAAAAGAATTTTTGAAATATCATGGGTACGACATGAAATAGGAGAAATTTTTCCTATTTTTAATTTCAAAGTTATGAATATTTTAGTCATTTTCAACTAGTCAAGAGCATTTTAGTCAGTTTTAGATACTTTTGCAACTATAGATATATATAAATATTTTATTTTTAATTTCAAAGTGAGAAGCATTTTAATCATTTTCAAGCTTCCCGGGATAATGTCAAAACCACTTGACAGGTAAGAGGACCCAAAAACAAGCAAGACACCCGTACTATCATTCCATCAATCAAATCCACGTACACACGTTCTAAAATACATTGTGGAGAGACTGCCAAAGTAACTTTAGCTAACTAATGAGCTGGCTGATTATAACTTCTTAAAAATGGGAAAACTTGAAAATGAATTAAACACACTTAGGAAAAATAATTTTATAAAAATCTTTAAAAAATAGGTATTATGGTTAGCCTATAATCCAATCGTAAATAATCAACAACTTTATATATGATTGTAAAGTTATATTTTCAACGTGTAAAATATTTAAAATATCATTCATTTAATAAATTAAGAATTGTTATGTTCTAATGTATCTATAACTATTCAAACACTTTCATAATTTATATATAAATATATTTTCAAAGCAAATCACTATGATAAATTTTAGCTTCCAAGACGAAAATAACAACAATTTTTTACTCACGTTGTTGCCAATAAGATAATCTTTTGTTGCATTGGGCATAACCTGCTGCAACTTTGATTAGGAAGATTTTTTTTAATTAGTACAACAACAAAATATCTTATTTCAACTCATATTACAAATCAAGCCTAGCCATTAATATATTTTATCTCATTTTATATTACAAATTCAATTCAAATAGCTTTACACGTTTTTTTCTATTACCAATAAATGCGAGCTTTCAACAAAGAAAGAGACCAAAAGCTACATGCCCAGGAGACAACAGCTCCCACTTACGAAAGACAAAGGTACATGTCTAGTGCTAGTGCCAACTCAAACATACTCGATAGACTACTAGAAAAATTTTTAATCTCATGATAAAACAAATAGTGTTAATTAAATGCTATGAATGCTTGATTTTTTTATTCAAACATTATTTGAAAAACTTCAGTCTAACCTGAGTTATGCTAGGAAGACCCCAAGGCAGACAAGTTTATAAAAAAAATTAAAAAATAAAAAAGGCATAGCCCGATAAATGCTATGCGTAACACAAAATCATGGTTTTAAAATAAAAATATCAAATACGTAAAAGCAACTCACTAGCTCAGAGGAAAACAGTAAAAACTTTGAAGAACTTTGAAGTCTAGAGTACTGGAAGCTTTTTGAGATGCATTGAATGCTTATAGATTTGGTTTGGGAAAAAGAGGACGGGAAAAATCCACTTTACTGCCTCTTTTTTAATACACTTTTCAATCATAATTTGACTCTTAATTATCTAATTAGCTTAATTTTCATTTATACCTTTCTGCTATATTTTTCTCATGCATTATTTATTCTTACTTTAATCCTATTATATCCCATCATCACAACTCTTTTAAAAAAAAAATTTTATATGCGTACCTATAAGATTGAGGTGAAATTGCAATCATATTATGACTTTTTTGAAATTTGTAACCATGCCTACTATGCTTGTCTGAAATACTGGTATACCTACAAACCTAAACCCCTTTTGAGAATGATGAAAATACCCACGTAAACAATAAAATGAATAAATGATGAAAATAACCACTAAACAATAAAATGATTAAATATAAAAATGCCTTTAAAATGCCAAAAAATATGATTTACAAATATTTCTTACATCCGATCAATCTATTTATTGTGAGAAATACTTTTTAAATAATAAATTTTTTTAGTATTTTAAAGACAGTGTTTTATATTTTTATTTTATTATTTACAGGAGTATTTTTATTACTTTCGTAAATGATTTGTACCTACAGCTGTAATTTCAAACAAACCTTACAGGCGATGCAAATTTCATGAAAGTCTTGACAAACTGACAATTTCACGCAAACATCTTAGTTACAGATGCAAAAATCACTTTTAAAATATTCTTTCACTTTCTATCAAAAGAAAAAATATTCTTTTCCTACTTCTCCCTATACTCTCATTATCAAAAGGACCCATAGACTTGGCAGCTTGAAAATTTAATATCTTTGACAATAAATTTCTACTTTATCTGGTTTCCAGAAAAAAATTTTAATTTTTCTAGGTGTATTTTTGTTTCTTACTTGGATGATCTCGTTGAGGAATACTTTCTAATTTCGCATTCCTAAAGACAAGTGTTTTCTACATGCGCACTTATAGGGGACGTTTGGGAATTGGCAATGGGAAACGTGGGAGGGAAAACGTGGTGGCATGGATTTCGAGATCCATCATTTCATAACTAATCATTCTATTTTTCCACTTTTACCCCTATATTCTAATCATTTTTCCTATCAACTACCTTCCAACAAACTTATTTATTTCAACTTTACCCCTATTATTTCATATCAATCACACAATTTTCAAAATATTCCATTTTCTATTCCCACAAAATACCACATTTCCCACCACTTTCATATTCCCAAACATCCCCATAGTTTGGGCAAAACTGTCGGCGCATTCCTTAGTTTAACAAAATTGCAAAATACCCCGCATATTTGTATGCAACTGTAAACATGTTCCTTCCGTCAAGTCTCATTACTGATTGTTAAATTTTAAAAAAAATGATAAAAATGCCCTATTAATGACAAATCGATTATTTTATATTAAATTTAATTATAGATATTTTATGATATATTATTGTTTGCATTGGTTTTTACAACGATACGATTGCAATGAAAACGATCACTAAAATAATAAATTTTATTTTAATATACGGTCAATTCAAAATATACCCATTTCTTTTAACTATAATTCCTACTAGTCGTGCTATCAATTCTAAACATACTCAATCCAAATATCAACATCTTTTATTTTGGATGGCTTAAATTTTCACAAATGTCAACTTAATGCTCTAGGTATTTCAAGGTTGACCGGCTATTTTTTGTCGTCATCGGTACGTGGATAAGATAGCATCCATGGCTAATCACTTTAGAGGATGATGGCTCCACAACAAAAGAGATGAAATTCATATTCGACGGGTATTTTAATCATTTCGAATCTTAGTTAACAGCTTCTTAGACAAATTAGGTTTCCTAAAATTGATAGTATATTGAGTGAGTTAGATGAAAGTTTTTTAATTTAGGTTGTGTTTGTGAAGTGACAAATTTTTTTGAATGAAAAAATTGATATAAAAGTTTTTAGAATAGGAGAAAATAATGTGATATGTTAGTTATATATATAGTTGTATAAAAATGATTGAAAAGTAAGATAATTATATAAGAATATGTGAAACAACTCCTATAAAAAAAATATGTAAAACAATAATTAAAAATAAAATAGTTACGGAGAGTAAAAAATTTAAATAATACACCCTAGTGGTAATGGACAAAAGTTCTTTTTTTTTTTATATAGAAAATGTGTGTATCTATATACTCAAAAAAAGCCTAATGGCCAGTGGAATTCATATACAAAAAATCGACACAAAAATTGGGCGGGTTACCCCACTTGATCACGCTTTCAACCGAGCTTGATGCTGCAGGAAAGCAAGACTATGAGCCACCTCAGTCCCCTTTCTAAGAACATGAGTGAATTTAATTGAGTCCTTTTGCCTCGCTTTATCTTTGATCACTCTGCAGAGTTGACTCCACTAGAGATTCGATACTCTTGTTGTCATTCAAAAAACTCACCAAAAACAAAGAGTTACTCTCTATGTCTGCATGGTCCACGTTCATTTCCTTGCACTATATTATTCCATACAGCAATATGTCATTGCCTCCATTGACAATGTGTTTGTCGTACTTGTAGTCATAAACTTGCCTCTCAAGTCTCTTAAGATAGCCTCAATTCTTGTACACCCCCCCTTAAGTTTCGTTTACCATCCATATTGATTTTGACTCTCTCTTGCTTAGGCTAAATGCATCGAGTTTGCAATTATCTCTCCATGACGCCTAGAGGAGCCACAATCCTTGCTGAAGTATATTGGTCTATGTAATTTTTGCACCACTCCAAAACATTTTCTAGCTCTAATGGTACTCTTTCCACTCTTGCTATGTTCCTTTGATGCCAGACACGTCAACAAAACAGCAGAAACAATTAAGCTTCTTCTTGTCCTTTGCTCCAATCAAGAGTTTGAAGATCCTAAGGGCCCTTATATGATAGAAGCAATTTTTATATATATATATATTTGGATTTGATCTTTTACTATATAATAGAGGCATTTTTGTCATTTCACCAAAAACTTAACTAGCCTTAGTAAAACACTAATAGAAAGGATATGCTCTCAGTTTCACGCTAACATTACGGTGTGTTTTTCAATTTTATAAAATAGATAGTTTACAATGTCACCTAAACTATACTGGCAAGGACGAAAATATCTATATATATATAAATTAAATATATACCGTAAGAATTTCTTCATCCAAAACAATCGAATTTCTTGGTACTATACTACCTGATGCTCACAAAAAGATGAACTTGATCAATGTTGTTTCAGATCGTAAGTACATTGCTATCGACCTTCACCAATGGGGGTGCCACTTGGTGGATTCTCTCCACGGTGAAGAACGTGTGAGAGGTAGGCAAGCTGCCCAAAGGGAGCCCATGGACATGCCCTGGTGAATACGTCTTCTACACTGGTATAGTCCGAAATTCTGTGATTGGACCTGGTCAAGTATACTTCCCACATGGTATTTATTGGTGGACATACATTTTCTATGGTGTGGGCATCTTCTTACTAATCATAGTGTGGAAGCTATCACAGCGCGCTACTTGGAGCTGGATCAAGACCATTAACATTCCCGTGTTACTTACGGCTGCTGGTGGGATGCTGCCTGCAACACCATCCTACTGCTACACTTGGGCAGCACTAGGTCTTCTCTTTAACTACTACATTTTCAGGAAGTCCAAATGGTGGTG
This sequence comes from Annona cherimola, assembly GCA_030490835.1. Lineage (NCBI taxonomy): Eukaryota > Viridiplantae > Streptophyta > Magnoliopsida > Magnoliales > Annonaceae > Annona > Annona cherimola. Next base: position 31,548,345 of record CM059974.1, read on the forward strand.
AGCCAAGTATAATTATGTATTATCTGCGGGGCTCAACGTTGGGCCTGCCTTTGTTGGTCTGCTGATGTTTTACGCTCTGAATCGCCATCAAAAATACGGGACCAATTGGTGGGGCATCACATCTGATGATCATTGCCCTACTGCCCCAGGCATTGAAGGGTGCCCAATTCTTCAGTGATGAGAATATTTTCAATCGTTGCCTGTGAATTCGGGCCTTTCTTATATGCATGTTGTTTAATTCATTGCAAGTGATTGATTATTTAGCATGTGATTCTTGTGCATGCATGCAAGAATCATTAAATATTATGAATATTTTCTTTCAGTTGTATATGTTTTATGATACCGATACGTAATTCGATTCAAATCATCAGTTCAACCATCAGTCTAAACAGCGCTCGTAATTCAATTCTATGGGTGATATTAATTAACGTTGATGTAAATACAATTTAATCTGAAACAATTTATATAAATAGTAAAAAAAAAACCTTCTACTTTACGATTCAATATTCATTCATATATATGGATTATTTGATTGGTATTTCATAAGACTTTAATGTTTCAACGTTCTACTTGAAGGATATTTGCGTTTATGCATTCTAACGATCTTTAAGTTGGCGCATTAATTATGCCGTTGAAATAAGAATTTTGAAACGCAACACAATACATTTCATCAAAAGTAGTTAGTTCTTTTAGCTGCATATAATATTTACTTGGCTGCATGTAGTATGTACATCGATTTAGTTGCATATAATGTTTATTTATTTGGTAATGTATGTATATATAGCGCATATACATATATATATATATACCCACCAATTTAACTGGATGTATACACTAGAAAATTTTTAATTTTTGGCCATTAAAATGTCCTTATAAAAGGTTAAAATTTGACTGCAAAAGAAAAAACTATAATTAATAAAGTTTTGTATTAAAGGATTCAAAATTTCCATTCAGCAGTCTAGAAAACACCAATTAATGCTCAAGGTATCATGATTCATTTATTATCAGTAGATTTGTTATGTCCAATTATTAATCTAATTGAGTTATATAAGATAAAATTTCCATTAAAATGATTCAACCCGGTTTTTACAGCCGATTGAACCCATTCAAACCAAATCACGTAATTGTTAACCGACATTGTTTGAAACCTCATCCACGTCAAAGGTTTAGATCTATCTCCGAACATAAAATAAACTATAGTTAATACTAAAAAGAATCCTACATAAAAAAAAACTGAAAAGAATCCACATAAAAGTCCTTTCTATCAACAATAATATATACATATATCCAGAATACACATAATCATGTTTTCAATTACAACAAAAATATAAATTTACTAGAAAACCAAAAGAATACCTTTCATTTTAGTCAATTGAAGACTACTTTATGATCAAGCTTTCTCTATCCCACCTTAAGCTTTTAACTTTTGCTCTAACAAGAGTATAATGAGGCCTAATCACCTCAGACCAACCTGACATGAGGTCATTTCATACTTATCTAAAACACATATATTTTTTTAGATCTTTTTACAAAATTATTATTATAGTTATATTGAATCTATAAATCAATTTTTATAAATTTTGGACATGTGTATATATTTATTTTAGATTTTTAAATATAGGAGTTTTTAGTTATTTTAAATGGTTGAAACATGACTAAATTACTCTAATATTTAAAAATACAAAATAAATAAATATATATATACATCTCTAAAAATTGGTAGAAATTAGTTTATAGATTAATTTAAAATAACTAAAAATATACATATATTTAAAAATCCAAAATAAATATATACACATCTCTAAAATAGGTAGAAATTAGTTTATAGATTAAACATAACTAGATTAACCATTTTACAAAAAGAATTTCTTAAAAAACTATGTTTTTGGACTGGTCTGAAAAGACCGGTCTAAAATGATCATTTTGCAAGTGTGATTAGTAAGCAGGTAATGACAATCAACTGAAAGTAGTTACATCTTAACAAAAATAACCATGCTCATGGTGGCGCCGGCGTATTGCATCATATGCAACTGTGTAGTACCATGCTCATATAAAACCAATGCACACATCATCTATCAGTCCTCGAAATTATATAACCTAGATTTGAGTTCTATAACTTCGATAACCTTGGTTTGGGTTATATAATTGCGATAATGTGCATCAATGTGTTTTTTTCATAAACTCTTAGGGTGTATGTTGTTTCAACCCTAGCTATGATACATGTGTTGGGTGCTTATGGTAGTTACCAATCTTAAAAGCCTGCTAATTTGTAAGAATTTCTTTGACGCTTATAAGTGTTTTGAAAACCAAACCGTGTCATGAACCATATTCATGGTCGGTCCCCTGTTTCTCCCATTCAACACTTGGAAATCGGTGGTTGAACCGGAGAACGCTCCACGGTCCAACCGCCCAACCGGCGCGGTTTCAAAAGATGAAGTTATGATTCATCACCAAGCGCCTTCGCCAGCTGACGTCGGATTACTCATCAAGATAGTCACTAAGGGTGGAGATTCATCCCACAAAGGGTGGAGTGCTAGGCGCGAGTACGTTTGCATTCTTTGACGGATCAACTTCCAAGTTCCAAGCAAGCCTCGCGGGTCGCTGCCGAAGAAACGACTCCCACAAGAAGACCGGAACAACAGGCTCAGGGAGCGGCGCTAGTAGCAGCCAACCATGGCATCTGCAGCGCTTCCTACTCATCTCAGCCTTCTCGGTCCACCAAAACTGCTTTCCACGGGAACCCCGAAGCTCGGAATGCCGCTTTCTTCCCCACGGTTTTCCCGCCGGCGCACGGCCGCTTTCCGGCAACATTCGAGCCCCTTCCCTTCGCTCCTTCGCAAGGTCCGAACTACTCCTGCTGCTTACATCTCTGCTCCTGCTTCGGAGCCGAATGTCGGCGGTGTCGAGAAAGGCCGTAGAGCTGAGGAATCGGATTCCGAAACCGTCGTTGGATCCTCTATGATCATTGATTGGGACCTTGTCTTGAATCTTCTGCTTCGCCACAAGCTGAGACTTGCGGTGGCTCTAGCATCGATGGTCGGCTGCACAACCTGTACGCTCTCGATGCCGATATTTTCAGGTGCAGTTCCTCTCTCGTAATTATTCTGCTTTTCGCTTTTGAATTTTGAAAGTAGGATTCTTTAAGTCAAATTCATGTTGCAACTTCATTCCGTAGTAGAACAGACATCAGTTTTTTTTTTATAGAAAGAATTTAAATTGTTGAATTCTTGGTGGCCGTGGAACGTCGCTTTTTATTTTCCTGCATGTTTGTCACTGCTGGTTCAATTCAGGTGGAAATTGATGAAGTACATCGAATTTGGTCAGTCTTCTCATTTCCTTCATCAGCCAATCAGTCGTACTAATATAACAACCATCAAGTAGCTTTTTAAAGTGTCGATTCCTCTCATTTAGTTATCAGGGTATCTCAACTTCCACAAGCACTGTATATGGTTAGTTGCTCATTAATCTATACAAATTGTTCCTAGGGATGTTTTTTGAAGTACTGATAGGAGCAAGATCAGAACCTTTATGGAGATTACTTACAAAGGTTGGACTTCTGTATGCTATGGAGCCGGTTTTCACTGTCATTTTTGTTATAAACATGAGTTCTACTTGGGAGAAGGTGATGTCAACCATAAGAGCACAGGTTTTTAGAAGGATAATGATACAAAAGGTAAGGCGAATGGTACTTCTTAAAACTGATTTGATTGAAATTAACTTTCATTTTGTTGTCGTCACCATTGTTTGGTTCGACTTATTTGGTTCACTCTTTGAATTCTCTAGCTTAAATGAGTTTACAATTTTCAGTGAAGAACGCTTATGGTTTTGCATTTGGTCAATAAGATGATGGTGGACGCAAAATACATTTTCAGTGATAGAGAACCAAAATCTGATTGTTTCTGTTTAGGGTTGTCAGAAGTTTGCAAGAGGGTAGTCCACACTTCGCAGGCATTCAACCAATAACATTTTAATAATAGAACTCAATTTATCTAGAATTCTATCTATCACATTTGCTTTTCTTCTGGAATCCATCAAATTTTAATAACAGAATTCAATCCATCAATGAAGTAACCGAATTTGAAATTTCAGATAAATATACATCTTGAAAAAGCAGGTTGATTGAATAATGAAGATGGTAAGAAATGAATCACAGGCCTTTATGTTTCCTAAGTTCTATTATTAGCATGTCATTTAGATGGCTGCAGTTTAGCCCTGCTGCCTTGGGCCACCCAAGTCATTGGTCCTTGCTACTTGTGTGCACTTTAGCACTTTCTATGGTATGTAGCTAGTATTCCTTTGGGTTATTCTTGCTGTTATAGGGTTCTTGATCACTGAAACAAGGGGCAAGAAGCGGCAAATGCAACATAACAAAAAATAAAATAGCTTCAATTTTTTCCCAATAAACAAATAGAGCACGAGGATGTTTGGATGACCCGAAGTTGTAAGAACTCTTGGTTATTTGTAATCTCATTGACAGCAGAATAGAGTTGTAAGCTGTAGATGGATGATGTTCAGTATCAAGAGTCAACTGGAATGCTACTCTTTCTTTCTGAAATCATATCCAAATTTCATGGGTTTGTTATCAATGCTTTATAGTGCGCTTTTTTTTTTTTTTTTTACAGAATCTAACAGGCTTTTATTTCCTTTTCCAGGTGGAGTTTTTCGATCGCTACAAGGTATGACTTTGATCTTGTATTTGCTTTCTTTCTTCTTCATGTCCAATTTCTAGTGACATCAACTCTAGTTGTTGTATTCAGTTGTTTGTCTCACATAACTTTGCCTAAATAGCTATTTGGATCCAGTTACATTTTATCATTTGACAGCCAGGGTATTCCTGATTACCATGTATATTTACGAGGTTGTATTCTCAAATTCAGATGTAGAATTATGCACATATAGCTTTCTCACCATCTATTGATCATCATTCTCACCATCTATTGATGGTTAGATATTTCATTTGTGTTTGTTTATGGTTGTGTAGGACACCATCATAGGCTTCCTTGTTAACCGAACAAATTTGTTTTGTAAATACCCAGATGTACACCATCACTGGTTTGAAACCTGAATGTAATTAAAACTATCTCTAGCTGGTGTAATTTTAATAACCAGTTATTCAAGTCTCCCTGCGGCCCGGCCCCCCATGAATCAGTCATGATGAGAACGGCCTGTCTTTAATGCAATGAACACATTTATTTATTTATTTTGATGGAAATACAATGAATGTATTGTAATAGAAGAATCATGATCCAGTTTTCTTCTTATCCAACTAAAGCCACTTCATGTGCATCTTCATCACAATCTCTCTCCTAGTCACCTAGCTTTGTCATTTCTGTCAGATCATGTACTTGCTTTCCCTCAATTTCTTTGTGTCTTGTTCAGGTTGGTGAACTGACTGGTTTGTTGACGTCAGATTTGGGTTCACTAAAAGATATTGTGAGTGAAAATATTTCAAGAGACCGTGGACTCCGGGCAATCTCTGAGGCAAGCTACTATAAACTTTGCAAAATGAACTTAATCTTGCATTTGCTAGTTCAATTAGTAACTCATGTCTCTTAAAAGGCTTACACATCTGCATTCAAATTCAAAAAAGGAGTTTTTCATTAAATCATTTAACGCTATTGCGTTTGTTCTCTGTGAACTCCCTTATTGCAACTTGGATGAAGCTTTGAGACTCATGTGCTTCCTTTTCTTTTCCCCCCCTGAAAAACCTGTTTAAAATTTTGTCCACAGATATTATATATTTTGTGCTTTGAGACCATGCTTGACTAGTTTTGTAATTTGCAGCTGGTTGGAACAATTTTCATCCTATTTGCACTCTCAGCTCAGCTTGCCCCTGTTCTTGGACTGTTGATGCTTTCTGTGTCTCTTCTAGTTGGTAAATATCTCTCTCTGAACTTTTGGCTTCAGTGGGGTCCTTTCAAACATATAACTTAGTGAGAGCAAATCCTTGTTTGCCGCTGACACATTTTTTTGAGTTATTTTGTTAGTGGGATGTTTTTCTTCATATTGGAATACTGATTCAATATTGGTTTGCATTTCTTCTTACCTACTTCCATAGCAGCCGTTTTTGATCTGCCAATTCAGATGTTTGAATTGGTTCAAATGGTCCACAGATTTGACAAGCTTGTTAAACTGTCAGGTCAACAGGATTGTCGTGAGAATTGCTGGGTTTGTATTACTTGTAGAAGTTTTGTAGGTGGTGAAGATTTCATCAGTATGTGTAAACCACCTTGATGCTCATCCTTGGGTAGCTTAGAAATTTATGGGGTTTTATTCTTCTTGACAAACATGATGCCAAGCTACCATTTGATATTTCAATATTTCTTATTCGTATTGCTTTCATACATCAAGTTTCTAGCTGTATGATCCTATGTTTTGTGCTGCTTATATACTTCTAAATTGGAATTATGAAGATCTCATATCCTTCTTATATCTTGTTGTACATTTCTTGGAGTTGTTCTTTACTGTTTTTCAGTCAGTTTTAGATCTAAGTTTTTGGTTCTGGATTTTCTTTTGTTTTGTTGCCTTGCCTATAGAAATATGCTGCATGCATAACTAATTATATATTTGTTTACCAGCTATATACAAGCGGTCAACTGTACCTGTATTCAAAGCTCATGGGATGTCCCAAGCACGCATAGCGGATTGTGCAAATGAAACATTTTCTGCCATTCGTACAGTGAGTTCTGAAAATGCATTTATTGTCCTTTTGCTCCTTTCTTTTTTTTCAATTTGGATCTATTCAAGCCAACATCTTGAGAACCGTACCTATCTTGCCAAGTCAAACTAGTTCAACCACAACTGGTCCAAAGCAGTTCTGTCAAGCTGTCTCTATTTTGAGTTATTGTTATTCTCTTTCCTTTTTCTTTCTTTGCTTTTCTTCTGATTTCCATGAGGGTTATTTGCTATGCTGGTCTGGTGTTAGAGTTCTTGTTTCTTGAAGTGGCTGTGTCCCCAAATCCTTGCAAATTTTATCTTTTTAGCTTTTGTGTCTGTGTGCTGATTGCGTGTGGGAGTTGGAGGTGTGGGTTTGCACATGTTGATGGGGGTTAGCTTGTGGTTCAAAGTTGAACCACTCCTTGGGACAAACTGTTTATTTGCTATTCTCCAAGCCCTTACCCAAATGCATGACCATTAAGTTATTTTTCAGACAATAATGAACATGCAGTGCTCCATTTTTTTAATACTTAATATTACTTTGTTGTACAGGTCAGGTCATTTGGAGGTGAAAAGCGTCAAATGTCTATGTTTGGTAAACTGGTCAGTTGTCAGTAATTTGTTTTTCAACTGCTAAAATCCACAGGAATAGCTCCATGTATGCTTTTGTGAAGTTTGGCAGGTTCTTGCATATCAGAGCAGTGGAATAAAGCTTGGAACTTTGAGGTCTGCGAATGAAACCCTGACAAGGGCTATGGTTTATGTTTCTTTGTTGGCTCTTTATTCTCTTGGTGGAAGCAAAGTGAAAGCAGTAAGCACCTGTATGGCATAATTTCTTTATTCATAGATGCTACTCAAGCAACTTTTTAGATGACACAATGACATTCTGTTGTCATCTTGATTCATGTACCACATGTAGAAGTAAATGGACAGCTAAAGATAATTCATAAATGCTGTAATTTTTAAGTATATCTAGATAATTATCAGCATCAGGCTACCACATCTTTCTATCATATTCCATTATTCTTGGAATCCAAAGCTGCCTATGGCCCTATTGTCAAATATTCACTTCTCTCTGCCTGTATAAAGGTGACAACTAAATATATATCCCTTCGCTAGAATGAGTTTATGTTATTTTCATTGTGCAAGTTTCTGTGGGAGTTACACATGCATCCGCTTCCTATGCTGAGCTATAGGTGTTGCAATTTCTGAAGGGTTAAAACTTAAATTGTTGCAGGGTGAACTTCCAGTTGGGACCATGGCTTCCTTTATTGGATATACCTTCACCTTGACATTTGCCGTGAGTTGTTCATTATGTGCTCTGCTTATATTAACCTGCTTGTGATTCTGAACATCGGTATCGAGGGCATATTGGCCCCTCTCCAAACCTATACAATGCAGGCATATTGTATCAGTATTAGACCATATCAGCTTATTTCGGATTTTTTTTTAAGTCGGATAATGTGAAGACAGTATTCAAAAAATTATGAAATGCATTTATATATTTTTATTTTATCTTTAACATGTGCAAATGATGTTCAATAATTCCATTTTCTATGTATTTTTATTTTATCTTTAACATGTGCAAATGACGTTCAATAATTCCATTTTCAATGTATTTTTATTTTATCTTTAACATGTACAAATAATGTTCAATAATTCCATTTTCTATGTAAAGTAGCTAATATACACTTAAAATAAAAGAAATTGGGCATTTTTCAAGACACCGCCTGATACAACCTGTATTGTGTATTGGACATGGCTGAATACACATGACCATACTGTATCGTTATCGACCGATATTCAAAACCATGGCTCGTGCACTTGTTGCTTTGTGCTTATTACAGGTTTCAACTTACAACTTCATAACATGAAAGATTTCAGGTTCAAGGGGTTGTCAATACACTTGGGGATCTTCGCAGCTCCCTAGCTGCAGTTGATCGGATTAATGATGTTTTATCTGGGACAGAAATTGATGAGTCACTGGCACATGGCTTAGAGAGGGAAATTGACAAGGAAGAAATGGATGATGAAAGTCTCAAATTATTCTACAACAAAACATCCATTAAAATAAATCAACCTACACGATCTGTGCCAGGGTTGAAATCTGCTATCAATGGGTGTAGTATTGCTTGGTCTGGTGACATATGTCTAGAAGGTATCCTTGATTTTGTTGATCATGTCTGGTTTTTCTTTTTTTTTTTTTAAATTTTTTTATAGATCCCGTTATATATTGTGTTTTGTAACTAATACAAATCATTTTTCCTTTTTGGCAGATGTTCATTTCTCTTATCCTCTAAGACCTGATGTTGAAGTCTTGAGTGGTCTGAACTTGACATTGAAATGTGGAACAGTAACAGCACTTGTAGGGCCTAGCGGAGCTGGAAAAAGCACAGTCGTACAGCTCTTGGCACGTTTCTATGAGGTTCTTGTTTGTTTCAATGAACCAGTGTATTTCCTTCTCATTGTACTCGTTAAAAGGAATGAATTGTTGAAATTTGCAGCCAACGAGAGGTCATATATCAGTTTCAGGAGAAGATATTCGTACATTTGATAATAGTGAATGGGCTCAGGTTGTATCCCTAGTGAATCAGGTAACTCCTAGGATCAAGCAAAGTTCATGATCTGCCATGAGATATTTTCTTGTTCTCTCTTTGTGTGTTTGTGTAATTAACTGGTGATGCAGATACAATCGTAAATGATCTTTTTACTCTTATATAATTGTTGTAATATTTATTTACCTCTGAGTCTGTTTTATCTTCATTATTACCTAGTTTTTGTATTATCGATCCCTATATATTTTTCGTCTTTATTCACTTTATGACTGAGTCACTTTCTTTGGAAATTATAGGTTTGTATGTGGGAAAGATGTGAAGACCAAGCTTGATAATTGTCAAATTATATAAAAGAGGGTCTTGAAAATGTGATTTAGGAAACATTTTAACCAAACACATTCCACTGGCTTGAATGATTACGAAATTGGCTTGACATTTATCACATATTAAGTGCATAATGAGGTTTAACCAATATTGGGCTTATGTGGTGCACAACATCCTTGTTCCATCTGTTGCCTTAGAAGTTTTCCTTTCCCCACGTATTTTTTTTTTCTCTTGGTGGCTCACCCTTCTTACTGCACGTTGGTTATCCTTCTTTGTTGCTATGTCACATGTGCCGTTTCAGGAGCCTGTTCTATTCTCTGTCTCTGTTGGAGAAAATATAGCATATGGTCTGCCAGATGAGAAAGTCTCTAAAGATGACGTAATAAAGGCAGCAAAAGCAGCAAATGCCCATGAATTCATTATTTCCCTACCTCAGGTGCTTCTTCTAGTTTAACTATGAGCATATTGGATCATTTGATGTAGTTTTTTGTTGTGATTGATGAGATTCTTTTATTTAGGGTTATGATACTCCAGTTGGGGAGCGCGGAAGCTTGTTGAGTGGAGGGCAGAGGCAGGTAAGAAAACAGCATTTAAGGGCAAAAAAATAAAGACAGCTAGCTTAGTGGAGTCTGAAGTCATATCTTCTTCCAATTTACAGAGAGTTGCTATTGCTCGAGCTATTCTCAAGAATGCTCCAATTTTGATTCTCGATGAGGTATGCTTTATTATCAAGTTGCTGTATATCTTCTTGTTGCTTTTTTCCTGTCTTTCTTGGTTGATGGTAATGCTACTGGGTGTTGCTGGCAATGACTTTCATGAGACCCTCAACTTAGGAATTACATGATCCTAATTCATTTCTGCTTCAGAAAAGCTTTAACTCTTGTTTTGTGTTTGTTGGTTAGTGGGTGTGGGGGGTTTGACTGGATGAAGTACAATGATGCCAAAATAAAATGTTTTGAAGCTGTACATTTCATAAGAAAGGAGAATTTCGATGGTCATTATTAATCCATCTAGATGAATCTTGTTTTGTGGGCCTTATGGCTGTATGCTTTGTGGGCAACCAAAGATTAGTGGCTGGGATGTTTGAGTTGGCATGTTCTTCTTGAACAAGGCACAGCAATTCCTTGGTTCTTTTACATAATCTAGTGAGCAATATGCTCACAAAATCAGAATGCTAGTTTAGTAATCTTTACTTTTTTTTCAATTTCCTTCCCATGCTTCAGATCTGTTCAGGTTTTTTATGCTTTGTGATTCAGGCAACCAGCGCTTTAGATGCAGAAAGTGAGCGGCTGGTTCAAGATGCTCTCAACCATCTAATGAAAGGGAGAACTACTTTGGTTATAGCTCATAGATTAAGCACTGTGCAAAATGCTCATCAAATTGCCTTCTGTTCGGATGGTGTGATTGCTGAGCTGGGCACCCATTTTGAGCTTTTGGCAAAGGGGGGTCGATATGCCTCATTGGTTGGAACTCAAAGACTTGCATTTGAGTGATTTTCAATGTTGTCTTTATGGCTTAGAGATCAGAAGACCTGCATGTGAGCACTAAAATTTTGGTGTTAAATATCCCAAGGTGAGGGTTCCTAGGAAGATTAATATTTCGAACTGAGAATATTTCTCGAAATCTAAATCAATCTTTTTTCAAAGTGGGACTATCTGATGCTCAATGGAAACCAAACAAAGTGTTTTTTTCATATTCGATATGAAAATTTGGGTGTTCAAAAAGTCGCTGTCTGTCAATGCACAATATTGATCTGGTGCTTCTATTATGGGATGATCCATGGACTAGTATTTCTTGTCAGATAATGCCTTCACTACAAAAATGGACGTTGAAGATTGATAGAGTTTTGGGCATCTCTGTGCCACAATGGGTGTGTGCGTTTTATCTGGTTTTACTGAAACATGGAAACATGTGCAATCTACTAATCCATTGAGCGTTCAATATTCCTATTTTCTATTCTCTAGCCCCCTTGGATATGTGTCCTTACGTTTCCTCTGTTCTTTACCTTTGGAAATTCAGTTGAGGAGAAGCTGAAAGCAGAAGATTTTGAATGAGTGTTGGAAGAAAGATGGAATCTGTGAGGTCAAAAGAAATCAGAAAGGTGTATCCTTTCTTATATTCTTTCATGGATGGATCCTCTGTGCATCTCATAATTGCAGTTATGCCATGAACTATAACAGAACAGGCTTGTATATGCCAAGAAAGTACAAGATTCATTTTGATGTGGTTGTTGAGTAACTGAAATAATTTGTAAATCTGTATTATAAAATCATCTGTATCAATCATATTTGGTCATTTTATAGATATTTTTCAATACAAAGATGCATACAGTCCTCTCTTCTCTCTTTCTCCACCTATAAAATTCTTTGTTCGGTGGTTGGTTAGCGGTGTCTGCTGGGGAAGAAAAGAGAGCAATGCAAAAATGAAACTGGTGGCTGGTACAAAGCTTGCAAGTTCTTCGCCTGTACTAGGAAGTTCTGTTGTCTGTACGTCTCCATGCTTGGCTGTGGGCGGATCCAGCCATAAAACATCATG